>JANFCV010000129.1:600000-922500 GCA_024500475.1 Phthorimaea operculella | reverse complement strand
CGTATTATGGGGTTGAAAGCTGTCAAATATATACTCACCGGCACAACTAATCGGCCACCTGCATTAGCATGAAATACTTTTTAATATTTATAACATTGATAATTACAGTTAATATAAGTTGTAAATTAGTTAATTTATATTATTATCTATTACTATTTACATTTCGTATTTTATTAGCTAAATAAATATTTTTATATTTATATTTCTAATCAACATGAAATATACCATTACAGATTGGTGGCCGATTAGTTGTGCCGGTGAGTGTAGCTCTTCTTTTACTTGGTTCAAATGTCTTATAGTATGGGTTTGACAGGTGTCAAATATAGATACCCACCATTTACTGTCCGCATCGAGCACGGGTTTAGCGCCGTTGATGACGTCACCGATGAGCAAGTACTCCTTGTCTTTACGCCCCTCGGCTGACAGCTTGTCAAACGCCGCGGCGCGCTCTTTCAGGCACACACATACACACACAAACACACACAGAGAGGGAGAGAAAGAGAGAGAGAGAGAGAGAGAGAGAGAGAGAGAGAGAGAGAGAGAGAGAGACAGACACACACACACACAGAGAGAGAGAGAGAGAGAGAGAGAGAGAGAGACACACACACAGAGAGAGAGAGAGAGAGAGAGAGAGAGAGAGAGAGAGAGAGAGAGAGAGGGAGAGAGAGAGAGAGAGAGACAGACAGACACACACATACACACAGAGAGACAGACAGCCTTTTAATATCGCCTAATATGGGTTTGACAGGTGTCAAATATAGTTACTCACCATTTACTGTCCGCATCGAGCACGGGTTTGGCGCCGTTGATGACGTCACCGATGAGCAAGTACTCCTTCTCTTTACGCCCCTCGGCTGACAGCTTGTCAAACGCCGCGGCGCGCTCTTTCAGGCTGAGTATCAAGTTTGGCATGTTCACGTATGTGTCGTCGTCCGTTTTTAGTATGTAGCGAACTGGGAAAAAAAAACATTGGTGTGTAAAACCTTTGGAAAAAATTGAATTTGTGAAACACCCTTTGCCGTGTGGTAACGGATTAGTTGCCGTGAGGTGCCGGCAAAGGATAGCATCACCCTATATCTTACCCAAGGGTGTCGTTAGCTTTTAACCTCGTAGACTAAAGGCATAAAAGGTGGAAGGTCTAACTTTATCTCATTTTTCGACCTATCGAAAGTAGATCGGTTTTAAACTTAATAAGATTCATAAGTAATAATTGACACTTGATTAAGAGTGATTTCGCTGCTCTCCTATGCCTAGATTTAAGTTTTTTGACATTTTTAGTTGTATTCTTAAGTAATATTTCTCTTAAAACTTTAATTTTTTCACCCTGTTTGCCTCAAAATATTGCTATCTGGGGGCACCAAGTCGAGCTGAAAGCGGCACGGCCGTACCATCCTTTTCTCGAACCAGTTCAGGCCATTTTCGACCCCCCCATAACTCCCTTGTCGATAAGTTTAGAACCCTCATTTCAAAATATCTTATCAAGCACTGCATAGACAAGATATATTTCAAATTACATCGAATTTATACCAGTAGTTTAGAAGTTATAGTTAGTCAAAGTTTATGAATTTTCTGCCTGACTGACCGATCATCAAAATTCTAAGGTACTTTTAGTTGACTGAGGAGCTTCAAACTTAGAATACAACTTGTATTTAGTGTATGAATAAAGGGAAAACTATAACATTCTGCAAATTCGGTTGCAACCGCATAACTAACTTTGTATTTCCATACAAATGTATAGGATTACAAAGTTAACTTTGCGGATAGGCTTTGAGGAAATCTGTAGCCGAGGCTCAAGAAGTAGTTCCAGAAAAGAGAAAGAGGAAGATTACCTACAAACGGAAATGAGATCCCACCAAAAACATTCACTTGTAAAGTTTCACATTGTAAATAATTATTGTAAGTTATTGTAAATATAAAAGTTTTTAAATATCGATATGGTTACAATAAGATGATGTCTGTAACCTAATTACGCAATAGCTTAAGATGAAAGTTCCCTGAAGTAGTCCTTGAATAAATCCATAACCGATACTAGGCATTTAGGCATCACATGGATCTCACAACTTTTTACAGTAGAAGAACTGAGAGGCGAGACTTGGTTCTTTTTACAAGTGAATGTTTTTGGTGGGATTTATTTACTTATCATCAAAATAAAAGGATCATTATGTGCCATGAATGGTGATAGAGCGATAAGTTCTGAGGTTATCGCGACTACCTACCACATAAACATATCAACCAATATAAACATAATAAACAAACAGACTTTTTGCGCTAATTGCCTTGTACAATGCAATCAACAGTAACCTTATATTGGGCGAAATTTTACTAGTGACCGATAGGAAAAAATCGGAACCACTTGGTGATAAAAAACAAATATTCCTAAAGAACATAGGTCGAAATATGAAAAAAAAATAAGAACTCAGATAAAGAATTGCCGATAAGCTGATTTGGTGAGTGTTTTCTGAGTTTTTTTAATTTTTCAACTTATGTTCCTAGGGGAAAGTTGTTTCTTATCACCAGCCCTTTCTGATCTTTAGGTGATCGTAGCAGCTTTCGAATGGAAGTGGTTCAAGTAGTCAAACAGAACGCAGTTGACGAATCCGAAAGAGGGTCAGATATGCTGCTGAATAAAGCCAAATCAAGTTTTTCCTGTATTAGTTTTACGAAGGTACAATAAAGAGATTATACATCCATACATTTAATAAATTATGGACTCACCACTTTCGTTGCACTTCTTGGTCACCCATTTCAGCATCATAATAGATTTCAGAGTCAAATTATTGTACGAGTCTATGAAACCTTCTTGTATTATATCATTATGAGCTTCTATTTCTTCTTCTATCTTCTTTTGTATAGTACTGTTCACTTTACTAGGCATTCCTAATAGGAATACTAGTTTGAATTCCGGATTTTCATCTATGATATCATCTTTGATCTTTTCGAAATCTTTCGATTGTTTCAACATAGTCAAAACTTTACTTAGATCAGGACTGTCATCTTCATTTTCGTAGCCTTTAGGTGGTATTTTCATTATGTTAGTATCGTAATCATAGTCAAAGTCTTCTATATTTTCAGTTTGATCCATATCTTTGTTCATATCGAAACCTGGTACTATAGGGTCGTCTTCATCATCAAATCTCTTCTCAGAGACTTCTTCAGTCTTTACATTAACACTAATATTAGTCAAAGCTTTAGCCAAAACAGGTAATAACTGATGAAAACTAGATATGTCACGTTTATTTCTCACTACCGTACTTAATTCTAGCGTGGAATTCTCCGTACTGTTACCCAATTTTTCTAAGTCTACTTGCTTCAAATCGGACTTGAGAGGATACAAATCGGACTTATAGTCATAATTTTTGTATTTTTCGTGTACTTTATTGAAGACTTCTAGATTTTTTCTGTAGTTTTTATAGCTACCCCAAGTATCCCTGATTGCGGAGCGTCTATCGAAATTATCCGTGGCGGAACACACTATAACCAATAACAATAGTTTATTAGCTTTAGTTTTGAGGCACACGTTTTTTGGCTCGTATATTGTAGTGACTGCATTCGGCTGTACATATATTTTTGTATCTCTATTCGTATGGACTGACCAGCCGGCGACGAAACCTGAAAAAAAAACATGAATTATGTATAACATTCTTAGTCCCCACTAGAATTCTAAAAGAAGAAAAAGGTTGACAAGGTATAGTGAGGTAGAAAGCAAAAAGTAGATGGAGAGGAAGAAATAGTAGGACACGAAGGAGAGGTAGGAGACGTTGTGGGAGGAAATATAGCAGACGGACAAAGAAGAAAAACAAGAGATAGAGAGGGAGGAAATGTAGAAGACGGAGAAGGAAAAAAAGCAGGAGGTAAAGAGGTAGGAAAAGAAGGAAACGAAGGAGAAGAAGGCGACGGAGAGGGAGGAAATATAGGAGACGGAGATAGGAATGTAGGTGACAGAGAATGGAGAAAAGTAGAAGACGAAGAGGGAGGAAATGTAGCAGACGGAGAAGGAAGAATAGTACGAGACGGAGAAGGAAAAGACAAAGACAAAGACACTGACCTTTTCTAGGTATCCTATAGTCAGCCTTATTATAAACGGGTATGTACATCAGCACGCAGAAGAGTATCATCGCAGCGCAGAACAGGCAGAATTTGACAAGGACAGAGACAGTCGATCGTTTCTCTCTGTCTTCCGGCGACCGGGGGCATGTGTACGCCTTGTAGCGGCGTTTCTCGAATCTGAAAATAAGGAATCTTTTTTTAAGACTACTATAGAGATTTTCACTTTTAAATTCTCAGATTTTGAAATTTTTGTTTTGCCAAAAATATAGGGATATTTAGACATTATTATCAATTATATTATGAATAAAAATATTTTACTAAAAAACATCTTATTCTAAACATCATCTAATTTTATTTAAATGTTTACTATGGTTATTAATTCATACAGAAACCGTCATTCATAATAGCGCGTTATTTTGCGAAAATTCGGATATTAAAAAAGTGGTTTCATTCTATTCTTATTGAATGAAATTGTAAAATATTCATGATAGACTTTGTTCTCAATATATTTTCTATTTATTTGTACAATTGATATTTTTTTACAGTGCACCAAAACTCTAAAACTCACGCTCGATTTGAGGTCTTTTCCTGAATTTTGGGTTTGTCGTTTCAGATAGCGCTTTTTATCACAGGTTATAAACTAAAATGTAAACGTTTTCATGGTACATTTTTTAGATAAAGATATGCTTGACTAGATGTACAAATTATACATATTTTTTATCATTACGGTTTCCGAGAGTCGCATGTTTATAAAGCCAATTTTTGCAAATTTGTTAGAAAAAATTCAATTCTCTCTTAAGGCCGCTATAGAGTTTTTCACGAAGCCCATACAATTTTCCCTGCCAGACCGCTCGGAGCGTCGTTTTGCGAAAAACATGGGAATGTTTGAATATTTTTTACAGTGATATTATGAACAAAAATAAATATATTTTTCTGCAATTAGATTAAGTACATCTTCTTAAATAACATATATTTTTTTTAAATCTTTACTACTGTTATTTATTCATACAGAAGCTGTTATAATGGCGCATTATTTTGAAAAAATTCGTATATAATAACGTGGTATTATTCTATATTTCTGAATAAAATTGTAAAATGTTCACTGTAGACTTTGTTCTCAAATAAATACTCTATTTTTTTGTATAATTGATATTTTTTTACAGTGAACCAAAACTCTAAAACTCATGCTTGATTTGAGGTCTTTTCCTGAATTTTGGTTTTGTCGCTTTAGATATCGCTGTTTGTAACATGTTGAAAACCAAAATGTTAATATTTACATTGTACATTTTTTAGATGAAGATATGCTTGATTAAATGTACAAGTAACATACTAATTTTACATTACGGTTTTCGAGAAACTCGCATGTTTATAAAGCCAATATTTGCAAATTTGCTAGAAAAAATTGAATGCGCTCTTAAAACGCGGTTCGAGTCGAAAAATAAAAGTCAGAAGAAGGATTGCAAATAGGTAAGTATTTGAAACGAGATCATAGTCTGATTTACATCACAAGAAATGTACCACGCAAATTATTGGTCCAGTCATATTTCCTACCCACACACAGTTGCCTACAATTCATTGCAAGTATTATAGCGCTCCCATCAAATGAACAAATAGGGGTCAAATTACTTACGACGGCGCTATCATTGACGCTGAAATTCGCAAAGTCTCGAGTTGCAAATTAAAAAGCTACCTATTTCAATTAATCGCTCGTCTGTGGCAAAGTCGGAGACACGGTTCAATTTAAAGCTATCAAAAACTTCTCACGACAGAGTCTTTAAAAATGGTGCAATATTTGTCGTAAATATCATAAAACCATCATCCCAAGCCATTACTATGTATTTACATACAAATGTCGATACCGTTTCACGGTCATCGTAACTTGGTCGTTAGAGAGCTATTGTAATATCATTATCACCTTATCATATATCTGGTGTTTTCCCACCAAAATTGCGATACCCTATCCGGGTTCATGTTTGTGTCAAGCAACATTTATAAGATCTTATGTAAGTACAACATGAAAGCAATAAAGAATTGATTATTGAGTATTAATTAGTTATTTCTTACTAAGTTTTGATCCTAGGGTTTTAAAAAAAAAATCGGTAGGTAGTAATCTGATTCCGCATGCGCCAGATCGCCATGAAAAAGAAACTACCTGGAGCTCTGCTACAAATTTTGCTTATATATCACACGTTCTGCTATCCTTTACATTTACAAATTCGAGATAAATTGTGTTGCAATGATAGGACCAGGGACTTTCGTACCTATGCGGAATTGGATTACGCTATTTTAAAAATGCACCGTTCGCCGGTCGTCACTCACAAAGTCGATATTTATCACTTTGTGAATTTGTTCCCAGCCTGGTTAAGACATTGCAGGCTGAACCACCTGATTGTCCAAAAAGCAAGATGGTTCCGTGCTTCGGACATGTTAAACCGTCGGTCCCGGTTGCTGTCTATGTTAATTTAGATGGAGGTTGTTACACAACCGTGTCAGAGGCCTGCTACATGTAGAAGGTGGTTGAAAATTTCTGACACCAGGGTTCATCGGGTCGTTGGAAGACTTGGTGTCCCACTCGAAGAGAGATTACCTGTATGCCAGTATGGGGCTATCATAGCTGTGGCTCGACGAGTAGAACCTGTCGTCATCGTCCCAGGGCTGCTTCTCCGCATCCTCACTGGCCATGTGACTTTACCTGCCTGACTCTACCCTCTTTGGGAATGCTATCGTAAGTGGTATTACCGTCACCATACGGTTGACCGTGGTCGGCAGATATTGTAGCCAAGGTCAAAAACTCTATGTAGCCTTTTACGAAACTTATATGGCTACAACAACTGCCGAATTTGGTCAACCGTATGGTGGCGGTAATACCTACCACCCACGATAGCATTCCCAAAGAGGGGTGACGTCCGGTAGGCGGTAGGTTGTAAAATTGAGCCAAATCCTTTGCAACACGATTTTGTGTTTAACGAAACGTGTTGCGCCGCAAGTAATTGGGATAAGGGCAGGAAGATGATGATACCTGTATGCCAGTATGGGGCTATCATCGCTGTGGCTCGAGGAGTAGAACCTGTCGTCATCATCCCAGGGCTGCTTCTCCGCATCCTCACTGGCCATGTGACCTCACCTGACTTCACCAGCTTCAACATATGGTTTGAATTCCACTATGTGGACTAACCATGTAGTAAAGTTCTTAATACTTTCTACAGATGTCGCTGGATCTTCGCTTCGAGACGAGCATCAAGAGGTTGAGAAATTCACCATGGTCCGCTAGGCGCCCGTAGCTCAGTCGGTCGAGCGGTGGAACGGTGATCCACAGTCCCGGGTTCAAGTCCCGGCGGTCGCTAGTGAATTTTTCAATTTTTTCATTTTTTATTTACATACATACGAGTACATACTCTCGAAGAACATAACCCTCCTAAGGCAGTCGGGTAAAAGAACCTGTATGCGAGTATAGGGCTGTCATCGCTGTGGCTCGAAGAGTAGAACCTGTCGTCATCGTCCCAGGGCTGCTTCTCCGCATCCTCACTGGCCATGTGACTTCACCTGACTTCACCAGCTTCATCATATGGTTTGAACTCCACTCCTAATGTGGACTAACCATGTAGAAAAGTTCTAAATACTTTCTACAGATCGCTTCGAGATGAGCATCAAGAGGTTGAAATATTCACCAGGGTTCGCTACGCGCCCGTAGCTCAGTTGGTAGAGCGGTATTACGGTGATCCACTATCCCGGGTTCAAGTCCCGGCGGTTGCTAGTGAATTTTTCAATTTTCTTATGTTTAATTTACATACATACTCTCTAAAAACATAACCCTCCTGAAGCAATCGGGTAAAAATACCTGTATGCCAGTATAGGGCTGTCATCGCTGTGACTTGAAGAGTAGAACCTGTCCTCATCGTCCCAGGGCTGCTTCTCCGCATCCTCACTGGCCATGTGACTTCACCTGTGCAAACAATTTCAATAAGATCTAACATAAATACATACATATAGGTGTACAAAAATGACTGGATTTGAACCAGGGACCTTGCAACGCCAGTACAAATTTTGCAAGTTTTCCTAAATTGTATACCTAACACAGGAAGTGTTTTTAAAATTTGGCATTCAATTATTTTAAGGGCTGAACCAGTACATAAAACCAAACAACTTTCCCTAAGAAACATAGGTCGAAATATGAAAAAATTTTAGGAAGCTCAGCCCTTAAAATATTTGCATTATTTAAATCACACCTTATGTAAAAATTAGAAGTAGAGGCATGCTTATAGTAGACTTTAATGTATTAAAAAAGTAATCATAGCTCTACTATACATGCTTTATTTGGGAAGAAAAAATGGAAATATGTTTGTATGAAAAATCACTCTGATATCCTCTTAAAACTTTAGTGAATATTCTGTTTATGTGTGGCATTGCCAGTAAATAAGATTAACTTGTCTATTTATTAAAATAATATAAAGTGTGTAACTTTATAATAATTTACTAGTATAACTTTGTAGGTACCTAATGTAATTAAAATCATCAACATCATTGAACTTAGAACTCATTTATTTATCAAAGTGTTACCAACTCGAGTTTAATTTATGTTGCCAACATTTATTTAATTTAATTTTAGTTTTAAGGCTCATGGAAGACCACCGCTATGGTGGCTAGGCTCCTCCATAGCAAATGCTTAGTGAGAAAATTTTTGTTATCATCTAACTTTACAAATATGAATGTAACATTAAGCTAAAATGATTGTTTAAGGATGATGGATGACAAAAAAAATTCTATTCTAACTTAAGCTTTTGTCAAAAAGAAATAAAAATTATTCATTTTTTAATTAATGTACTTTCCTATAAATTACAAAACCTACACATAGCATTCATGATTGAAAACATAATATCACTGGTAACAAAAGTGCAATCATAACAATTTTCTGACCTACATAACATTAATATGTGTAGTGCGTTATGCAGTAACTAGAACGAAGCTACATAAACATTCTTGCCACACATCCGAAACACATAGTTACGAAACTATGAACATATTTTCCATACATTCATATAGGAAGATGACACCCATCTTCTTATAAGTATTATTTTCTATAGATCGTAGCTTCGACGATAATTACTAATCACGTCACGAGATGAGGCACTTAATTATAAACATTATTAGCACTGGGATCTACAAAGAATAGTAGTAAAAGACGCAAAAATGTCTTTGCAAAAATAAACATAATTAGCGAATACGCAAAGGCCACATAAATTAATGTTATACTCACTGCAATGGCACTCTATACGATTGAAGTCGCTAAGAAGGTGTAATTTAGGAAGTTATTTCATAACTTCACTAATTACGTTAGGCTTAATATTAATTTATCTTATTTTATTTACAAAAAGAAACTTTATAGCGCACACACTAGCTCGATCGAACATTTTCAAACTGTGTTGCCAGTAACAGTTTACGAAAATAAGCACAAAGTCAGATAAAAGAAGACAGGATATCTCCAGCCTCCACAGCAACATATTATGAAAATGTCATTAAAATAACCAAGACAACCAAGAAAAGGGTGAAATGAAAAATTGTGTGTAAGTACAACTGATTCTGGACAGCTCCTTTATTTCTATTTCCTGCGAAATACACCTTTTTAGATTTGGCAACGAAAGAGGGATGCGAATATCTAAATTTAACAAAATTAGGATTTATTTACTGCTTATAATATAGCAACACTGGTAACGTTCCGATTCACTGCTACTCTGCCAGGAATGTCAATTCATGTCATGTAACAATCTGTTATCTTTATTGGAATAAATAAGCACCAATTAAATTTAAAGTGATTTAACATACATTATTGCAATATTAATAATTATCATACGTATTAATTATCATTAGAATATTTTATAGTCAACAATGATTTTCGCCTGAAAGATACCTGAAACGGAGCAGTAGATTTTCTTGACATTTGTTGACAGCTGTGTTTGACAGTCAATTTCCAAAATATTCCGTAATTTGTGAAAATTCTTGTGTATTGTTAAAATTAATAATGTCTTCGAAAACACAAGTATTATCGCTGTACAAATCTCTTATGCGAGAATCAGGAAAGTTTGGTAACTACAACTTTAGGTAAGTTTTGTAAACTAACCTCAAAATCCGTCATCATAATACATTTTCCGCTTTTGAATACAAGAATAATAGTCTAGCGGTGGGGACCCATTTTGAGAAAAGTCGTCGTCACTTCATACGTAATGGCTAAAACAGGTACCGTTGGATTCGTCATAATCTACTGATGACTGATCAGCCTGTTTTAACTTCGGAAAATGGTACAGCTGATATCTATGACGTCACAAAGATGGCGGCTATGCCCTTCAGTTTTATGCAAATATCTCGAGTTCTATCTAACCGACTTGCACATATGAGGTATCATTTTAAAGGTATTAAAATGCTTTATATTTCGCTCATACACTAGATTTTCATATCTTGTATACTTAAAAAAATATTTTCATGAATATGATTTTTTTTCTGATATCTCACACATATAACTGATTATAATTAATTTTTTTCTTTTACATCCACAAAATTGCCAAAGCCAAACTATAGAAAATTTCATTAGCTATTCAATAATGTATAAAACATACGATTTCAGTAATTACAACAAAAGTTATAACAGTTTCCGTAAAACAGGTATCACGCTCAGCACTGCGGGCGCTGCACTGGCGCGTGCAAACTTAATTCGATGGTGTGAAGAATTTTTACCAATATAATTATTGTATTTTTAGCACCACCCCCTCTCTTCCCGTGGGGGTCGTAAGAGGCGACCGAGGGATAAACCCGACCCAAACAGCCAGGGCCATCCGTATGGTGGCGGTTAATCCACCACAAAAGCATTCCCAAGGAGGGTTGACGTCTGGTAGTCGGCCAGTCGTAAAATTAAGCCAAATCCTTTGCAACACGATTATGTGTTCAACAAAACGTGTTGCGCCGTCCCCAAGTAATTGTGATAAGGGCAGGAAGATGATGATGATAATTATTGTATTTTTACAAAAAATATTTTGTTACTCAGACAAAACTTATAGGTGCACAAGTGTAGTTCACAAAAAATATAAGGTACATTACGGTGTAGGTATCCACATGGCAACATACACATGTAAAAATCTCACCACAACATAATATTGCATAGATGCAATGCATAACTTCAACAGCAACACTCTATTGAAGGGGTATTGCCATACCCGTCTTGAGGACTTGCGAGCGCAGTACAAGATGTTGCATTTACTGGGAACGCTTCTGTCCATTCCTTGGATGAGGTCGCTTCTAACGTTACCCGGGTTAGAATTAAGGTGATCCTATTCGAAGCCGGCATCACACAGCACGCATGCTAAATCGTCTGAATTCCTTGCAGGGACATACCTATTACTTTGTCGTAGTATTATGTCAGAATCAGGAATTCAGCTTAATTCCCAGGATTTTGGCCAAAAGCCGGAAGATTAAAAATTCTTTAACTTATGAAATAACGTAGGTACCTATAAGTTATTAAAACAAAAACTTGTATATATGGTAATCATTATATTTGTACAAAAATGTTAGAAATTATTGAGCACATGCTGATTTTGGTGTCAACACAACATTATAAATGCCATTGCATGCGTACCATACCATCCAATTTCCATACATGTATGTACTCTTCACCATCTATTTCTATTTCAGCCTATTGCAGTCCACTGCTGGACGTAGGCCTCCCCCAGGGAACGCCATAAGACACGATCTCCCGTTTTTGCCATCCAGTCGCTACCAGCCGCCTTTTTTAAGTCATCGGTCTATCTGGCCAGAGGGCGTCCAACGCTACGCTTGCCGAGGCGTGGCCTCCACTCGAGAACCCGCTTACTCTACCGTCCGTCGGTTCTACGACAAATGTGGCCAGCCCACTGCCATTTCAGCTTGCTACACTTAAAGACTATGTCCGTCACTTTGATCTTTTTTCGGATGGCCTCATTCCGGCCGGACTTTATCCATTATAGAGATACCAAGCATAGACCTTTCCATAGCTCTTTGAGTGACATGTAGCCGGTGGGCCAGTTTTACTGTCTAGTTCCACGTCTCGGCTCCGTAGGTCATGACTGGTAGGACGCATTGATCGAACTCCTTGGTCTTGAGGCATTGTGGCAAAGATGATTCTAGGATGTGACGCAGCTTTCCAAATGCTACCCAGCCAAGCTGCACTCTTCTGGTGATTTCAGCCTCAAAGTTGTCTCTTCCCATCTGCAAAGTTTGCCCAAGGTACACATATTTCTGGACAACTTCAAGGACTACACCTTCGACAGAGACCGGCCCGGGGATTATGTGTTGATTGAACATGACCTTCGTCTTATCCAAGTTCATCCCAAGTCCAACACGTCTCGAGGCAGAGTTAAGACTAGATAGCATTTTTTGCAGGTCCTGCAGCGATTCGGCCATTATGACTATGTCGTCGGCAAAGCGGAGATGCGTGAGACTTTCGCCGTTGACGTTGATGCCCAGTCCATCCCACTGTAGAGTTTTGAAGACATCCTCCAATGCGTTGGTGAAGAGTTTCGGGGATATAACGTCACCCTGTCTTACACCACGGAGCAGTTGGATGGGTCTTGTATTATGGTTTTGTACTTGAACGGACATCGTAGCCATTTGATAGAGGCTTCTCAGCACCTCCACATACCGCCAGTCGATTTGACAGCGCTGCAAGGACTCCAAAACAGCCCAGGTTTCGATAGAGTCGAAGGCTTTTTCGTAGTCCACAAAAGCCATACACAGTGGTTGGTTGTACTCCTCTGTCTTCTGTATAACCTGCCTTACAGTATGGATGTGGTCTACGGTACTGAAGCCCTTACGAAACCCGGCCTGTTCCGGTGGCTGAAAGGCGTCAAATCTTGCTGCCAGACGATTCGTGACGACTCTCGAGAACAGCTTATAGACGTGGCTCAGAAGTGTGATCGGCCTATAGTTTTTGAGAAGCGTTTTGTCTCCTTTTTTGAAAAAAAAAATGCCACTACACCTCTGCTCCACGCCTTCGGGGTTACAGAGTTGAAAAGGCTTCTCAGCTCCTCAAGGACAGGTTTTCCACCGGCCTTAAGTAACTCAGAGGCCACTCCATCTTCCCCTTTCCATTTTTAAGCTGTCTGAGAGCCGCCCAGATTTCGTCTATATCTACGTCCGGGAGATCTTCTGTAAAGTGGCGGGAGAGAGGAGCTCTTGGGTCTGGGGTCGCATCAGGTGGAGGCTTTTTCGCATGCGAGGCATACAGATTTCCATAGAAGTCCTCAATTTCAGCAAGAATCGCTGGAACCGATGTGACAGTTACACCATTCGAGTTAGTTAGCTTTGCCAGATGACTCCTTCCCAGTGTCTTGGTAAAAACTTTCGACCCTCGGTTTTTCTCAATCGCCTCCTTTACGAGTCGAGTGTTATAGCTTCGGAGGTCGCGTCTTACCATACTTCGGATCTTTTTGTTAAGTGACTGGGGATCTGGCAATGCATCCTCTGGTGTTTCCCGTCTAATTCTCATCAGTTCCAGGGCCTCGCTTGAAAGTTTGGACTTCTTGTCTGTTCGCCTTTTACGAAAATGCTTCGTCCCCACCTCGCGAACAGCCCCGACTATGCTCTCTAGGTCCTCGTCAACGTTTGTCGGGGTCTCCAGGGCAGCGAATCGATTTTTCAGTTCAAGTTGGAACTCCTCATGTCCGGCTTGGGGCAGATTGGGACGGAGAACTTGCCTCACCATGCAGTTTCTTTCTAGCTTGAAGTTGATATTTAGGGTGCCTCTTACTAGTCGGTGATCACTTCCGGTATTGAACCTACTAATCACTGAGACATCCCTAAATATATGCCGTTTATCCGTCATGATGAAGTCGATCTCGTTCTTCGTCCTGCCGTCAGGGCTCTTCCAGGTCCACTTCCGTTGGGGTTTTTTCTGATAAAAGGTGTTCATACAGAACAGCCCCGCCTGCTGAGGAATTTGACTAGCATTTGGCCCCTCTGGTTTCTGCTCCCGTAGCCATGTGGTCCCAAGCTTGATTCACCGTGCTCCTGTCCCACTTTAGCGTTGAAGTCCCCCATGACACCTCTTCACCATATGTCACGGTAAAATCAGTAACAAAGCAATATTATTATTTATATCGCTTGATTTTAAATTTATCAGTGTGCCTTGAAACATATTATTTTTAGTAGATTAACCCACACGAAAGCAATAAAATTGGGAGAAAACGTACTTCGCTTTCTGATTGTCCAAACGCCATATTTTCAGCGACGCCATGTTTGGTTGTAATTTTGTTGGTTGTCGGATGTAAACAAACACTGTTTTGAGATTATGTTTATATAAGGTCCTATTAAATTCACTGCAAATATTTTAAGGGCATGCGTAAATATGTATAAGAAAAACATCTAAGGCATTTAAAAAAAAATCTAAACACTAGATTTTTTTTTTCATTTTCGAACAAACTTTTTAATTAATTATGTGAACATCCTTTGACTGACCCGACTAACGTTCCGCCACGTAGGCAGGATTCACTTACACGGCACGCACACTAACAACCAACCAATCACAGCACCTTTTTTTGGCGCGTAATTTAAATTCATTGAAGTGTGTGTTTCTAGGACAAACAGGGTGCACTTTTTTCGTTTTGTGTTTTTTTAGTTAAATGCAAATATCTCTAAAACTAGCGTGTAGATTTCTTTAAAAATTTGCCTAGTACCTACATGCTTATATTTTATTGGATCTGCCCCTAAAATATTTGAATTAAATAGGACCTTATATAATTTCGTGTTTTAATAAATAACTTACGTAAACTAAAAAAATAAGATGTTTGTTTGCGTTCGAGGACCAACAAAATGGCAACAAAGCATGATGGAGTAGTGGAAAACATGACATTTTGCACTTGTCGGTAAAACTACAACAGGTTGAATTACCATTTTCTATTTGCAATGCATAATACGCCACTTTATAGCAAAACAAGAACAGAGGAATGACAAATGCGTGCGATGCGGAGCGCGTTGTCGGCGAAACAGGCGGGAGCCGCGCGGTCGCGCGCGGTCACAGTTCATTCACCTCGCACGGCCCAGCGAACAATTTACTCTGTACTTCCTATATTTGTAATTGTAAGTAAATAAATTAGGTATTGTTTGAAAGCTTAGAAAATTTGGAAAATTATTAACTAAATTTTATTTATATTTAACTTAAATTATGGCCGCAGTGATCAACTAAAGATTTGAGAGGAATTTTAAAAATAGTATTTTTCTAAGAAAATCTTATTTTTAATGCATTTACACTAAAGTTACATAAATGTTGTCTATGAAACATATGTTGAGGATAAAAAATACTACAAAATGAGACCATTTAAATTCAAATTGGTAATTTGGAACTCTAAAAATATACAATTAACTAAAGTAAGTAGCCGCCATCTTTATGACGTCATAAATACCTACTGTACCATTTTTTGGAGTTAAAACAGGCTAAACCGTCATCCAGAGATCATAACGAATACAACGGTACCTGTTTTAGCCATTACGTATGAAGTGACGACGAACTCGTAAACTAAAGCACTTATTGCGATTTTACCTCCACTCTATAATTATTTTATACTATAAGTTCTAGAATTTCGATTCTGCTGGTCGCGTTTAACTGCTATTTTTATGAGGCAAAGATTAGAACAGAATTATCTACATGATACACAATTTAAAAAAGTCTATGAGTCTAGCGTAATTTGTAATATTTTTCAGGTGCTATGCCCTAAGAAGAGTGAGGGATGCATTCAAGGAAAACAAGAGCCTCACCGACCCCAACATTGCCAAGAGGGAGATACAGTATGCTAAAGAAAATCTGGATATCATCAAGAGACAAGTAAGTTCTAGGTTGAATACCTTAACCTTAACAGCCACAACAGTCCACTGCTGGACATGGGCCTCCCCCGTATTGGCGGGTATTGCCTTACTCACCACTCTTGGCAGGCAGATTGGCGAGCGCAGTGCAAGATGTTTAATTCATAGGGAACGCTGCTGCCCATTCCCTGGATAATTATCCCTTAGTCGCTTTTTACGACACCCACATGTAGAATTGGGGTGATGCTATTCTAGGCCGGCATCACACGGCTAGGCTAGGCTAGGTTGAATACATTTGCTGGGTATTCCTACTTTGTCAGCCTATCCTATCAATAAGTCTACACCTCGGAGAGTCCTATACATATCGGCAAATCATCGACCCCAAGAGCTCTGGAAAGGGTTACCAGGCCTAACACACTCTAAACCGCTGATCTTGGGATTCTCTTAGAAGTATATAGATAGTGGCATTCTTTATAATGGCGCAACAGAATAAGGTCATCTAACCAATAGGGTCAGCCACAATAGAACTGCAAAAGTCGCAGAGTAGCAGTTCAACCCCTTCAACTCAAATAATAATAATACTAATGTTCATGTGGCCATTTTTAGCAATTTCTCTATCTGTAAAAAGGCTTTAGTACTTACCTATAGTAAGTACTTTTTTAATCTGTATGAATTTTCAAAGTGATGGGGCAGTATATGACATAGTAGCCTCAGAATTAGCTAACAATCTTTAATTGAATTAATTATTTTACCAAATAAATCACTGATCATTCCATTTTTTTCAGGTAATAATAGGAAACATGTATGGAACGGACAAGCTAGTTATTGAAAATATGCAGTAAAACAACTAAAGATCTCCACAATAACATGCACAGGAAATCAAACCCAGGACTTCCCAGTTGAGAGCTGAATGCTTACACCACTAGACTAGGAACACACTTCATAGTCATTAACTTTTTGGTTACAAAGTTAATACAAACGAAGCAAGCAGAAAAAATTCACGCCGGTGGCGAGATTCGAACCCACGTCTTCTGACATGCCGGGTCAGACATGTTGCCGCTTACACCACGGCAGGCTCTGCCCGAGGCGGCGAAATTGTGATCCACTTGCATCGCTCATATTGCTTTGTCACTTGACTACTTACGGGTAGCTTAGCGCCATCTATGACTTTGTAGTAGAACTATACAGTCACTCAACTGACAACATTACGTATGTACAAGTTGACGAGAGATGAAGGTTTTTCCGATTTGTGAAAAACGTTTCGTGGGTTCGAATCCCGCCGGCGGCGTGAATTTTTTCCGCTTGCTTCGTTTGTATTAACTTTGTAACCAAAAAGTAAATATCAATATCTAGTGTTTGATTAAAACACCAAGTGTTCAAAATTACTATATCCTGTGGAAAAATTTCGACAAAAATAGTAAACATTCACTTCATAGTCAGAAGAATCACAACAAGATTTTCTGATGTAATACAACTTAAGATAAGATTTTGTGTATGATTTTTGTATGTAATTATAATTAATTGTTGTATGTTATAGTAAATTAGTATATCTTGCATAATAGGTAGTGAAATTATTATATTTTTATGCTTGGTGAAGGGCTGCTTGTCAAATACAAATACGGGGTGTAAGGGACAGCCCTCCGAATACTGAAAGGGTGCATTCAGGTCATGAAACTGAACAACTTCCCATAGAAATAAATTACAGGAAGCGTAAAAAAAATATTTTGACTTTCCATAGTAAAAGCAATCAGTTGATCGTGATTTTGTATGGGAAATCGAAAAAATATTTCGTTTCCTGAAATTTATTTCTATGGCAAGTTGTTCAATTTTATGGTCCAAATGCACCCTATCAGTATTCGGAGAGCTGTCACTTACACCCTGTATTTATGCTTTGTGGTAGTATCACATAGAATGGATATTTTATACTGTGTGTTATTAATATCAAGTACACAGACATCTATTCAAACTGGCGATTTTAGTCATTAACACACTGTATAAAATAAGCAAACAGTAGGTAGGTACACACAGGCAGAGAAGTTTTCAAAAAGCTTATACCATGTGATATACTATATTATACCTACACCATGTTGGAAGATAACACACAAATATATTTTAAAATTAAAACCCGACCATGGTAATTTCAAAGTTGTCTTGCGTTAAAAATCTGTAAAAATCCGTAATTTTGAATTTTGAATACAGCCAGTGTCACTCGCGCTGCTGAGACAAATCTAACGACACCTCACATATCAAGATTCGACCAGCCGTTTGGGCTGTAGCTCGTGAAAACGAGTTTCTTGTCTACATACCTACATAAATACATACCTACTCTCAAAAAAACATAACCCTCCTGAGGCAGTCAGGTAAAAACAGAATGCTTTTAAATCCTTTGATACACGGTGTAGGTATAAAACCAGTCTTACTTATGTAGTTTAAATACTTTAAAGTTGTGTAAATTAGAACTCAATGTATTACTTTTGTGCATTTTGTTGATCTGTAATTTTTGACTGTATCATAGTTGTAAATAAAGTTGATAAAATGGTTGATGGTTTATTTTATATTATTTATTTATATTGTAGGTATAATCTGAATCATAGAAGAAAATGACCCGAAATGGCAACATTATTGTTTTTGTTTGCATCTTTTTCATATTACATGACATTTGAGCAAGATGTCAACATTATTGTTGTCATTTTTGTCCTCTTCTTCTATAGATTAAGGTAGTAGTAAAAGAGTAGGAGTCAAATAGATTTTTGAAAGTTTTTATTTTTTATTTTTGTTGGTTAGACACCTAGGTACTGTCAGCAGCTCATCAATCTACCCCTTATACAAGATTTTCATATCAATACTTATGCATGAGTCATCATGACCAACCTAAGCGGGAGGCCAAGTTACGTTGGTCGCGTAGTATCTAAGTATAGCGACCAGCGTAACTTGACCTCCCGCACAGATTGGATCATTTCATGACGCTATGATTGCGAATGGACTATAAGCACCATTGTAAAATTGTGAATGGGCACCTTATTTGTATTTTTTATTTACTGAATAGGCACGTCTTTAGAAAAAGGCGCCTAAATGATAAAATTTTCCTTTGTTTAGCTATACGGACAATTATAGCATTTGTTCCCATGGGAATAAGAACAAAAATGGCGCTAAACTGATTCTTCAAGACCGGATACATACTGTTTAGTCGCTTTTCTTAATTTTCAAAACAATCGTATAGTATGGTACAGTTAGCTACACAAGTGTAATAAAATTTTCCTGAACATTTTAAAACGTTCATTTTCTTGAAAAAGAAATGTCTTCACTTTTCATTCTAAAAACTTGTTCTTTAAAATGCATTCTTCTGATCGCATCATCGGACTCATTATTAGCTTTTCCTCGCTGTTGTTGTCATTATTATGCAAAGAGACAGAAAATCAACACCTGTCAGCTGAGCTTTAACCTTCCTATACCCGCGCGTTGGTCTGTGAGACCGACAGAATATTTTTAAGAATTTATCTTCTTACACTTAAACGATACCGAGTCGAGTCTTTTGCTAGCTGCCGGATTTGAGGGTAGTTTTAAGTCAGTGGTCACCACGCGCTTGTGGGGAACTCACGTGTGTGCATACCAGGCGCCAATCGGTCCGTGAGACCGACGCGGGTAAAGGTGTAACTTTTTGGGTAAGTATAAACTTATTATTTACATTGTTTACTCGTTTTTTCTTTGAGTTACGTATTATGTATGTATATCTTAACCTATATTATTATTTTCAATTTATATTCTACGCCGCAATGGCAGAATTGTTGGAAGAATACAGTTCTGAACGCCCCGCGCCCTCAGGACGCGGGTGTACCGGGCCTGCCACGCGGAGAGCCACCTACGGGTCTGTTGGATGTGGTCGGCACAGGGTTCACCTCAGGGGGAGAAGCCGGAGCACCAACGGGCTCCAAGACAAGCGAGCGTACGAGCAGCCGTCCTAGAAGAGGACAGAAAGGTCCTGATTAGCGCAATCAGGACCCTTACTGAGGTCCAGGTCGCGCTCTGCACGGGGGCGGACGCATCCTCAATCGTCGAAAAGAGCCTTCAGCGCTTGATCTTGTCATACGGTGGGGTCATGGTCGCCAGGGCCGAACTGAAGGCTCTGGGACCCAGCTAGGTGACAACCACGTCGCTCACCACCAGAGTGACCACCAATCGCCCCACCTGTTGTCGCAGGTTGCGTCCGACACCACGTTAGAGTGGCCATTGCCACGTGAATATCCCCCCGCCGCCGGCCCCAAGCGGCCGTCGAGAAGAACAGCTCCACGACGACGAAAGACACGGTATAACTGTGCCACTTACAAAAATACTTTTGTTTGGAACATGCTATTATGGTATGTCCTGAATGTTATGGTGAGACTGAAAATGTGTCAGTCTGTGATTTTGTATTAGTATCATAAGTGTTTTATGGAATTTAGAGGCGTATTTCTGTTTTTTAGATGAAAAAAAGGTTTTGGTTCTGTTTTTGTACTACATACGAAGAAACTTTGAGCGTTTTGTATAAAACGGATAGTCTAATAAATAATTTCAAAACAAAGTGTCTATATGATACATTATTTTTCATTATATCCTTTACTTTTAATGTCCAACTTTATTTATATGGCTTTCTTAGAAAAATCGTATGAATCTAGGTTTTAAACTTTCGGTTTATGAGACCGTGCGCGGGTATAGGTGTCACAAATATTGGTGCGGGTATAGAAAGGTTAAATTGTGTCTGTATTCAAATATTACTGATATTACGCAGTTACTCAAATCTATGAAAAAAATGTATACCTATAGAAATGTTTTCTCCAAATCGACTGAAGCTCAGACAGACACTTTCTTTTCATTAACGATGGATGTTCTTCGAATTCGTATCTAGGCCTGAGCCCAGTCTTTAATAAACTTACAGACTTACAGTACAAAAAATATCTTCATCCAAACACTTTTCAACCCGACTGTACACCATATCAAACCAAAACATAGCAACTTGCAACAAACGCCTTCATTTGAAGACCCGTCGTCCGTATAACGTGCGTGTGTTCAAAGATGTATTGATACTTACATATTTACTAAATCTTGGAAAATAATTGACTGCAAGATGTTAGTTTTCGGTATTGTTTTGAGTTTGTCGCTTATGGCTGACGCTGGGCCGGCTACTGAAGGTCAAGCATCATACAAAGGACAGTGTAAGTACCTATCTATCTAATAGAATTCAAATTGAGGGGTGATGAAAATTATAGAAATATATTTAGTTTTTCCGCACCTATGATCGTAGGTTATGCTGCTGAGTGAACCACACGTTCGACCGCAACCTAATGCAAATGTACTAGCGATACAATACCACACACCAACCACCGTTTTACACTCTACACGTACAATACAATACAATACGTATTGGTGTGTTGTATCGCTAGTACATTTGCATTAGGTTGCGGTGGTACGTGTGGTTTACTCGGCAGCATAACCTACCATCATAGGTGCCGAAGAAGCTAAATATATTTAACTATCATTTTTATCACGATCGAGTTCCGCAAAGTAACGCCTGATACTACTAGTCAAATTGAGGAGTCTACTCTACATTTCCGGATGGTATCAAAAGGATGTCGCCGGTTCCTGTAGAAGACACTATCATCTTTCTGCTGCAACCACCAACCGTCCGGCGTAGCAGCGCTGGAATCTTATTATACTGACACTGGCAGAATTACCCTAGATGGGTATGGGTTGGGTATGGGTAGATAGAAGTCACGCAGAAGTACAAATTAATTAATAAATAATAATCATTATCAATTCATCATCCATCTTCATCACGGCTGTAAGGACCGGCCATTTACAGTACGTCTGACAAAACTTTGAGTCATTCAGATCAGAAGACAGTGTATAACCATAGCGACAGGTTGTCAACCTGTCGCCTAAAATTGCGAACCATAAGTATATCACGCCTTTATCCTATGAAGAGCAGAGCGTAAACGCCTGTAAAAAAATGTCATTTGCACCACGTCTGACAAATCTTTGAGTAATGCAGAAGACTGTATAACCCGTATACCTAACCATAGTAACAGATTGTCAGCCTGTCGCCTAAAATTGTAATACACATCAACTCTCAAATCCCTTAGTTGCTTGTTACGACACCCACGGGTAAGGTATGGGGTAATGCTACCTATTCTATGCCGGTACCACACGGCATTGCATATCGGGTAGGTACAATCACACAAAAAAGTTTGCACAGTCTCTCCATGACCTGATACCTCCATCACCATTCCATCTCCGGTGCACGAGACGCCGGTTGGGATTCCACCCTTATATCGTAGACATCCCGCAAATTCTACATTTTTAATGCGAACTGCTAAAGAGTGGAACTCCCTGCCTGCGGATCTGTTTCCGGAACGTTATAACCTGGGCCTTTTCAAGGCGAGAGTGACTATAGGCATTATTTGGGCGAGCATGTTCCATCATCGTCTGCATCGTCACTTAACATCAGATCAGGTAAGATTGCGGACAAATGCTTACCTCAGATGCTTACCCATTGTTTATAAAAAAAATATATATTATTCCTTTTATTTTCCGCCCTCAGTTTGTACCGACCCGAGGACCATGAGAAAGCATGCAGCGTATACAGAATGGGCCGATGCTTATTCCTGCACCAGGCACAGGTGCCAGCCGGGCGGGAGAAACCTTGCCATTTACACTGTGGGGTAAGTGACAGCCGATGTGGCGCAGTGGTTAGTACTCTCTCTCTTCGTGTGGGACACCGAGTCGTTCAACGACCCGATGAACCCTGGTGTCAGAGTTTTTCAACCGCCTACTGCAAGTAGCAGGCCTCTGACATGGTTGTGTAACGACCGCCATCATAGACAGCAACCGGGACCGACGGCTTAACGTGCCCATCCGAAGCATGGAACCATCTTACTTGCGGATAATCAGGTGGTTCAGCCTGCAATGTCCTAACCAGTCTGAGATCAAATCCGCAAAGTGATAAATATCATCTTTGTGAGTGACCCCACCGAGAATGAACCCGGAACCTTCTGCGTGGCAGGCAGTCATACTAACCACTGCGCCACATCGTTGAAACGGTTTCAATATAAAATGCGTACATTTGTCGTTAGTACGACTGCTTGCGACGCAGAAGGTTCCGGGTTCAATTCCCGGTGGGGTCACACAAAGTTGACATTTATCACTTTGTGAATTTGTTCCCAGTCTGGCCAGGACATTGCAGGCTGAACCACCTGATTGTCCGAAAAGCAAAATGGTTCCGTGCTTCAGAAGGCACTAAGTCGTCGGTCCCGGTTGCTGTCTATGATCAGATCACTTAGACTGCGGTCGTTACACAACCATTTCAGAAGCCTGCTACTTATAGCTTATAGTTATCGTATCACAGTTTTAGTTCATTATACAGGGTGTTTAGTTTTCGTATAAAATGGGCGCGCGGTGCTGGCAACACTGCTCTGTCATTGTCACGTCCTCTGCCGTCGCCCGCATCGTTGATGCGAATTTTAATTATAAATGGTGTAATTTAGCGTGCTTTCGGTTTTCTCGTGTGGTTTTCCTGTTCGGTGGGGAAGTGAACCAAGTGATTTTGGTTCCGGCGCTTTGATTGAGAGTCACGCGACCGCCGGCAAAATATAACCTCACTTTTCGTTGGCTCGCGTCGTGGCTGCCGATAGCTACGTATTTTAATTATAAATGATTGGAGGCCAACGGGGCCGATTTCTCATTCGGAGAGAAATCTTTTAGTTATTTTGTGTTAAAAAACATTATGTGATGTCGAACTGTCTACACTAATATAATAAAGAGGAAAACTTTGTTTGTTTTTTTGTTTGTTTGTTTGTTTTTTTGTATGTATGTAATCGATAAACTCCGAAACTACTGGACCGATTTCGAAAATTCTTTCACCATTAGAAAGCTACAACATTCCTGAGTAACATAGGCTACTTTTTACCACGGGAAAATTCCTCATTTCCACGGGAAAACGGTTAGCAGCAGGAAAATCGGGAAATACAGCGGATATTACCCAAATAAGCCAAACCGCTTTACCGATCTTCGTAAAATTTGGCACTGATATTACTAGCATAGTAAAGATGGACATGGACTACTTTTTGTCAGCCCTCAAGGATCTGGAGTACGAGTACCTGATGAAGACCACCAGCATCCCATCTAAACTATAAAAGATACGGTCATGGCTTCATAGAAAAAGTTGTTCACCATGACGGGCCGCTTCTGCTGGCACATGGTCATCGAGGATCTGGAGTACCTGATGAAGACCACCAGCATCCCATCTAAACTATAAGAGATACGGCCATGGCTTCATAGAAAAAGTTGTGCATCATGACGGGCCGCTTCTGCTGGCACATGGTCATCGAGGATCTGGAGTGCATGATGAACATCACCAGCATCCCATCTAAACTATAAGAGATACGGTGATGGTTTTAAGTAAAGTTACTCAGCATGGCAGGCCGTTTCTGCTGCCACATGGTCATCGAGGATCTGGAGTACCCGATGTAGACCACCAGCATCCCATATAAACTATAAGAGATACGATAATGGCTTCAAAGTAAGAGTTATTCAGCATGACGGGCCGCTTCTGCTGGTAAATGGTCACGAGAGTCTGGAGTACCTGATGTAGACCACCAGCATCCCATATAAACTATAAGAGATACGGTAAAAGCCTCAAAGTAAAAGTTATTCAGCATGACGGGCCACTTCTGCTGGCACATGGTCACGAGGGTCTAGAGTACCTGATGTAGATCACCAGCATCCCATATAAACAATAAGAGATACGGTAATGGCTTCAAAGTAAAAGTTATTCAGCATGACGGGCCACTTCTGCTGGCACATGGTCACGAGGGTCTAGAGTACCTGATGTAGATCACCAGCATCCCATATAAACAATAAGAGATACGGTAATGGCTTCAAAGTAAAAGTTATTCAGCATGACGGGCTGCTGGATCGGAGTAATGGACTTTTTACTACGGGCAAAGATCCAATTTCTACGGGAAAACAGGTAAGTAGCAGCGGGTGAAACCGCTGGGCGGGCTGCTAGTGAACTATAGTGCAAATTGGAGGAAAGGAGTTCGAGAACGAGCGGATGTTCCAGTGCCGTGAGTTTAGGTTATTCCCTATTCCTGTGCTCCTCAAATATCCTGAATACCTGATTCCTGTCATACTTAAACTCACAAAGAAACGGCGTCATCGTTCGCTCGGTAAGCAATTCGTTGCTGGGCCCTGTTTAAGTAGATTTTGGAAACAAGAATTTCTCGGCCGGAAACTTTCCGGAACAAAATTCTCTCATTAAATTTATTTTATTTAGCTATAGTAAAGAGCACTGCGAATCGTAGTCAGATGTTGTTCCGAGGCTGATCGACCATTTAGTTTTAGATTTTAAGATAACTTTAATTTGCTTCCACTGCGCTAAGATCAGCTTCGGAATCAAACATTTTTTGGTAGCAGAGCGTGGTTGCTTTATTGCAACATAGTTAGCCGTAATTTAGTATTAAGCGTGTTTTTTATATTACCCACATATTTTATTAATTTTGGAAAATATTGTTTCGGTTTTTTTTTTTGTGACTGTATTGTTTGCCTAGTGAACGGTATCTTATCGGTAAGGTCTAGGCCAGTCAACTAACATTTATTTTGTGGTATTTGTTTATTGGTTTTTCGTTTTTATTAAGTCGAGTGTGTAAAAGTTGGTACCATGGCGCCCTCGATCGCCAGGTATAAGGCTGCTATAAAGACAGAATTAAGGTGGTTTACTACCACAGCGGCAATGATCGGCCGCGAGGACCGGGAGGACGCGCTCTTGAAAAGTGCACTACAGGCAGATGAACGGGTTCGGGTTGTGTCGGAACACCTCACAGAGTGCCTCATGCTCCTTGAGGAAGCTCCTAACCCTGAAGATAAGGAGCTGGTTGAGGGCGATGTAAGCCAGTGCTTGAGCTGGCACAGGACATTGCGCAGGCAGCTGCGGACATATCTAGGCGACGTGACGGAAAGGAAAAGCCATTCCGTGGTAAAGTGGGACAAGGATTACAGGTGCCTCTTCCGCCTGTTACGGTTCCAGTCTTTGCAGGCGATTACGCCGACTGGCCGGCGTTTGAGGACCTGTATAGCAGTGTGGTCCACACACGGACGGACATAACGCCGGCGTACAAGATGGCTCAGCTGATGTCCAGGCTACATGGAGAGCCTCATGAATTGCTGACGCATTTGGCTGTCTCGGATAGCAATTATGAGGTGGCGTGGAAGATCCTTACCGACCGGTATCGAAACAAGCGCCTGATTGTAGACAGGCTGTTAGACCAGTGGCTGTCAATACCAACCATAACGCGAGGTACGGACCTCCGCGAGAAAATCTTCCACCCAGTCAGTGTCGCGGTCAGCGCACTAGAGCGACAGGGTTTGCCAGTGGCGGGCTACGGTTATATCTTGGTCCACACAGTGCTTCGCCGCCTGCCGAGCGAAATGGTCGCTCGATTCGAGCAGCTACATGGGGCAAGTCCTCGGACCACCTCCCGACCTACGAGGATCTGAAGTCGTTCCTCGAGGCCGAAAGCAGGCGAGTGGACGTCCAGGCTGGTGAAGCCCTCGCAAGGAGACCTCTGCCCTCGCCACCCGGAACGGCCGGGTGCACCGGCGCGAGGAGGCAACAGTGGGCAACCCAGGCGGTACAACACCGCATTGGAATCAGGGTGTGCCTACTGCAGGGAGACAGGCCACGGGGTGGCAGCGTGTCAGGAGTTTGCTGCGCAGCGGGTTCAGAGGAGACGGGTGTGGCACAGCAGAGGCGTTGGTGTTTTCGGTGCCTGGGGCCGCATCAGGTGCGAGTGCCCTTCAAGCACCAACTGTAGGTACTGCCAGGGTGCACACCATCCGCTGCTCTGCATGAATCGCTCCGGAGGCGCCGGGGCAGCGCTGGATCGGATCAGCGAAGGAGCCTGCCCACCGGGAGGGAGCAACGCTCCCCACCCCCTCCAAGGAGGAGCCCACCTCCGCATCGGTCACAGGGACAGGCAAGGGGACGTCAACAGACGGAGCCCACTTACCCAAGGACGTGGGGACGATCCCCACCACGGCAGCAGGTGCCGGATTGGGGAAGAGCGGCACAGGAACGTGGCCAAGGACACCCATCCCAGGTACGGGATTCAACGGGCGGGTGTCAGGGNTGGGACCCATACACAGGTTTGGGTAGTGAGGATACCCGCGGGACGCGGCCTCACCGCGTTTAGATTCCCGCTAGGTAATCGCCGCCTACTCATCAGCTTCGGCTCCCGTCCAATCACGGTACTTTTGCCAACGGCTAAGATTTGGGTATGGGGATACGGTGGCCGGACCATTCAAGTAAGAGCCCTACTGGATACAGGGGCTCAGGGATGTATTGTATCGAGTAAGCTGGTGAGTAGGCTAGGCCTAAATGTACGGCCAAGTGAGGATGAAGCTGTAGGCATCGGGGCCTAAATGTGCCTGACATTCGGGGTCAGACGAACTTTGAGTTCGCATTAGGTAGCACATGTACAGGGTCAGCTATCAAGTCTCAGCCGTGGTGCTGGATGAAGTGGTTGGGAAACTCCTCAGGTTAGGTTACCACCAACGGTACGAGGGTTAACCACAGGGTTGGAGTTAGCTGATCCTGATTTTGATACTCCTGGTACGGTGGACGTACTTCTCGGGTCAGACGTCCTCGGAGATTATGGTGCGGTAGGAAGAAGGTACTCCAGGAAACTGGTTTGGTGGCCGTAGATACCACAGGGGTATGTTGTTTTCGGCCCAGTTTGGAGACCTCAGGACCTACCAGAAGGGATCCGGTCCTCTATGGTAGTGTGCTGTCAGAGGTGCTGCAGAGGTTTTGGGAGTCTGAAGAGCGCCCACGGCGGACAGACGGAAGCCAGAGGATGACGAGTGCGAGTTGTTCTATCAATACAACACTGCGAGATGCCCGTCAGGCAGATTCGTGACCAGGCTACCTTTTCTCCCAAACCGCCCCGCTTTAGGTAGTTCGCGACAGCTCGCGGAACGGAGACTACTCGGAATGGAGCGGAAGATGAGGCGAGACCCAGCACTTCGGCAGAAGTATATAGAATTCATGCGGGAATATATTCAATTGGGCCACATGTCGGTGTCCAGCCTGGATTGGAGGTGTGTCGAGCATTATTACATTCCACACCTGGCTGTCTTGAAGTCACCTGAGGCGAAAATACGGGTGGTGTTTGACGGTTCTGCTCCTACCTCGAATGGTGTGTCTGTGAACCAATGTTTGCACGCGGGTCCTAAATTGAACCGGGACATTGTGGACATTCTCACAGACTTTCGGTTACACCAGGTAGCGTTCGTCGCAGACGTCAAAATGATGTTTCGCCAAACCATGATACATCCGGATGACCGTCGGTATCAGCTGATTTTGTGGCGTGAGAGCCCAGATGAGCCGATGGTCACATACGAACTTAACACGGTGACGTATGGACTTAAGCCAAGTCCGTATTTGGCAGTACGTACGCTGCGAGAGTTGGCCGCACAGGAAAGGGTAAGATATCCTCGAGCCGCAGCAGTACTGGATCGCGACGTCTACGTGGACGATATCTGCACGGGTGCTGATAGCGTGGAGCAGGCGCTAATTCTACGAGACGAGTTGATCGCGATCATGGGTTCAGGAGGTTACGAGTTGCGGAAATGGTTGTCCAGTTGCCCAGAGCTCCTGGCCGGTTTGCCAGGCGAGTTCCATCAGGACCCGCACCTCTTTGAGAACCCGGACAATCCAAACACGTTGGGCATCCTCGGGGTGCAATATAGGCCAACGCATGACGTATTCACGTACAAGATTGAGCCCGGCCTTTTGGAGAAAACTTGGACTAAGCGGTCGGTACTGTCGACAATCGCTAGAACGTTCGATCCTAACGGATGGATCGCCCCGGTTACGTTCATGGCGAAGTGCTTTTTACAAAGGTTGTGGCTAGCCAACTTAGGATGGGACGACCAACTCTCCGGAGAGTTGTTGAAGGATTGGCTCAAGTTTGTGACCACCTTACCAGGGATTGTGCACATCGCGATACCCCGCAAGTTAGTCCCATCGGTGGGATGTAAGGCTACCCTACATGGGTTTTGTGACGCCTCGGAGCGAGGGTACGCGGCAGCTGTATACCTTCGGACAGCAAGTTCAACGGGAACTGTGCACGTGCGTCTGGTTATGGCCAAAAGTAAGGTGGCACTAGGGTTTGCATTATCCGTTAATTTTTACTATCCGGATAATTCGGATAATTTATTTTTAAATATCCGGATATCCGAATATCCGGATAATAAAAACATTTTTATTTAAAAAAATTGAAATCTTTAGATTCATATTCATAACATGCTTAGTAAAATTAAATTGAATTCTTAACAAAAATTCCGTAATTTAATATTATAAACGCGGCCAACCCGCTAAAACGAACTTTATAAAATTTTGCACAGAGATTGCGATTATTTCGGAGAACGTCAAGTTCCATATTTTTCAGAACTTGAGCGTTTTTAGTTCTTGATATATACCACCAGGAACTTAGGTCTATAAAATTGTGCGAAAATAGCTTCATAACAAAAGTTGCTTAACATCATGGTCCGTTTCGACTGGCTTATAGAATAAGACATCCAGATTCTGAAGTACTCGTTGTGGAACAACAAGAGCCCAGCTTAGTTACAAGAGATAAGGAAATAGCCACATTGCAATTTTTTTCATAATTACTGGCTTGTTTTGGCACATAAATGTTGAGGGTATGGAGTACCTGATGTGGAACACCAGGCGCCCAGCTAAAAATACGAGAAACTGAAATAGCTCCATAGAAAAGGTAGTTAGGTTAGCATGATGTGCTGCTTTTGCTAGTACATATGTAGACATCGACGAGCTGGGTTATCTCAAACTATAAGACATATTAATAGCTTAACAGCAATAGTAATTCCGTGTGATGGACTGCGTCTGCGGGTACATAAATGTCAAGGGTCTAGAGTACTAGGTGTGGGTGGTACTCCAGTAGCCCAGCTTAACTACACGAAATACGGTAATGGAGCCATAGTAAACATTGTTCAGTATGATGTGATGATGACCCATTTTTGCTAGTACATAGTAATCACAATCGTGAATCATGATTGCATCTCTAATGAGAGCATCTGCATCACAGAATCCCATAAATGCTTATATTTCTATAGAATTGACTAACAAACAACCCATTGAACTATGGTTAAAGAAATGCTGTCACAGCCTTTGTGGAAATAAATACATCCATATAATGAGAGAAAAGCCAAATATTGATTAGCGCCATCCTCACAAAAAAAGATAGTTATTTTCTTAGTTTTATTACGTCATTTACAATATTTTCAATGCCGGCAAATACGATATGAATAATGTGATGAGAAAGTAGTACTTTCTGTCATCATTTATTTAAAATAACTCCTCCAAAGTAATAACTGAATTATCCGGATATCCGAATATTTAGGTAACAACTATCCGGATTTGAAAAGTGGCGGATATCCGGATAAAACGGATATCCGGATATCCGGATTGCAAACCCTAGGTGGCACCAGTCAGAACTAGATGGACCATCCCCAAATTGGAATTGGCAGGGGCAGCTCTTCTAGCGCGCTTGCTAAATCATGTAACCTGCAATCTGCGTGGTACCATCAACTTGGATGAAACGGTGTACGCGTGGACTGACAGTCGGATAGTTCTGTGCTGGTTGCAGACGTCGGTACATACACTTGAGGTTTTCGTGGCAAATCGGGTGTCACAGATTACGGGGTCGGAAACTCCGTTAGTGTGGAGGCACGTACCGGGAGAATGGAACCCAGCGGACTGCGCTTCGCGCGGGTGCAGGGCACCTGATTTGGTGAGTCACCCACTGTGGTGGGGACCTCAATGGCTGACTGAGTCGCCGCAGGAATGGCCATTCAACGAGTGCAGGGCGCCGCTTGGGCCACCTGATCGAGGTTTGCGAGTGAACGTGGGGCAACTCGTACCGAAGCCTAACCCAGCTTTCTTGCTGGAACGGTATAGCTCCTCGACAAACTTCTTGGGGTGACAGGTTGGATCAAGCGGTTCGTGAACAACTGCAGGAAGCCTCAAGCAGAACGGAACTTTACACCTGTCCTCTCGCCTGCGGAGCGGAATGCGGCTCTATGCTCATTGGTTAGAGTCGTCCAGGCGGAACATTTTGAAGAGGAGGTCAGGCTGCTCAGGGATGGACGTGGAAAGCTGAAGGGAGGAATTGTGCGCCTCAACCCATTCCTGGATGAGCAAGGTATGCTCAGGGTTGGAGGCAGACTTCGAACGCTAGCCTGCCCTTTTCGGCTCGGCATCCACTGTTACTTCCAAAAGGGGACCCTTAGTTGAGCTCTTAGTCAGGGATCGTCATGAGAAAAACTCGCACGCGGGCTGTAATGCGCTATTGGCCATCCTACAGCGCGAGTTCTGGATCTTATCGGGACGACGAACGGTACGTAGCGTTGTGTTTAGGTGCTTGCCTTGTTACCGCTTGAAGGCAGCCACAATGCAGCCACAGATGGGAGATCTCCCACCGGACCGGGTGACGGAGGCCTGGACGTTTGCAGGTGTGGGAACGGATTTTGCAGGCCCTTTCATGGTAAAGGCATCACGCCTACGGAACGCAAAGTCTATCAAGGCGTACTTGTGCGTGTTCGTGTGCCTAGCCACCAAGGCCGTCCACTTGGAGCTCGTGGCCGACCTATCTACGGAGGCCTTTTGGCAGCGCTGGAGAGATTTACGTCGCGACGAGGGCGACCAGCGCTGATCAGGTCGGATTGTGGTACCAACTTTAAGGGTGCTGATCGGTGTATGAAGGAAATTGTAACGTTCTTAAGGGAGAACGAAGAAGCCATCAGCACGGGCCTCCCGTCAGGGCATTACCTGGGTGTTCGATCCACCAGCGTGCCCTCACTGGGGTGGTATTTTTGAAGCGGTTGTAAAGTCCGCTAAGACGCATTTGTTGCGCGTTGTAGGGTTAACAATTTTGACTTTCGAGGAGCTGGCGACCGTGTTTTGTAAAATTGAGGCTGTACTCAATTCGCGTCCTTTGTGTCCGCTCAGCTCAGACCCAAATGATTTAGAGGCCCTGACGCCAGGGCATTTCTGAATTGGCCGCCCACTTAACGCCTTGCCGGAATATCCCTATACGGAGGTGAATAGCAATCGTTTGTCGCGTTATCAGTTGTTGCAGCAAATGACTCAAAACTTTTGGAAGCGTTGGTCGCTTGAGTACTTGCACATTCTGCAGCAACGCCTTAAGTGGACGGACAGGACTGAACCCCTGCATTGGGGATCTCGTTCTGGTTAAGGATGCCAACCTACCGCCACTGCGTTGGCGCCGGGGCGCATTCTCAACCTGTTTCCGGGTAGTGATGGCACTCCTCGAGTTGCAGAAGTTCAGGTGGGGGATTCAGTCCTTAAGCGAGCAGTAGCTACATTATCACGCCTGCCATGCATAGAGCGGACCGATGGGTCGGTCCGGGGCGGGTGAATGTTTAGTTTTCGTATAAAATGGGCGCGCGGTGCTGGCAACACTGCTCTGTCATTGTCACGTCCTCTGCCGTCGCCCGCATCGTTGATGCGAATTTTAATTATAAATGGTGTAATTTAGCGTGCTTTCGGTTTTCTCGTGTGGTTTTCCCTGTTCGGTGGGGAAGTGAACCAAGTGATTTTGGTTCCGGCGCTTTGATTGAGAGTCACGCGACCGCCGGCAAAATATAACCTCACTTTTCGTTGGCTCGCGTCGTGGCTGCCGATAGCTACGTATTTTAATTATAAATGATTGAGGCCAACGGGGCCGATTTCTCATTCGGAGAGAAATCTTTTAGTTATTTTGTGTTAAAAAACATTATGTGATGTCGAACTGTGAACTATAGTGCAAATTGGAGGAAAGGAGTTCGAGAACGAGCGGATGTTCCAGTGCCGTGAGTTTAGGTTATTCCCTATTCCTGTGCTCCTCAAATATCCTGAATACCTGATTCCTGTCATACTTAAACTCACAAAGAAACGGCGTCATCGTTCGCTCGGTAAGCAATTCGTTGCTGGGCCCTGTTTAAGTAGATTTTGGAAACAAGAATTTCTCGGCCGGAAACTTTCCGGAACAAAATTCTCTCATTAAATTTATTTTATTTAGCTATAGTAAAGAGCACTGCGAATCGTAGTCAGATGTTGTTCCGAGGCTGATCGACCATTTAGTTTTAGATTTTAAGATAACTTTAATTTGCTTCCACTGCGCTAAGATCAGCTTCGGAATCAAACACAGGGTGTTAATTTAAATGCGTGCCATAGCTTCCGGGTAGGTTTAGTATCGATAAAGGATGCCGTAAAAAATATTGAAAGAAATCCCAGTTTTTGCGGTTTGTATCCGGAAATTCCACGGGAATGTCGAAAAAATAAACTTAATTTAACAACATAGTAGCTGAAGAAAAAATTGCATATAAAGTTTATAATCGAAACTTATTCAATGCAGGCATTAACTACTTGAAAGGATATTGCTATAAGCAATTTAAAGGTGCCCACAAACGTAGGCTATAAATCTTAAGTTTGAAAAGCAAATGATGACGTTAAGTTTTTTCTTAAAGTTTTTATGGCAACAGCCAGGATTGTTCAAAATATTATTTAGAAAAAAAATATTTGAGGATGAAGGTTTTTTTTGAGGAATCCTTCAATGCTGGCCACATTTGCTCAAAAATCGGTCCAAAAAGCCATTATCAATTAAAAGTAAAATTGGCCTTTTTTTCATTTGACATTTATTTTATGGCAACAGCCAGTTTTTTAGTCTTTTCCCTAAAAAGTTTTTTATTTTGATTCCGCTCACTAGATTTTTTAAAATATTCATCTGAAATTGTATTTTCTGGGATTTCCATATTTGCATTTTGTAGTCTCAGTAGGTATGTAGCAAAACATTTTGCAAAAAATAACAAGTTCTGCACTGAAATTATAAGTAAGTGCGCTTCTGTTCCAGCGGTCACCAGATTAGCGTATGCTGTTGAGCGAAGTTTTATCAATTTTTGGATGTCATAAAGATATCTACACTGTCTGATAGTCTCACTATTTTCAAAACATTTGTAACAAAATACGATTTACTTCTTCAAGTGGGACACCGAATCATCCAACGACCCGATGAACCCTGGTGTCAGAGTTTTTTAACCGCCCACTATAAGTAGCAAGCCTCTGACATTGTTGTGTAACGACCGCCGTCTACGTGATCATAGACAACAACCGGGACCGACGGCTTAACTTCCCCTCCGAGGAACGGAACAGTCTTGTATTTCGGGCAATCAGGTGATTCACCCTGCAATGTCCTGGCTATACTGGGAACAAATTCACAAACAGATAAATAGTTATCTGATAATAGAAATTCACAACTTTGTGAGTAACCCCACCGGGAATTGAACCCGGAACCTTCTGCGTCGTAAGTAGTCGTACGTACTATCCAATGCGCCATAATTTACTAAACGTTTCTTATTCTACAGATGCAAAAGAGTAGAAGCTCCGGAATCAGCCATCGAATGCGAAGAAGTGGTGGAAGATACAAACATGCAGTTCCCATACTGCTGCACCAGACTAAGGTGAGTGTTTGCCGTGCTTCGTAAGGCACGTTGGGTGCAAACGAAGAGAATAGTAATAGAAAAGTGAGACATAGAAAGTTGGAGTAGATGAGCCCTACCACGCGTTAGTGTTCAAGAAACACTTGCAAAGTTCGCGGGCTTAGTGAGCCGCTGTAGCCCATTTGGTAGAGGTGTCGCCAGTACAGACGGCGAAGGTCACTGCTTCAAATCCAGCCTGCGGCGGAAATTTTTACAAGTTTTCCAAAAAAATGTGTGTGAACAACGCGACAGGGGGCGCTGCAGTAAACATTTCTTTGTTACCAATTATCTCCAAAACCACAGGTCTGATTTTGATGCGGTTTTCAATGATAGATGAAGATTTGACTGGGAAATGTTCTGCAGGAAACTGTCGTGTATATTTTCAGAATTTTAATATATTATAAGGTTACATTTAATAAGTTACTCACAAAACTTAATAACTTTAGTTAGAAATTTTTCTTCGAAATCATCATCTTCCTGCCTTTTTTCAAAATATTTGCACGGGAGAACCAAATTATTTTGTTCACATTTCGAAGAAAAGTTTCTAACAAAAGTTGTTCAGTTTTGTGAATAGACCACACCCTCAAGAGATTTGTACTTTATTAAATGTAACCTTATATATTTTTATTTGCCCCTCCAGATGTCTAGTGGTAGTCCGCGGAGAGGTGTGGACAAGAGTGCTGGGTCAGCCGTGGGAGACCCTCCCTGCCGCGCCCTGGAGCCACATGTACAAGATGAAGAAACCGCCGCTGGGCGATAGCTCTTTCACCAAGTAAGCGCCTTTATTTCCCCCTTTTCGTCTGTCCCTTTCCCCGTTTTCTTTTTCCTTTTCCCCTTTCTCTTCTCCATATCTCCGTTACTCTCTTCTGCCCTCCATCCTACCTCCTTCTTCGGTTCTTCCATCCTTAGGAAACTCCTTCCCTCATTTTCCTCTTTCCAACTTTCCGTTCCCCTATCGTGTTCTGTTTGTGTAAGCATTTTTGAAGCAGATTTTCACTTTGTGATTTTCATTTCACTTTCAGAGTAGGTATATATGTGATGTGTTGTTGACAAACTCAATGTACTTGTATTTGTTGTTTCGCAATAAAATAAATAAATGAATGAATATCTTAGAATTGTTATATTATGAGAATTGCTAGCATTTCTCATAATATGGCACAGCACAATGACAAAACCTTCACTTAAATGCTTGTTCTCTTGCAGATCCACAGATTCCAATCCTATTATTTTTTGTGTTCAGAAAAGAAGAGGGCCCCGTGTACGAGCTGTCAGTCTCCGACAACGAACAGGGCGGGGACAAGGCTGTGCTACGGAGCAGCAGAAAAGATGCCGAGTGTGACACCGCCGTGCCTAGGGCCGCGCCGCCACCACCTGCCGGACCTGATATAGTTGTAAGTAGATTGTAGCAACCCATAGGAGCTACAAAAAAGACACTACAACATGTAGCTACCAGTAACTGTCAAAACGTAAGCAGTTGCTCCATAGATACCGACGTTTAATGTATGAGAGTTATAAAGGTTCAATAGTGTTGTCACTGGCGTTTTGCTAGTAATAGATTGAGAGGTATAGTGCAGACTACTAGGAACCGTTCTAACTTTTTAGGCGCGCTAGTTGTAAGTATACTACTGTAGCGACCTCTTTGAGCTTCAAAAAGATACTACAATAGATGGCTCACCAGCAAGAGAGCCCAGGTCTACGAGCTATCAGTCTCCGACAACGAACAGGGCGGGGATAAGGCTGTGCTACGTAGCAGTAGAAAAGATGCCGAATGCGACACCACAGTGCCTAGGGCCGCGCCGCCGCCACCTGCCGGGCCTGACATCGTTGTAAGTATACCTTACTGAAGAGAAACGCAAGTAGTTCTCAACGAGTCCGCTAGATGACGTTACGTGACAAAACAATGCAGGTATATAGGACCTGAAACGCGGTATCGAAGTGTTTACCGCGAGCCGCATATTTAGACACCTTTTAATCCTATATACGTGGATAAGCCGGCCACAATATCCGGCCAAACTAGATAGTTCCTTATCATACATTCTGCACACTGGTAATAGGTATTATTCTGTCAGCTGCCAAAAGATAACATCTATAAGTTGTTATATATTGCTTCGGAGCAGCAGAAAATAGTAGTAAGTAGACCACGGACAAATACATAATAGACACGTGGACAATTGACAAGTAGAAAGTTGTTTACTATTGCTACGGAGCAGCAGAAAAGATGCCGAATGCGACACCGCAGTGCCTAGGGCCGCGCCGCCACCACCAGCCGGGCCGGATATAGTTGTAATTATACCATTGACAAGTAAAGTATGCTGAAGTGACATTTAGATTCAAAAATGTGACATACATTGTTCTAAAGTGAAATTTAGTGGACCGCATATTGTTGTAAGTAGACTATAGCCACCTCTACGGGCTATAAGAAGACGCTCACTCAACGCGATTCATAAGAAAAGCATAACACAAGAAGTTCTCAACAACTCCTTAAGATGGCACTATAAGACAGAGCAATGGGCTCAGAGTATATTATAAGCAAGCTATACTGCAGCGACTATATGTAAGTATACTACTGTAGCGACCTCTATGAGCTTCAAAAAGATACTACAATAGATGGCTCACCAGCAAAAAGGCCCAGGTCTACGAGCTGTCAGTCTCCGACAACGAACAGGGCGGGGACAAGGCTGTGCTACGGAGCAGCAGAAAAGATGCCGAGTGCGACACCGCAGTGCCTAGGGCCGCGCCGCCGCCGCCAGCCGGGCCAGATATAGTTGTAAGTAAACTGTAGATAGACAAGTAAAGTGACAGTAAGTATGCTAAAGTGACATTTAGTGGACCGCATATTGTTTTAAGTAGACTGTAGCGACCTCAACAGGCTATAAGAAGACGCTCACTCAACGCGATTCATAAGAAAAGCAGAGCACAAGAAATTCTCAGCGATCCTCAAGATGCAATGGGCTTAGAGTATATTATATAGAGTGCGCGTATCGCCCCTCGCCGTACTGTCAAAACGTAAGCATTTGCTGCATAGATACCGACGTCAAATGTATGAGAGTTATAAAGGTTCAATAGTGTTGTCATTGGCGTTTTGCTAGTAATAGACAGAGAGGTTGTATGCAGACTCTGTCAACCGTTCTAACTTTTTAGGCGGCTAGTTGTAAGTATACTACTGTAGCGACCTATATGTACTTCAAAAAGATAATACAACAAGTAGCTACAATAGATGGCTCACCAGCAAAAGGGTCTACGAGCTGTCAGTCTCCGACAACGAACAGGGCGGGGATAAGGCTGTGCTACGAAGCAGCAGAAAAGATGCCGAATGCGACACCGCAGTGCCTAGGGCCGCGCCGCCGCCGGCCGGACCGGATATAGTTGTAAGTATACCATTGGCAAGTAAAGTGACAGTAAGTATGCTAAAGTGACATTTAGTGGGCCGAATATTTTTGTAAGTAGACTGTAGCGACCTCTACGTGCTACAAGAAGACGCTCACTCAACGCGGTTCACAAGAAAAGCAGAACACAAGAAGTACTGAACAAGTCCTCAAGATGGCACTATATGACAGAGCAATGCAATATGCTTAGAGTATATTATAAGCAAGCTATACTGTAGCGACTATATGTAAGTATACTACTGTAGCGACCTCTATGAGCTTCAAAAAGATACTACAATAGATGGCTCACCAGCAAAAAAGGACGAGTCTATAAGCTGTCAGTCTCCGACAACGAACAGGGCGGGGATAAGGCTGTGCTACGGAGCAACAGAAAAGATGCCGAGTGTGACACCGCCGTGCCTAGGGCCGCGCCGCCACCACCAGCCGGGCCTGATATAGTTGTAAGTCAATAAGAAGACCATAGCGACCTCTAGAAGAAAATGAGACGCAAGAAGTTTGAACCTGCAAAGCGACTTTCGGCATCTGTACTGCCGACGCCACTACCAACTGGGCTATTTACTGGGAGAGAATAGAACCGCGGTAGCCTAGTTGGTATTGGCGTCGGCAGTACCTGAATGGTGCTGGTTAAAATCCTGCCTGCAGTGAAAAAAATTCAAGTTTTCCAAAAAATGTTTACCCAAAACGGGAAGTGCTGTAAAATTTTGTTTTAAAGTGTGAATAATTTTGTTTCAGATAGCTCTGTCTACTGGATCTGACAAAGATTCAGACAGAAAGAAGGACGAGGAGCCAAGGCCTTATGCACAGTAAGCATACATAATTCAGTACACAATACATTATTTGCTCTACTTCGTATTTACTGCCCTGCGGTTTTACCCAAATGAAAAATAGTTTAAGTACAAGTAAAACTCTGCCTGTGTACCATAAATGTTATTATTACCACATTATAAGACCTCTCACAGAGTAATTGTGTACCAAATATCATCCAAATCCGTTTGAAGTGTCGTTAATATAAAGTGAAAAAAGTATTGGTCCCAAGACAGATCCTTGTGGAGCACCAACTCCATTAAGAAGTTAATTTAAGAGAAGTAATAGCTTTTTTGCTGGTTTGCTTAACAAATTTCAACAGTCTGCGCACGATAATTTTCAACGTACCTATTCCGTATTTTTCACTATTTAGCATCAATATAATGTACATCTACATATGATGCTCCACATAATCAAATGCTCGCGACATATCAATTAACAAGCACTGTTCATAACTATCACAAAACACAGATAAACAGAAACAGTAAGTACTTATACCTAGCATTATTTGCCAGACAATATTTGGGCCAATAACGAGTTTTTCTTCCTTGTACTTTTTGGCCTTTGCAGCCAAGCAATTCAGCCAGTGTCACATGAAAGTCTATCTGTCTGTCTTTTACCTTTCCTTTATTTTGAAGGCGCCAGCGCAAAGATCAATCCGCGCTTAGCAGTAGCTACTACGATGACAGGGACGCACAAGCCGAGCCCGCTGAGCGGAACATTGAAGACGCTGAAGACGCTGTTACTGAGAAAGAAAAGGTTGATATTACACACATTACAATATTATCTACATTATTACCAGCAGGAACAGCAGCGCGCGAGATATGTCTGTCTACAGTGTACTTACCAAATCTACTGGTCATATACTTTCCCTCCCCCATAATCCTTCTCTTCTTTGCTTCTAGTCTCGTTCTTTCGTCTATTTGTCGTATTTTTGTCCGCTACTTTGCCTCCAATCGCGTTCTTTTGCCTCCATTCGCGTTCTTTTGTCTATTTTCTCGTTCTTTTGTCTATTGTGTCTATCTTTATCTCTTTCCTCGCCTCTGTCTGCTAAATGTATTTTGTCTCTCTCTCTCTCTCTCTCTTTCCCTCTCTCCGTCTGTCTGTCTTCTTTCATGACACCGAGTCGGTCAATGACCCGATAAACGCCCAGCAGCAGCTACTACGAAGACAGAGACGCACAAGCCGAACCCGCAGAGCGGAACATTGAAGACGCTGAAGACGCTGTTACCGAGAAAGAAAAGGTTGATATTACATACAACACAATATTACCTACATAAGTAGCCACAGCAGCGCGCGAGATATGCCTCTCTACGGTGCACTTCACAAACTTACTGTGGCCTTTGCAATGAAACTACATTCGATGTACATTGCGTAGTCTGTTAGCCATTATTATCACATTATTAAACCCGCTACGCAATGTAAATCGAATTTCACCTGTAGAATTGTAGCCTGAATTTTTGTAAAATCGGGCACAAGTTATATAATTTCCCTCCCTCATATTCCTTTTCTTCTATGTCGCTTTTTCCGTTTATAGTCTCGTTCTTTCGTCTATTTTGACATATTTTTGTCCATTTTGTCGCTCTTCTGAGTCCATTCGCGTACTTTAGTCCAGGGATGTTGCGAATATCCGCATCCGCATACGCGGAACATCCGCATCAATTTAGACATCCGCATCCGCATCCGCAAAAATCGATGCGGAGCTGATGCGAATGCGGATGTGAAGCAGGTCGGGACAAGAAAGAAAGGGGCGGATCCGGCGATTGGCGCGTGTCGCGCGCTCGTGCTAATTGACCAATAAGTAATCAATCATTTTAATTTCGGTGTCTGTTATTCGCCGGGGAAGCCCCGCGCCTCACTTTTGTTTTTGTGTTGTGTAGTGACAAGATTTGACGTGCTCGTTATTTTTCTTCTTAATATCAAGTTTTTTGCTTTAATTATTGTATTTTTGCGTTGTAATTGTTTACGTAGGTAACAATTACGTCAAGTGAAGTGAGTGTTGCTTTTGTGTGAACTGAATTGACAACAGCTCAAATAGCAAACCTACCCATATTATTGGTTTGTATTAAACTTTAGGCTACAAGAGAAGCCTCTGTTCCAAATTGTTAGCAAAATCGCTACTATTTCCTTTTAATTATATAATTAAAAATTGCTCATTCTAAAAGGACGTAAGTGCATGATGACGTCACAATACGACTATAAATATGGTATCACTAAATTCAGAATAATATTAAAATTATAATGGCAATACTGGCGATTGAAAGATTGTCAACAACCGTCAGTCGAATCTGTGGTTACCAGACATTACAACAGGGTTGTCAACCAACCATACGAGACAAATACGAAAATGGACTACCATACGAGGAGTCGACGACGCACATCGTACAATTTTGTCCGAGGTTATAGAATTTCCTAATTTTGGATGCAAATGCTGATTGCGAACGCCTTTCTTGAAATAAAGTAAAATTTCATTTAATCGAACGGAAAGAAGACAATTAAGAAAGTACGAGCTTAAGTTGCGAACGAGCGTGTTTTCTGCGGGAAAACATCGAGAACCAATCATGGAAGACGGTTGGCCACTTGTTACACCATGACGAATTCATTAAGAAATAAAGGCCCAAAACACACATACATACTTTACTTAAATTAAAGAACTACTATTTAACCACGACCCCGCAAAAGATGGAAAGACGAGCTAGATGCCCACGCCAAGAACTGGATGGAAGTGGCCCAAGAGAGGGAGACATGGAAGAAGGAGAGGGAGGCCTTTGCCCTGCAGTGGGACACGACAGGCTCTTAATAATAATAATAATAAAAATTTAATACTAAGAGGTTCAAAAGGAAAAAGAAGGAAAAAGACGAGAGTTGACTATTGGATCAACGTAGAAAGAAAAAACTGGAGACCGTAAACGCCAAACTTATTGCTTGCGTGAGGTGGGGAATAACATACAGGAATCTACGTCAATTTTGAACCGTCGATAGAGATGTATGACATGGAACAAAATACGGAAACTAAAAAAGAAACGGTTTTACCATGATATGAGGTTCCAATACTAAGTACAATAATCTTAAGGTGCTTGAGTACCTAGGTACCAATGAGGAAGAAAAAACTTGGTTAGCAACCCTGCATTACAATCAGCTGCCAATCAGTTGCATTTGACTTTGATTTGACTATCATCATGATGACAGCTTTGACTCTCAAAGTGCGTTTTTTTGTATATTTACATCCACAAAGCGGGAGTGTTTTTTTTGCAGGATAATCATCGTACTGTGACGTCACAGGCACATTTTCAGTTTTTTTAAATTATTTCCTAAATTATGCTATAGAAAAAATCTGAATATTTCTCACATGAATTTATGATCGAAATTCTGCAAAATGATCATGAAAAAGTGGATGTTAACTAATTTGAGCGGTTGTCAATTATGCCTCCATCTACGCATAGTGAAATATGGACCTATTTTCAACCTGCTGAAACCTGTTATAATTACTGATTATTTGACTTGTCTTTTAATTTTTTCTCCCAAGACTTAAGTTTTTTGTACACATTCGCATCCGCATCCGCATCCGCGGATGTGTGCCCTCAGAAATCCGCATCCGCATCCGCATCCGCGGATGTGAAAAAATCTGCATCCGCAACAACCCTGCTTTAGTCTATTTTCTTGTTCTTTTGCCTATTGTCTCGTTATTTTATCTCTTTCCTCGCCTTTCTGTCTGCTAAGAGTACTTTGTCTCTCTCCCTCTCTTCTCTCTCTCTCTTTCTCTCTCTCTCTCTCTCTGTCTGTCTTCGTTTATGACACCGAGTCGTTCAATGACCCGATAAACGCCCAGCAGCAGCTACTACGAAGTCAGAGACACTCAAGCCGAGAACGCTGAGCGAAACAATGAAGACGCTGAAGACGCTGTTACTGAGAAAGAAAAAGTTGATATTACATTACAATAGTACTTACATGCAGGGGCAGCAGCACGCGAGGTTTGCCTCTGTACGGTGCACATCACAAACCTACTGATTATTACACTTCCCTGTACCAATGTTCCTGTTCTTCTTTGTCACTTTTTCGCTTCTAGTCTCATTCTTTCGTCTATTTTGTCGATTTTTTGCCTCCATTCGCGTTCTTTTATCTATTGTCTCGTTCTTTCATCTCTTTCCTCTTGTCTCTGTCTGCTAAGAGTACTTTGTCTCCCCCTCTCTCTATCTCTCTGTCTTCATGTAGGACATCGAGTCTTTCAATTACCCGATAAACGCCTACCAGTAGTTTCTACGAAGACATAGACACACAAGCCGGCCGAGCGAAACAACGAAGACGAAACATTTTTTTTACTTGTTACTGGTGTTAGTTCTTTAAACACCTGCTGCAAGTAGGCCTCTGATATGGCTGTTTAACGGTCGCCGTCTAAGTTATCATAGGCAGCAACTGTAAAACTTGCTGCCTATGTAAAACAGTATACATCGGATGGTTAGATGACTCGGTGTTCTACAAAAAGAGAGAAAGTTTTATATTTTCTGGTGTTTACCTACGTATTGTTTCTGTAACAGCTATCCACGCCCCAATCGGACGAGCGTTACTACGGGAACCCGGAGCCTCGAAATTCGTACTCGACCGAGAATCCCAAACCAAAACACTCGTGGACAGAGGTAAAATTATTAGGAAATAATAATACTTATATATTAACAGTATGTGTGTGTGTGTGTGTGTGTGTGTGTGTGAGTGTGTGTGTGTGTGTGTGTGTGCGAAACCTATGCTATTATTTCTCTCTAAAACCAGTGGCCTGATTTTAATACGGTTTTCAGTAAATGGTTCATTTTCAATGAGGATTTCATTGGTGCATGTTCTTAGATATAGGTATTACGCGAATAACTCGCCTAAGGGCGCTGCAGTAAACATTTTGTTAGTGCAAACCAATGTAACCGATTGTCTCCAAAACATCTTGTCTGATTTTGATTCGGTATTCAGTTATCGATGAAGATTTTACTAAGGAATGTTTTTAGCTAGGTGTTAAAGTAATAATTCCCCAAGCGGCGCTGCAGTAAACTGTCATAACTCGTGGGCTTTATCAAAATATAAATTTTATTTCAACTTGTTTATGTAAGGTGCCCCAGCCGTGGAACGACGTGGAGCAGCCAGCCGAGCACGAGCAGCCGCCGGATGACCAGCCGCATCCGCAAGCACAGCAGCAGAGGGTATTATGTTGCTTTTGTCGTTATTTTGACTACTTTTTTCTTGTTTCTCGTTATTATGTCTACTATTTCGTTTTTTATCTATTTTTATCACTTTTATCTCCATTGTAGCTCTGCCTCATTTGTCGCTGTTGCCTCTTTTCTCGTTATTTTGTCTACGTTCTCGTTTTTGTCTATTTTAAGCACTTTTATATCTTTTGTCGCTCTGCCTCATTTCTAACTTTTGTCTTCCTTTTACCACTTTTATCATTTTTATATCTCTTTTCTCGCTCTTAGGTCTATTTAATCTGTCTTTCTTCCTAAAATGTCCCTATCCTATGTACCTATCAGCTGTGGAACGATGTGGAGCAGCCAGCCGAGCACGAGCAGCCGCCGGATGACCAGCCGCACCCACAAGCACAGCAGCAGAGGGTGTGTAGTTGTTTTTTATTTATGTCTCTGGTCTTTTTGTTGTTTTATCTATTTGGACGTTGTTCTTTGCCTTGCCTTTCCTCATCCTTTTGTCTGTTTATAATTTTTTGTCTATTTGTAGCTCTTTTGTTTCTTTTATCGCTCTGCCTCTTTTGTTTATATTGCCGCTCTTCTGTGTCTTCTCTTGTTCTTTTGTGTTGTTTAACTTAATTTGTGTCTTTTGGCGCTCTTTTGCTTGTTTTATCGCGGTTTCTCTTTTTCTCGTTCTTTTGTCCTTTTCTCGCTCTGTAGTTCCTAAATTGTCACACCTATCACCCGTGGAACGATGTGGAGCAGCCAGCCGAGCACGAGCAGCCGCCGGATGACCAGCCGCACCCACAGGCACAGCAGCAGAGGGTGTGTTGCTTAGAGTATATGCCTCGAGATATGCCTACTCGCAAGCCATAGAGATCTGGGGGCACGGCAGTGCCCCCACCAAGTCGAGCTGAAAGCGGCACGGCCGTACCATCCTTTTCTCGAACCAGTTCAGGCCATTTTTGACCCCCCCATAACTCTTTTGGCGATAAGTTTAGAACCCTCATTTTAAAATATCCTATCAAGCACTGCATAGACACGATACATTTCAAATTTCATTTAATTTGGACCAGTAGTTTAGAAGTTATAGTTAGTCAAAGTTTCTTATTTTTCTGCCTGACTGACTGACTGACTGACCGATCATCAAAATTCTAAGGTACTTCTAGCAGACTGAGGAGCTTGAAACTTAGAATACACCTTGTATTTAGTGTATGAATAAAGGGAAAACTATAACATTCTGCAAATTCGGTTGCAACCGCATAACTAACTTTGTATTTCCATACAAATGTATAGGATTACAAAGTTAACTTTGCGGATGGGCTTTGAGGAAATCTGTAGCTGAGGCTCAAGAAGTAGTTCCAGATAAGAGAAAGAGGAAGACTATCTACAAAAGAAATGAGATCCAAAAACATTTACTTGTAAAAAGAACCAAGTCTCGCCTCTCAGTTCATCTACTGTAAAAAGTTGTGAGATCCATGTGATGCCAAGTCGGTTATTGATTTATTTATGATACGTTCCCTGAATTAGTCCTTGAATAAATCAATAACCGACTTGGCATCACATGGATCTCACAACTTTTTACAGTAGATGAACTGAGAGGCGAGACTTGGTTCTTTTTACAAGTAAATGTTTTTGGTGGGATATTTGTTACTCAGCCTTTTATATCTCATTTGTCGCTATTAGGTATGTTTCCTTTATATTTTTTTGTCCCATCGTCTTTGCTCTTTTGTCTATTTTGTCTCCTTTCTCATTCTTTGTCTCTTTGGTCACTCTTTTGTCTATTTTCTCGTTCATTATTTATTTTGTCGCTCTTTTTCCAGTTTTATCGCCCTTTTGTCCCTTTTATCACTGGTTTCTCTTTTCGTTTCTTTCTGTCTATTTTATCTGTCTTTCTTTTTAAAACGTCATACTTATCACCCGTGGAACGATGTGGAGCAGCCAGCCGAGCACGAGCAGCCGCCGGATGACCAGCCGCACCCACAAGCACAGCAGCAAAGGGTATGGTGTTTTCGCCTATAAGGTTTCATTGTGGTTTAGTCTATTTCGTCGCTCTTTTTTAGCTTTCTTGCCACTTTTGTCGTTCTTTTACGTCTTGCCTGGCTTTTTGCCTTTTTCTTGTTTTTTGTAAATTTTTATGTCTTTTGTCTCTTTCTATTTTGTCGCTCTTTATTGCCGTTCTTTTGCCTCTTCCATATTTAGGTATTTGTCTATTTTGATGTTCTTTGTCTATTAGTCGTTCTTTTGTCCTTATTCTTGTTCTTCTGCTATTTTTCTCGACGACTCAAAATCACCCGTGGAACGATGTGGAACAGCCAGCCGAGCACGAGCTTTTTGCCGCTCTTTTGTCTCTTTTGTTACTGTTTTACGTCTATTGTCTCCTTTGTTTACTTTGTCGCTCCTTTGCCTCTTTGCATTGATATCTTTTGTCGTTCTTTTATCATACCTTTATCCCTTGCGGAGCAGGCAGAGCAGAGCTGTAAGATACAGCCAATTACACAACGTCTGACAAAACCTTGAGAGTCATTCTAAGAATGTGTATCTATTGGGGTGGGTGGGGTCTACCTCCTAGCGGTCCACCCCGGGCAACGTCCTCATAATATGTGTTGGCGGCTGAAGATCCCAAAAGCGGTGGTAGGCCCTGAAAGGGGCCGCCTGGCTCGCGACCACCATCCCGCCGGAGTCCGGCGCCAAACAGCCTTGCTGTGTTCCGTCGGTGTGCGGGACTGCCAGTGCCATTGGGGGGTAGCAATGTAGTTAGTTGCGCTGCCGGAACCGGTCTTTGTCTTTAGGTGATGCTGTATCCGGTAACTCGTTTTGGAGGGTAGCGGGATCCGAGGCACGGTCTCAGCCGTTGGCCGACCGCAGTCAGTAGGGGGCCCGACTTGCGCGCTAGCCACGCGCAAAGGCTGCCCCGCCAACTGTGAAAAATCCCGGTATACTCCACCGTGCCAGTTGGCGGCTGGATGGGAGGACCCGGTAGAGTGTTATCGGGGGGGCTCGGGCGTCCCCGCAGTCTCCAAGCGAGTTCTCTCTCTGATCAGTTGAACCGAAAGGTACGAGTAGGGGTTCTAAGCAGCGCCTCGACTATCTTTTCTTTCCCCCACAAAAACTCTTTTAAAAACATGAAAAAGCTAAAAAAGAAGAAAAAGTTTGACCAACGGCAACACTTCCTCCCACTCAAAGTGCACCTCACGAACATCCGAGGTCTACACACAAACCTAGACCCGGTCCATCACCACCTGGAGACCGAGAAGCCGCACTTATTCTTCTTAACGGAGACGCAGATAGCAACACCGTTGGACGTGGCATACCTCAACTACCCTGGTTACACTCTTGAGCACAAGTTTAAGAAGCGTGCAGGGGTCTGTGTGTATGTTCGCGATGACGTTTGCTGTAAGCGTCTCCGTGGCTTTGAGAATTCAGGGTTTCCCGTGCTGTGGCTTTTGGTTGACACTGGTAGAGAAAACTCTCTACGCCAGTGTTTATCGTTCGCACAGCGGAGATCAGGAGACGACTAGACTCATGGAGTACCTCTCTGAGACGGCAGATACAGCAATTCAGCGATATCCAACAGCAGAGCTTGTTTTTCTGGGGGACTTCAATGCTCACCATAAAGAGTGGCTGTTCCCATACCAGAAAACTGACCATGCTGGGCGAGAGGCGCGTAAACTAGCATTGGCGCTAGATCTCACCCAGCTGGTGGAACAAGCGCCGCGAATACCAGATATCACAGACCACACACCCAATTGCCTGGACCTTCTGCTGACAACTGATCCGCACAGACATTCGGTTTCGGTCTCGGCTCCGCTGGGATCATCCGACCACTGTGTGGTGAAATCCGTGTCCATCTGCTCTCCTCCGGATTACACCTCTAGGGGCACGAGGAGAGTATGGCGATACGAGTCAGCAGACTGGGACGAGATGCGTGCTTTCTTTGCTTCATACCCGTGGCGGCAAATGTGTTTCTCTTCGGAAGACCCTCATACGTCGCTGATGCGATCACAGCTGTAATCCGGCAGGGAATGGAATATTTCATTCCTTTCTCCGATATCCCGCTCGGTTATAAAGCCCAACCTTGGTTCAATGCGGACTGTGCTCGAGCTGAGGCTCGTAAACAGTCCGCTTACTGCTTGGGTAAAAGCTCGTGATCGAAAAGTGCGAGCGAGAAGAGTGCGAGCAAAGAAGAGAGCATATAATGCCACCGCCAGGTATTGCAAACGGGTGCTACGAAAAGCTAGGTTCGACCATATTAGCCGTATTGGGGCAAAGCTTGCATCATACCCACCGGGTAGTAAGCAGTTCTGGTCCTTTCGAAATCAGTCGAATCCAACTTCTGCCGTCCCTCACTACCTCCAATGCAGAAACCTGATGGGTCACTTGCCCACACCGCGGCAGAGAAAGCAAATTTATTTGCCGATCTGTTTGCGAGCAACTCTCGTATAGACGCTGGGTCGAAATATCCACCCACCTTACCTCACTGTGATTCTTTGATGTCTGAGATCACAGTGCACAATAAAGAGGTCCGTAGAGCCCTTCGCAGTCTGGACGTGAACAAGGCCAGTGGTCCTGATGGCATACCAGCAAGATTGTTGAGGTATTGTGCGCCTGAGTTGTCTCCTGTACTGACACGCTTGTACCGCCTCTCTCGTGTCAAAATTGTACCAAAATCTTGGAAGCTTGCCAATGTGCAACCTGTGCCCAAGAAGGGTAGCCGTGCCGACCCTAGCAACTATCGACCGATCGCCATCACTTCCGTACTCTGTAAGGTTATGGAAAGAGTTCTGAACTGCAAACTGCTTTCGTACCTCGAAGACAATGATCTTCTCAGTGATTGTCAATATGGCTTCCGCCGAGGGCGTTCCACGGAGATCTTCTAGTGTACGTAACGCATTGCTGGGGCGAGGCCATTGAAAACCACGGCGAAGCAATAGCAGTGTCGCTGGACATTTCAAAGGCCTTCGATAGGGTGTGGCATGCGAGTCTGTTGAGCAAGCTTCCAGCGTACGGCATACCCACTGGCTTCTGTAGCTGGGTGGCTGACTTCCTGAGTGAACGGTCGATCCGAGTGGTCATAGACGCCTGCTCCTCTGACCTCAAGGCTATTGACGCCGGAGTTCCTCAGGGGTCTGTACTCTCCGCGACGCTTTTCCTGCTGCACATCAATGACCTTCTATCTTCAGGAATTGTTGGGTACTCAGATGACAGTACTGTCACCGAGAAATATCTGTCCGGCGCAGGAGCCAGTGGTGATGAAATCCAAAGATTGAGAAAGGCTATGATTGAGCGTACGAGCCTGACGTTAAGTAACGTCTCCCAGTGGGGCGATGACAATCTCGTCAGCTTCAATGCTTCAAAAACGCAGGCGTGTCTTTTCTCCGCAAAAAGGAGTCCTTTCACCTTTTCTCCTACTTTTCGGGGTACATCTGTTCCAGTGACCAACACTCTTCAACTCCTTGGATGGAGCTGTCCTCTGACCTCAACTTCGGCACCACCATCGAGTCCAAGGCTCAAATTGCAGCTAGAAAGTTGTGCGTCCTGAATAAAGTCAAGCGGTACTTCACGCCTGAACAGCTTCTAACTCTTTATAAAGCTCAAGTCCGATCTTGCATGGAGTACTGCTGTCACCTTTGGGATGGCTCGGCTAAATACCAACTTGCTGCACTGGATTCGGTGGAACGCAGAGCTAAGAGATTAATAGGCGATAAAAAACTTGTGGCGACCAAGCTTCACAGCCTGGCTCACCGCCGCAAGGTTGCTTGCCTATCGGTCTTCTGTGAGACAATAAACAGCACCCCTCACATCGCCAAGATTCACAAGATACTTTCTAAAGCTCCTCCGTCGCATCTGGGACTACTGAGAGGACCAGGTGGGACTTACACAAACTCGGCGGAAGAAACACTCAAGCTCCTTGCAAAAGTCCACTTTCCTGGATCCGAGGTTTTGGGCACAGATAGGGCCCCCACCTCGCAGGGAAGGAGGCCTCGGCCTTCCCCTGAGGACTGGCAAAGAGCCTCTTCCGTAATTAAACCCCAACGAGTACAGTGGGCTATTAACAGCTTCCAGCCATATAAAACCGGAGGGGTTGATGACATCTTTCCTGCCCTCTTACAACACGGTAAAGACGTCATCCTAGCGGTTGTAGTGAAGATTTTCAGGGCTAGTTTGGCCTGGGGATGCCTGCCACTACAATGGACACGGGTTCGAGTGACCTTTATCCCCAAAGGTGGAGACAAAGATAAGGCGGAACCCAAGTCCTACAGACCAATTAGTCTTACCTCGTTTCTGTTAAAAACTATGGAAAAGGTAATTAATCTGCACATTAGGGAAAAATACTTAAGTATTATGCCCCTACATGTCAAGCAGCATGCATATCAGAAAGGCAAGTCTACCGAATCGGCCCTCATGGAGCTAACGGACAGACTAGAGAGGGCTCTGGAGGACAAGGAGATAGCCCTCTGCGCATTTCTGGACATCGAGGGTGCATTTGATAACACATCCACGGATATGATACTCAGATGTATGACTCAGAGGGGCATCGATAAAACGACTCTTACCTGGATCGAGTCGATGCTGACCACAAGGACAGTCACAATGGACCTTATGGGCACGACTATTGACGTCAGGGTGAACAGGGGCACGCAAGGGTACGCCGACGACCTGGTCATTCATATTGTGGGCAAGAGCCCCCATATGGTGTCAGATCTCATGCAGAATGCTCTAAGGATTGTTGAACGGTGGTGCAAGGACAACCGACTTTCGGTAAATGCCGGCAAAACCGTTATAGTTCCGTTCACGAGGAGGAGGAATTTAGAAGGACTTCGGCCCCCCACACTCTTCAACAGAACGGTAGAATTTTCATATGAGTTTAAATACCTGGGCATGCACATGGACCACAAGCTCATATGGAACAAACACATAGACAAAACGGTCAAGAAAGCAAAGTCTGCGCTAGGCACATGCTGTCGCCTGGCAGGGTCCAGATGGGGTATTAAGCCAAAATACACGATGTGGCTGTACACCGCCGTGGTGAGGCCTATGATCACCTACGGCTGTGTAATATGGGCCAAGAAGATGGCCCTGACCACCTACATCAATACCCTAAATGGACTCCAGAGACTTGCTTGCTTGATAATAACTGGGGCCATCTCCTCGACGCCCGCCCTGGCCATGGAGGCGCTGCTAAACCTGCCGCCACTACACATCTTTGTGCAGAAAGAAGCTAGAGCGTCCATGGTTAGAGCGATTGAGATGGGAAGGGAGAGCTGGCACTCGAGTGTCATGAGAAACCTTAGGATAGTCTCATGAATATTCCGCTCATGGCAATGCCATCTGATGCGATGACGTTAACGCATAACTTTGTGAGGTTCTTCAAAGTTATAATACCCGAAAGGGCGGAATGGAAGGAAGGCACTATTCCTCCCATTTTCAGGAAAGCTGAACTGGTATGGTTCACGGACGGGTCCAGGAGAGAGGGACTTGCTGGCTCTGGAGTGTTCTGCAAGAAACCCAAAGTCAGCGAGTCTATTAGCCTGGGACCATTCGCAACCGTCTTCCAGGCTGAGATGTACGCAATCATTGAGTGTGTGCATCTGAACCTGAAATACGAAGGCAAAAGGATACTCATCCTATCGGACAGTCAGGCCGCGCTAAAGGCATTACAATCCGATAACGTGTGTTCCAAGCTGACCATGGAGACCATTGAGCTCCTGAACCAGCTTGGCACTCGAAATCAGGTGACCTTGGGCTGGGTCCCAGGTCACTCTAACATAGGAGGAAATGAGGCAGCGGACGAACTGGCCGGGAGGGCCTCCGGGTCACGACCTGTGGGACCGGAGCCTATCCTGGGCATAAATAAGTCGGCACCTCGAAGAGTCCTGAACATATGGGTGAATCAGCGAGCCCAAGAGCTCTGGAAGAGATCAGCAGGCCTAACACACTCTTTTTTTTTTTTTTTTTTTTTTCGTGTGGGACACCGAGTCGTTCAACGACCCGATGAACCCTGGTGTCAGAGTTTTTCAACCGCCTACTACAAGTAGCAGGCCTCTGACATGGCTGTGTAACGACCGCCATCATAGACAGCAACCGGGACCGACGGCTTAACGTGCCCATCCGAAGCACGGAACCATCTTACTTGCGGACAATCAGGTGGTTCAGCCTGCAATGTCCTAACCAGACTGGGAACAAATTCACAAAGTGATGAATATCAACTTTGTGAGTGACCCCACCGGGAATTGAACCCGGAACCTTTGCGTGGCAGGCAGGCATGCTAACCACTGCGCCACATCGGTTGTCACTAACACACTCTAAGCTGCTGATACGGGGATTCTCCCAGAAGTACACTTCCGTGATACTATCAATGAACCGGAATAATCTCAGGATGATTACAAGGGCCCTTACTGGACACTGTAATCTCAATAAACACCTCTGCAGGATGGGGCTTACTGAGGCCACTTACTGCAGATACTGCGCTGAGGACGATGAAACACCGCTACACGTCCTTTGCGAATGTGAGGCGCTTGTGCAAACAAGAAGCCGGACTACGGGTGGTCACCTGTTGTCCCCTAGGGAGGTCCAATCCCTTGACCCCAAACAGATCGTGGCCTTCCTTAGAATGGCCCGACTGGATGAGGTCATTTAGTCGTAAGGGTTAGCCACAATAGATCTGAAAAGGTCGCAGTGGCTGTTGGTCTGATCAGGACCAACCCCTTCTAACCAAATAATAATAATAATAATCGGTCTTCTACAGATTGTACTTCGGAGAGTGTGCGCGTGAGCTGCATGAGCTCATACCACCGTCTCCTTTCTTCCATCGGACATCCAGACGCACGGCCGGCTACCATCCGTTCTTAGTTGATATACCCACATTACGCACTAAGCGCTTCAAATCATCTTTCATTATGCGCACGGCTAAAGAATGGAATTCCCTGCCTGCGTCTGTATTTCCGAGTGCATATAACCTGAATCTCTTTAAGTCTAGAGTGAATAGGCATCTTCTGGGCAAGCTCGCTCCACCGTAGATCCCATCTCTGCTCTAGGGTAAGATTGGGGTCAAGAGTAAGCCCATCATAGATAAAAAAAAAAAAAAACACCATTAGTGACAGGTTAAATCGCTTCTTACAACACCCATGGGGAAGAAATGGGGTGATGTTATTCTAAACCGTGATTTTGTTTATGATACTAAATTTATACTATATGTATTCTTCATTTCAGAGTATGTGGAACGAGCCCGACCAAGACGATGTCCGGAGGGCCCCAGACGTCCAAGCTCAGACCAGCCCCGCAAAAACTTGGGTAAGAATGTAAATAATAAATTAGAAAAATTGTCATGCATCGACCGGGGCTCAGTCCAAGCTCAGGCCAGCCCCGCAAAAACTTGGGTAAGAATGAATATAAGAAATTGAAAAAATGACATGCATCGACCGGGGCTCAGTCCAAGCTCAGGCCAGCCCCGTAAAAACTTGAGTAAGAATGAATATAAGAAATTGAAAAATATCATGCATCGACCGGGGCTCGAACCCAGGCCGCATGGGTCAACGCTCCACCGCAACTAAGCTGTGGATGCACTGACCAACCGAATGAGGTTACTTGATATCAGATAGCTGGTTTTTTTATGCTAGGAAATACAAACCATAAAAACTATGCTGAAAAAAAAAAATGGTTAGCTCAACTACAGACTTCAAAGAAATAAAAAGAATTAGTCAATAAAAAAATCATATCTCGAAAACTACGAAAAATCGCGGAACAAACTTTGGGTATTTTCGGATACCCCAGGCTGTGAAGAATGTAAAAAAAATTATTGACGTCTTTCCATGGACCACTTAAAATAAAGATTTTCACCAATTCAATTTTTCTTACAAACTTTTTATCGTCTTAGGAGCACCAGTCCAACCCCAACCCTGGAATGGAGTATTCCCCCCCTGAGGAGAAGAAGGAAGAGAAACCAGGAAATCTGCAGAATCTGGTGGATGCCATTGGTAGCAGGTAAAATTTAACTTTTATATTATTACCATTATTATTATTAAATGGATACAAATATATTGTATACCAAAATCAGTTTTGAATACCTAAACACGTTTACCTTAAAACGACAAGGTATACCAAAAAATGATTAATGTACCTACCAAAAAACAAATGCGTAAAAAAGTATTTCCGCAACGCAATTTAAAAAGTACGTTTATCTTATAAAGTTACGCTCATACTTTAAAATGTAATCGAAAGCCAAAATTAGTAAATGTCTACCAAATTCAGTACACCCAATTTACGCGCCAATGCTACCAATTTAAATTACAACGCCTGCAATAAAACGTAGGTATAAATTTGGTGTCATGTCATTGAACTTCACTAGAGGTGTACCCAAAAAATCTTAGTTTATAGGTCCGTTAGATATAGCCTAATTTTGGGAAAACAAAACTTTTTTAAGGAGCATTTATTTTATTAGAGTAATTAAATAGTAGTATTTAGATAACATTTCGGTATAAATTGGAGTTTAAATTTTGGTAAACATTTACTATTTATTAGATAATTATATTATTTTTGGTCTCATGTACTTTAATTGGCTAACGTAAAATTAAATACATGTATGCGTTTAAGTATAAAATAGGGTGTCAAATTTTGATAAACATTTACCTTTTTAGGGTTTCGTAGTCTACTAGAAACCCTTATAGTTTCGTCATGTCTGTCTGTCTGTCTGTCTGTCTGTCTGTCTATATGCCGCGCCCTCATATCTTCGTCAGTTTTAGAGCTATCGACATGAAATTTGGTGAGAAGATAGATCGTGTTGACCCAAATATAGAAAAGTTAAGAAAAAAATATTTTAATTGTTTTTTGGACCCCCTCCCATACAAGTGAAAGGGGGGCAAAAAATTTTTATTTCTTCTGTAATATTGAGTAGGATATCGTTGAATAGGTCTTTTAAAACTAAGATGAGGTTTTTTTGAAACAAAGTCACTAAAATGTTTCTGTCACGAGATATTTACTTTTAAAAAGGGCGTTTTTGACCCATAATTTGTTCCAGCTGTAACTTCTAAAGTATAAAAGCTAAAAATTTGAAATAAATATGGATAGCTTACAATCTGAAGTTACAATGAAAACTATAACGGATATTGTACCCTTAAAAGATTCAGAAAAAAATGAGTTTTTCAATTTGCGGTTGGTCATCATACTGCTGCTAACAAACCAGCAACAAATTAAGTTTGTAATGCTGAAAAACCTGATATTTAAACGTTGACTACGAAACCCTATTTGTGGGCGTGTCTGACACGCTCTTGGCCGGTTTTTTTGGGTTGAAAATTCATTTTTTTGGTTTGCGATTTTTATTTAATTTGGTAAACAGTTAAACCAAAGCCTTATTAAATAACAATGTTAAAGTTGTTTAGACGAAAGTACTTGTATTGGCATGGCAATCTCTAAACAAAAGAAAGTGACAAACATTTATTTATCAAAAATTTACGAGATTTTCTAAGTTTTGGCTAACACCTAAAGATTTTTTACTAGATTTTTTTTCAATAATGTTTATGGCATTCTTGAATACTCCTACGAAAACCTACCCTGAAGATTTAAATTTACACAGTCATTGCTCGTATAAAGATACATGATTAGATAAATTATTGATAGTTTGGACTCGTGTAGCTTATGTTCATCATCATCTTCCTGCCCTTATCCCAATTACCTACTTGGGGTCGGCGCAACACATTTTGTTGAACACAAAAACGTGTTGCAAAGGATTTGGCTTAATTTTACGCCCGGCCGCCTACCAGACGTCAACCCTCCTTGGGAATGTTTTTGTGGTGGATAAACCGCCACCATACGGTTGGCCCTGGCTGTTTGGGTCGAGTTTATCCCTCGGTCGCCTCTTACGACCTTCACGGGAAGCCCCTCTCTTCCTTCTCTTCCTTCTTGGTGCTATTCTACTCTGCCGGCACCACACGGCATATGTTATGTTATGTTAAAAATATGTTACGTAAATGTAAAAATTATAATTATGTTTGACAGAATGCGAGACATAGAAACGGTGGTGGCGAGGATGAGCGAGAAAGTTCATCAGGATCGGAAGCAGGTGCAGGTCGATCCCGAATACGGGAAGGGCGAACCCAAGTGAGTAAATACACTCTCTCTCACACACACACACACACACACACACACATACATACTCACACATTCACGAGTCGCAAACAATTATATCCAAATTGGTTCAGTAGTTTTCAAGATACAGGCTCATAAGTATTTCTTCCACTTTATTTTGGAAAACTTGCAAAATATTCACCGCAGGCTGGATTTGGACCTTTGCCATCTGTAGTCTCTACCATGTGGGCTACAGCAGCTCACTCCAAGACCGTGAATTTTGCAAGAAGGTATATCTTGACCACTTACGCGTGGATAGGCTCCATGTGCGGTACATAGTTTTTGCGATCCTGCCTGTGCTGAATAATTTTGCAAGTTTTCCAAAAGAATATCCAAATCGGTTCAGTAGTTTTCAAGAAACATTCTCATAAGTATTTCTCCACCGTTTCATTTCAGTTTGGTGCCAATCAGCCGATCAATGGACACCGATCAACAGTACCACGACAGGAAAAGCAACACAAAACCGAAACTCAAGAAACCTTACACCGACGAACAATATAAAAGGTAAAATTAATATAAAGATATTGTTATTTTATTATAAAAGGTAAAATAAAAATGATGTTGTATTTACAGGGAACGCTGCTGCTCATTCCCTGAATGATTATCCCTTAGTCGCTCTTTAGAATTGGGATGATGCTATTCAAAAGCGGCATCACACGGTTAAAAGATAAATTGCAGTAGAATATAGAAAGGTGGGGTTAAGAAAGAAAGAAAATACGTTAATTTAAGCTCAGATTCTCGTTGATAAGATAAAAGCCGATGATAAGATAAATACGCAAAACCGGATTACCGGTATACCGGAACGATTGTTCCCATGTTTCGATTCCGATCAACAATACCACGACAGGAAAAGCAACACCAAACCGAAATTGAAGAAACCATACACCGACGAACAGTATAAAAGGTAAAATTAATATAGGGTGAAATTTTACTAGTGTCCGATACTGAAAACTCAGAACCAGCTGGTGATAATGAACAACTTTCCCCAAGGCACATAGGTCGAAATATGAAAATAAAATTTGGGCCTCCCATAGTAACTCAAATCAGCTAATCGTCAATTTTCTATGAGAGCCCCAAATTTTTTTTTGCGTGTTTCGACCTATGTTCCTTGGGGAAAGTTGTTCCTTATCACCAGTCGGCTCTGAGTTTTCGCTATCGGTCACTAGCAAAATTTCAACCTATACCTACTATTAAAGGCTTTGGTATAAAAGGTAAAATAATAAAAGGAAAAGTTGAGGAAACCTTACACCGACGACCAATATAAAATATAAAATGAATACTAAGGTATTAGTAGGTATAAAAGGTAAACTATTAAAAGAAAAGCAACACCAAACCAAAATTGAAGAAATCTTACACCGACGAACAGTGTAAAAGGTAAAATTAACACTAAGGTATTAGTTACCTACTAAAAGGAAAAAGATTAAAAGAATAGCAACACCAAACTAAAATTGAAGAAATCTTACACCGACGACCAATATGAAAAGTAAAATAATAAAAGGAAAAGCAACACCAAACCAATGAAAATTTGGGATGCATTGACCGATGCATCGATAGCTCAGTGGCAGAGCGGTAGGGCGTTTACCTATGCGGTTCGGGTTCGAGCCTTGCATGACTTTTTCTCAATTTCTTATTTTCATTTATGTACTTAGTAGTTAAAATCATCGTTAGATGGCGACGAACGACAGACGCAGGCGTTTTTTGACTACAATTATTTAGTTTATTCATTACAATAAACAAGGAAGAAAGTAAACGCATAAAGAAATTACGTTTTGTCAGACCCACTACTACCAGAAAGCTAAAGAGTAGATACAGTCCAGCAAAAAAGAGTAGACAAAAAATGAAGGCGCCACTTTGTATGAAATTTGAAAATTAAATGGCAACATTGACTATGAATGGCAACAATTTAGTATGAAACATTTTTAGTTCCATTTTATTTCATTTCTACTCTTTTTTACTGGACTGTATGTCATCGATTTCACGTGCCTCTGACGCCCTTATGCCATCTATTAGCGATAAAAAGGAAGTGTCTATATAGCGGGGCGCCCCGCTCGATAGTCATTTAGGCTATAGCGCTTTGTCTCTGGATAGGCTATTGAGCGGGGCGCCCTGCTAAATAGCGCTTTGTCTGTGGTTTGGCTATTGACCGGGGCGCCGCTCCGCCGTTATTTCGACTCGTATGTAGGTATCATGGTAGGTATAAGTACAGGGCAAGTGTATCCACTTTGATTTGATTTAGTAAATCTATGTTTGTTTTGTTTGACCTCGCTCGCATATACCTACTGACTAACAAAAAAAACGCAATGAGAGAGACAAAATGAGAAAAAAAGACGCCAGTAGTCCATACTAATCCTTTCTCATCCATCCTCATCATTTTTTCACCCATCACCATGTCTTCCTCACCCATCCTCACGCACAATCATTACTTCCTCACCCCTCCTCATCACTTTCTCATCCATCTTATCCATCCTCATCACTTCTTCAACCATTCTCATCCATCCTCATCACTTCCTCACCCATCCTCGCCTATCCTCATCACTTCCTCACCCATTTTCATCACTTTCTCACTCATCCTCATCATTTCCTTACCCATCCTCACCACTTGCTCGCCCATCCTCACCCTTTATAGAATAAACTCCAAAACTACTTCATCAATTTCAATAATTCTGAGAAGTGATGAGGATGTGTGAGGATGGGTAAGGAAGTGATGAGGATGGGTGAGGATAGGTGAGAAAGTGATGAGGATGGGTGAGGAAATGATGAGGATGAGTGAGGAAGTGAAGAGCATAAGTGAGGAAGTGATGAGGATGGGTGAGGAAGTGTTGAGCATGGGTGAGGAAGTGATAAGAATGGGTTAGGAAGTTATGAGGATGGGTCAGGAAGTGATGAGGATGGGTGAGGAAGTAATGAGGGTTGGTGAGGAAGTGATGAGGATGCGTGAGGATGGGTGAGGAAGTCATGGTGATGGGTGAAAAAATGATGAGGACGAATGAGAAAGGATTAGTATGGACTTTTGGCGTCTTTTTTTTCTAGTTAGTCAGTAGGTATAATATGCGAGCCAGGTCAAACAAAACAAACATAGATTACTAAATCAAATCAAAGTGGATACACTTGCCTTGTACTTATACCTACCATGATACCTACATACGAGTCGAAATAACGGCCCCGGTCAATAGCCAAACCACAGACAAAGTGCTATTTAGCAGGGCGCCCCGCTCAATAGCCTATCCAGAGACAAAGCGCTATTCAGCAGGACGCCCCGGTGAATAGCCTAAATGACTATCGAGCGGGGCGCCCCGCTATATAGACACTTCCCGATAAAAAGCCTAACATTTTTTATCTGTAAAAAAGGCCTCATTGCGATAGAAGGTATGGGGTTTGATTCCCGTTGAGGAGATAGAAACCGGAATACCTAAATAAAAAACAGGAATACCGGTATTTCTATAACCGGTATACTTACTAATATAGTAGTGGGTGTCGTAAGAAGCGATTACGGGACTTGAGAGTTGATGTGTATTGTAATTTTGGGCGACAGGCTGACATCCTGTCACTATGGTGATACACAGTCTTTCAAACTTCTGAATTACAATCCAACTTTTGTCAGACGCGGTGTAAATGGCCGTTTGTACAGCCTTTTACGCTCTGCCTACCCCGCAAGGTACAAAGGTGTGATATATGTATGTATGTACTTACAGTCCTGCATAAAAGAGTAGACTAAAAATAAGGGCGCCACTTTGTATGAAATTGCAAAATGAAATAGCAACATTGACTACTTATAAATGGCAACAGTTTAGTATGAATTTTTTTAGTTCCATTTTGTTCAATGTCAAGACTTTTTTGCCAGACTGTAGGATTGTTTTAAAATTTGATATTCGTATCTTATCTCATCAGATTTTCGCTCCGCAGCCGAGGCAGCAAGTATCTCCGCTCGAATGGCGACTTGACAACAGAACCACCCTTATTCGTCGAGGACACCAACTTGAACGGGTACTACAGTGATGCTAGCAACAGCTTGCTGACCAGACGGACCGGACCTAAGGTAATTGCAGCTGCATTCACAGGGAACGCTGCTGCCCATTCACTCAGTTACTAATTATAACACACTAGCGGCCCGCCCAGCGGTTTCACTCGCTGCTACTTACCTGTTTTCCCGTAGAAATGGGATCTTTGCCCGTAGTAAAAAGTCCATTAATCCATTCTAGCAGAAGTTACTCATCATGACCATGTGCCAGCAGAGGCGGCCTGTCATGGCGAAAAACTTTAACTTTGAAGCCATTACCGTATCTCTTATAGTTTTGATGGGATGCTGGTGGTCTACATCAGGCACTCCAGACCCTCGTGACCATGTGCCAGTAGAAGCGGCCCGTCATGCTGAATAACTTTAACTTTGAAGCCATTACCGAGTCCAATAAAGTTTAGATGGGGTGCTGGTGGTCTACATCAGGTACTTAAGACCCTCGTGACCATGTGCGAGCAGAAGCGGCCCGTCATGCTGAATAACTTTAACTTTGAAGCCATTACCGAATCTTTTATAGTTTAGATGAGATGCTGGTTGTCTACATCAGGTACTCCAGACCCTCGTGACCATGTGCCAGCAGAAGCAGCCTGTCGTGCTGAATAACTTTTACTTTGAAACCATTACCCTATCTCTTATAGTTTAGATGGGAAGCTTGTGGTCTACATCAGGTACTCCAGATCCTCGATGACCATGTGCCAGCAGAAGCGGCCCGTCATGGTGAACAACTTTTTCTATGAAGCCATGACCGTATCTCTTATAGCTGTTTATATGGGATGCTGGTGGTCTTCATCAGGTACTCCAGATCCTCGAGGGCTGACCATGTCCGTCTTTTATATGATATCAGTGCCAAAATTCGCGAGGATCGGTAAAGCGGTTTGGCTAATTTGGATAATATCTGCTTTATTTCCCAGTTTTCCTGCTGCTAACCGTTTTCCCGTAGGAATGAGGAATTTTCCCGTGGTAAAAAGTAGCCTATGTTACTCAGGGATGTTGTAGCTTTCTAATAGTGAAAGAATTTTGGAAACCGGTCCAGTAGTTTCGGAGTTTATCGATTACATACAAAAAAACAAACAAAGTTTTCCTCTTTATTATATTATAGTGTAGATGTAGATATAGTAGGCAACGATGACACCCATAGCAACTTTATTCATAGGGAAAGCAAATGACAATTTCTTCATGACAATTTTATCACTCAGTCACCAATTTAATTACATGACATTAGTCGATGGAAAATTAAATTAAAATTAAGATACAGACAAGTAAATTGATAAAGGATGATGCTATTCTCTGGCATCTTAAATGGCGACTTGACAACTGAACCACCCTTGTTCGTTGAGGACACCAACTTGAATGGATACTACAGCGATGCTAGTAACAGCCCACTGACCAGAAGGACCGGACCTAAGGTAATTGCAGCTGCATTCACAGGGAACGCTGCTGCCCATTCACTCAGTCGCCATTCATGACACCCATAGTAGCTACGGTGACAGAGAACGCTGCTGTCCATTCACATAGTCACCTAAAAGCAAGCTATAGAGTGCGCATTAGGCCCCGCGGCGTACTGTCAAAGCGTATGCAGTTGCTCCCTAGATACAGACGTCAAATGTATGAGATTGAGAAGTTATAGAGTTTCAGTAGTGCTGTCACAGGCGTATTCCTACTGACAGACAGAGAGGTTGTGTGCAGACTACTGCCGACAGTTCTAACTTTATAGGCGCACTATATAGCTTGCTTATATATATACTCTAAGATAGTCACCAATAATGACACCCATAGCCACTTAAACTAATGGCGACCTGACAACTGAACCACCCTTATTCGTTGAGGACACCAACTTGAATGGATACTACAGTGACGCTAGCAACAGCCTGCTGACGAGGCGGACCAGACCTAAGGTACATTCACAGGGAACGCTGCTGCCCATTCACTCAGTCAACTTTTAGGACATCCATAGTAGCTATGATGACAGAGAACGCTGCTGTCCATTCTCACAGTCTCCAATAATGACACCCATAGCAACTTGATTCACAGGGACCGCTGCTGTCCATTCACTCAGTTACTAATTATAACACATATAGTAGGCGAGATGACAGAGAACGCTGCTGTCCATTCGCACAGTCACAAATAATGACACCCATAGCAACTTGATTCACAGGGACCGCTGCTGTCCATTCACTCAGTTACTAATTATAACACATATAGTAGGCGAGATGACAGAGAACGCTGCTGTCCATTCGCACAGTCACAAATAATGACACCCATAGCAACTTGATTCACAGGGACCGCTGCTGTCCATTCACTCAGTTACTAATTATAACACATATAGTAGGCAAGATGACAGAGAACGCTGCTGTCCATTTACTCAGTCACCAATAATTAATGACACCCATATCAACTTAATTCACAGGGAACGCTACTCCCAATTCATTAATTCTATCGATCAGTCACTAATTTAATTACACGATATATATTCCATGGAAAGTAATTCCATAACATTCACAGGGACACTGTTGCTGATTTTCTAAAACATTCTTTTTAAAACATAATTTAGTCCGTATTAAGTAACAAGAAAGGTCGCTACAAACGACTATTTTCATACGGAACGCCGTTTTTAATTCCTTAGACATTAATTTTAGAAATTCACCATCTTTGTATTAAAATTAGAACATAGACAAGTAATTTGATACAGGGTGATGCTATTCTCTAGCGTCTTAAACTAATGGCGACTTAACAACTGAACCACCCTTATTCGTCGAGGACACCAACTTGAATGGATACTACAGTGACGCTAGCAACAGCCTGCTGACGAGGCGGACCGGGCCTAAGATAATTGCAGCTGCATTCACAGGGAACGCTGCTGCCCATTCACTCAGTTACCAATTATAACACATATAGTAGGCAAGATGACAGAGAACGCTGCTGTCCGTTCACACAGTCACCAATAGGAACTTAACTTTACAGGGAACGCTACTGACAGTTTATTAATTCTATCACTCAGTCACTAATTTAATTACACGACATATGGTCCATGGACAGTAGTTGAAACATTCACAGGGAACACTGCTGCTGATTTTTCAACACATTTATCACATACTTACTTTTACCGTATCAAAAAGACAGGTCTCTCTCTAGCTCTACAAGAAACTATGTTAACAGGGAAAACTGTTGCTCATTCCTTAGACATTCATTTTAGAAATTCACCATCTTTGTATTAAAATTAGAACATAGACAAGTAATTTGATACAGGGTGATGCTATTCTCTAGCGTCTTAAACTAATGGCGACTTAACAACTGAACCACCCTTATTCGTCGAGGACACCAACTTGAATGGATACTACAGTGATGCTAGCAACAGCCTGCTGACGAGGCGGACCGGGCCTAAGATAATTGCAGCTGCATTCACAGGGAACGCTGCTGCCCATTCACTCAGTTACCAATTATAACACATATAGTAGGCAAGATGACAGAGAACGCTGCTGTCCGTTCACACAGTCACCAATAGGAACTTAACTTTACAGGGAACGCTACTGACAGTTTATTAATTCTATCACTCAGTCACTAATTTAATTACACGACATATGGTCCATGGACAGTAGTTGAAACATTCACAGGGAACACTGCTGCTGATTTTTCAACACATTTATCACATACTTACTTTTACCGTATCAAAAAGACAGGTCTCTCTCTAGCTCTACAAGAAACTATGTTAACAGGGAAAACTGTTGCTCATTCCTTAGACATTCATTTTAGAAATTCACCATCTTTGTATTAAAATTAGGACACAGACGAGTAAATTGATATAGGGTGATGCTATTATCAAGCATCTAAAACAAATGGCGACTAAACAACTGAACCACCCTTGTTCGTTGAGGACACCAACTTGAATGGGTACTACAGTGATGCTAGCAACAGCCTGCTGACGAGGCGGACCGGTCCTAAGGTAATTGCAGCTGCATTCACAGGGAACGCTGCTGCCCATTCACTCAGTCGCCATTCATGACACCCATAGTAGCTACGATGGCAGAGAACGCTGCTGTCCGTTCACACAGTCACCAATAACATAGCTTAATTCACAGGGAACGCAACTGTTTATTCCTTAACTCATCTCAATCACCACTTTAATTACACAATACTTGGAGGAACACTGGTCGTGTCGCTCGAAGATACGCCATATGGTCCATGGAAAGTAATTGAAACATTTACAGGGAACACTGCTACTGATTTTCTAACAAATTAATCAGAATCACACTAATTTTATTATTTTGCTGTAGCATCAAGTATTTATAACTTAGTTTGTAAAGATTCACAGTGATTTCTACTTTACAAACCCAACTAGACAGATTTACAGACTGATGTTTTCAATTCAATGGGAGTTTTTTGGAGAAACTAAACCGCAAGATGGCGTTGTACGCTGCCATAGACTAATCAAGACTAATATGGAATAAGTGTCAAAATTTGACAGCTAATCCCTTTAAACCATATGCCTGTAAGATATGCGATAAATGATAAGAAATTTACTCATGGTGTGACGTTGAAGGCTCATACCAGAGCACACATTGGTTAGACATGCTTTGGTTGTGAGTTTTGCGATGAGGTTTTTGCTCATAAATGTGATTTTCACCTTTCCAGCTTGATAAAAACAAATTGCCCTAGAAAAATAGTTATTTTTATTATTAGTTTCACATTTTGTTTTTTTTCTCTATATATTTATTATAGTCCTAGCTGTAGTTCAAAACATGCTGCACCTGAGAGAAGAGTTCTGAAATTTGGTACACTTAATCTTTAGGGTAAATGAATCGACTTGACCCGTAGTACACAATTTTAAAAAAATCCTATGAGGAGTAATGACGTCATCTTTTTTTTGTATGGGAAAAAAATTTTTTTTTTCCAAAACCTATCGTGTGTGGTATCAAATGAAAGGCCTTGCTAAGCCGATTCTAAAAATATATCACATTATTATATTTAAGTCACTTGTATAAAATTAAATAGGAAATAATTCTCGAAACATGCCACGTTTGGGCTTCTCCAGGTATGATACGATTGAATCATTACTTATGAAATATACGTAATATAATGTGTAATATCCTCATCTCTAACCTCAAAAAAAGTACTACGGATTTTTTGTCTTAAAGTAATTTTTTTTGAATTTTAAAGTTACAGAAATTTATGAAAACACACTTAGTTGAAATTTGGCATCGAAAGTTCAATTTTGGACACCGAGAATGATAAAAATATAGCCAGTTGAGATTACAATCATATTATTATGTACATCACATCATATTCGTTTTGCAAAAAGAATGTTATGTGCTTCGGAGGGCACGGTTAACCCTCGGCCCCATAGCAGTCGCTCTCTATGAATAATAAGACGGCGGCGGTCCGTCAGGTCGTCAGTTAGGGCTGAATAGTAACCATGGTTCATCGGGTCGTTCGTAGACTCGGTGTCCCACTTTTCAGAACAAGATTTATTAATAATAGGATGATAAATACAAATGCGAGAGAAGTTTTCGATTGATGGTTAAAGTGATCATTTCTCTATACACACCGGCAAAATTAACGGAATCTATACATAATAATAAAGTTGTAGAGGGTCGAAAGCTTGTACATAAAAGATATTGGAAAATAAATTGTCAGCGAATTCTTGAAATTGATAACAAAACACGTTTCAAAAGTTTTTACATATTTTTCCGTTTAGATGTTTGTATGTGACAGCATCCTGAAAAACTACTGAACGGATTTTGATAAAATTTGGTACAAAGATTGCTATCGCATTGAAGATGGTAAAGGCTACTTTTTTTCTCCACTTGAGGGACTGGAGTACCTGATGTGTACCACTAGAAGCACAACCACGAGCCCAGCTAAACAATGGGAAATACATTTATGGCACCAAAGCAAGAATTGTTTAGCATCATGGAATGCTCCTGCTGGCAAACATAGATCGAAGGTTTGGAGAACCTTATGTGGACCACCAGGTGCACCTCCAAGAGCCCAGCTAAACTACAGGAGACACATATTATATAGTCCCAAAGCAAAAATTGTTTAGCGCGATGGGACGTGTCTGCTGGAAAATATAAATCGAAGGTTTGGTGAACTACAGGAGATACATATACGTCCCCGAAGAAAAAATAATTCAGCTTGATTGGGCCCTCTCCTGCTAGCAATTAGAAATCAAAGGTTTTGAAAACCTGATGTAGACCATCAGAAGTACCAAAAATAGCCCAGCTTAAATAGGTACATGAGATATACATATGGCCTCAAGGAAAAGAATATTTAGCATGGCGGGACATTTCTGCTGGCAAATAGCTAATGAAGGTGTGGATACCCTGGGAATAAATGTAAGGATGCTGGTGTGGGTATAATGTGTGTATAGACAAATGAAAATTATAAAGATGAACCAAAACTCCTCTCGCATCTGTATTTATCATCTTATAATTAATAAATCTTGTTCTGTCATGTGGGACACTGAGTCTACGAACGACCCGATGAACCATGGTTACTATTCGGCCCCTATCTATCGACCCTGACCGACCGCCGCCGTCTAATTATTCATAGAGAGCGACTGCGATGGGGCCGAGGGTTAACCGTGCCCTCCGAAGCACATAACATGTTATTTTTGCAAAACGAATATGATGTACATATAATTAAAATCTCATCTGGCTTTATTTTTATCATTTTCGGTAACCAAAATTGAACTTTCGATGCCAAATTTCAACTAAGTGTGTTTTCATAAATTTCTGTAACTTTAAAATTCAAAAAAAATTACTTAAAGACAAAAAATCCGTAGTACCTTTCTTGAGGTTAGAGATGAGGATATAACACATTATATTACGTATATTTCATAAGTAATAATTCAATCGTATCATACCTGGAGAAGCCCAAACGTGGCATGTTTCGAGAATTATATCCTATTTAATTTTATACAAGTGACTTAAATATAACAATGTCATATATTTTTAGAATCGGCTTAGCAAGGCCTTTCATTTGATACCACACACAATAGGTTTTGGAACAAAAAATTTTTTTTTCCCATACAAAAAAAAGATGACGTCATTACTCCTCATAGCATTTTTTTAAAATTGTGTACTACGGGTCAAATCGATTCATTGACCCTAAAGATTAAGTGTACCAAATTTCAGAACTCTTCTCTCAGGTGCAGCATGTTCCATACATTCGGCCAGCGAGCCGCTAAGGCTATCATGTCAACTGAACTGACTGAACAGTTCCGAATAATGTAACTGTTTTCACAATATCGTCAAGGAATATACTCCATGATATCATTCATGTAGATAGCTTGGTGGATATATGTTAGACAGCAGGCTTACTTGCCGGTAAGCCATATAGTATGACCCATGTCCATGTCAACAGGAACCGCCGGCTACCTACATGGCGCCCGTAGAAATTGACACCCGACGGAAAAACACGCGGACGGATGCGGAGCGGAGTTCCGCCGAGACAGACAAGAAACATAAGAAGAGGATACATAAGAAGAAGAAGACTAAAAGCACTAAGGGATCTAAAGGTATGGTTCCTACAGTATTTTTATATAAGCAAGCTATAGAGTGCGCCTAAAAAGTTATAACGGTTGGCAGCAGTCAGAACACAACCTCTCTGTCTGTCAGTAGCAAAACGCCAGTGACAAAACAATTGAATCTCAGTTATTCCTCATATATTTGACGTCTGTATCTAGGGAGCAACTGCTTACGTTTTGACAGTACGGCACGGGGCGATATGCGCACTCTTTAGCTTGCTTACTAGTTACTCTAAGGTATGGCTTTTTTGGTATTCGTGTTTTGAACATTTTCTATGTCTAGCGAGTTTCCCCATAGTATCAACCCGTATCTTAGTATTGAAGATACACTGCCAATGGGTTTACTTTCAACTTAAGGCCTAATCAGCCTCATTGGTAGCTATTACTAGATACCAAACGAACGACCGACGACAGGATGTAAAAAAATCAACTGCAAATATTTTAAGGAGTGAACCAGCCCATAAAACTGAACGGCTTTTCCCAAGGAACATAGGTCGAAGTATGAAAATTATTTTAGGACCTCCCATACAAAATGTACCAGCCGACCGAGTCAATTTGTATGGTCCAATTTTTTTTCATATTTCGACCTATGTTTCTGGGGGAAAGTTGTTCAGTTTTATAGGCTGGTACACGCCTTAAAATATTTGCGGTTGATTTTTTACTTTTTGAGATTGCTTTTGTGCTTGGTGCTATATGATTGATTGATTATTGACTTTTAGGTATTTTACGTCTTAATTTTATTATCTTAGGCCACCACAAGAAACACCACGGGAAAGAAGACAAAAGGAGGAAGTTCAGGACAAATCTAGGCACCAACTCGGTGGAACTAGACAGACAGACGTCTTTGGAAGATAGTAGCGCCGTAGGGTCGAGTAAGTAGACTATCGCCTTTAATTACTTAGTCAGCATTTAAGTATGCTGAAATGTTAAGTACTGAACTAAAATACCATTTTTCGACCTTTATTCTTTGGGGAAAGTTGTTCTGTTTCAGGAATGGTTCTCCCTAAATATACGCAGTTATTTTTTTACGTTCTGAACGGGGAGTACCTATCTAAAATATCGCAGGTGTGCTCAGACAATGAAACTGAACAACTATCCCCATGGAACATTTATTGGTAAAAAACTTACCATACAAAGTCAATCAGCTGATCGTGAATTTTGTATGGGAGGTCGGAAAAAAATTCTCGATCCCTCCAAATTCAAATTCAAATTCAATAATTTATTCAAATTCAAATTCAAATTCAAAATTCAAATTCAAATTCAATAATTTATTTCTTTGTAGGAATGTACAAGATTCTCTTAAAGAAAGTCATATTCTAATACAATCTTAAAAAAGAGAAAATTTCTAATGCGAAATTTTCTCTTTTTTATAACAATTTGAGTTCCTACTCTAAACGCGGCTCAGGCGGGATAAAAAAATAAAAATAAAGGCACTGCCTCGGGGCTGGCCAGGCTAACCACACAGCATGCAACTTTATGCCTCAATGAATGACAATTAAATGGAATAACATTCTGTCAAAATTTTAAAAAGGAGTTACATTTGTATGGTTAGCCGGACCCCCTGGACAGGAAAACCGCCCAAAAACCTGCCCAGAAGTGCACCTATTCTAAAATCTACAATATTCTTAGGCCCTAAGCTACCCTAGCTAACTTAGAAAATAAATTAATAGAATAGCCAAAAACGGCTCGCAAAATAAAAATAAAAATTACAGTAGATTATTCTAACTGTTTTGTCTTTAAAATGTACTTTAAACATTTTAGCAATTAAATAACATAGCAAAAAAATTAGGATCCATTATTGGATCCATAGTAAAAGTTATTGAAAAACTACTGAAATGTTTTCTTTTGTTATTCCATAACATCAGTTATCCGTAAAGTAGGTACCTAGGTACCTACCTAATTATTTTTCAATATCGAAATTTTTATCAAATTATATCTAACTAGCAGCCCGCCCAGCGGTTTCACCCGCTGCTACTTACCTGTTTTCCCGTAGAAATTGGATCTTTGCCCGTAGTAAAAAGTCCATTACTCCGATCCAGGAGAGGTAAATGTACGAGCAGAAGCGGCCCGTCATGCTGAATAACTTTTACTTTGAAGCCATGGCCGTGTCTCTTATAGTTTAGATGGGATGCTGGTGGTCTTCATCAGGTACTCCAGATCCTCGATGACCATGTGCCAGAAGAAGAGGCCTGTCATGGTGTTTAGTTTTCGTATAAAATGGGCGCGCGGTGCTGGCAACACTGTCCTGTCATTCACGTCCTCTGCCGTCGCTCGCTTGGTTGATGCGAATTGTAATTATAAATGGTGTAATTTAGTGTGCTTTCGGTGTTCTCGTGTGGTTTTCCCTGTTCGGTGGGGAAGAGAACCAAGTGTATTTGGTTCCGGCGCTTTGATTGTCAGTCGGTTCGATAACCACGCGGCCGTCGGAAAAAAAATAACCTTACTTTTAGTCACCCGCGCGTCCAGTGTCCTTTGGTTCGCGTATTGTACAGTAAAACGTGTTGCTGTCGCGAGCAGTGGTGTGCGGGAGAAATCTTTGTTACTGTGTGTTAAACATTATTTGATGTCGAACTATGAACAATAGTACTCAAGTGCTTGTGAAACTTGTTGGACGGAGTACCACGCGAGCTGGTGCCCGGGTACAGTAAGTCTAGTATCTATCTATCCCAATCCAAATGTCTTCCAAAACCTGATACCTATTTTTCCTGTCAAAAACTAGACTTACAAGGAAACGACGGCGTCATCGTTCGCTCGGTAAGCAATTGTTGCTGGGCCCTGTTTAAGTAGATTTTGGACACAAGAATTTCTCGGCCGGAAACTTTCCGGAACAAAATTCTCTCATTAAATTTATTTTATTTAGCTATAGTAAAGAGCACTACGAATCGTAGTCAAATGTTGTTCGAGGCTGATCGACCATTTAGTTTTAGATTTTAAGATAACTTTAATTTGCTTCCACTGCGCTAAGATCAGCTTCGGAATCAAACATTTTTTGGTAGCAGAGCGTGGTTGCTTTATTGCAACATAGTTAGCCGTAATTTAGTATTGAGCGTGTTTTTTATATTACCCACATATTTTATTAATTTTGGAAAATATTGTTTCGGTTTTTTTTTGTGACTGTATTGTTTGCCTAGTGAACGGTACCTTATCGGTGGGGTCTAGGCCAGTCAACTAACGTTTATTTTGTGGTGTTTGTTTATTTGTTTTTCGTTTTATTAAGTCGAGTGTGTAAAAGTTGGTACCATGGCTCCCTCGATCGCCAGGTATAAGGCTGCTATAGGGTCAGGATTAAGGTGGTTTACTACCACAGCGGCAATGATCGGCCGCGAGGACCGGGAGGACGCGCTCTTGAAAAGTGCACAACAGGTAGATGAACGGGTTCGGTTTGTGTCGGATCAACTCACAGAGTGCCTCATTCTCCTTGAGGAGACTCCTAACCCTGAAGATCAGGAGCGGGTCGAGGCCGATGTAAGCCAGTGCTTGGAGCTGGCACAGGGCATTGAGCAGGCAGCTGCGAACATAACTAGGCGACGTGACGGAAAGGGAGAGCCATTCCGTGGTAAAGTGGGACAAGGATTACAGGTGCCTCTTCCGCCTGTTACGGTTCCAGTCTTTGCAGGCGATTACGCCGACTGGCCGGCGTTTGAGGACCTGCATAGCAGTGTGGTCCACACACGGACGGACATAACGCCGGCGTACAAGATGGCTCAGCTGATGTCCAGGCTACATGGAGAGCCTCATGAATTGCTGACGCATTTGGCTGTCTCGGATAGCAATTATGAGGTGGCGTGGAAGATCCTTACCGACCGGTATCGGAACAAGCGCCTGATTGTAGACAGGCTGTTAGACCAGTGGCTGTCAATACCAACCATAACGCGAGGTACGGACCTCCGCGAGAAAATCTTCCACCCAGTCAGTGTCGCGGTCAGCGCACTAGAGCGACAGGGTTTGCCAGTGGCGGGCTACGGTTATATCTTGGTCCACACAGTGCTTCGCCGCCTGCCGAGCGAAATGGTCGCTCGATTCGAGCAGCTCCATGGGGCAAGTCCTCGGACCACCTCCCGACCTACGAGGATCTGAAGTCGTTCCTCGAGGCCGAAAGCAGGCGAGTGGACGTCCAGGCTGGTGAAGCCCTCGCAAGGAGACCTCTGCCCTCGCCACCCGGAACGGCCGGGTGCACCGGCGCGAGGAGGCAACAGTGGGCAACCCAGGCGGTACAACACCGCATTGGAATCAGGGTGTGCCTACTGCAGGGAGACAGGCCACGGGGTGGCAGCGTGTCAGGAGTTTGCTGCGCAGCGGGTTCAGAGGAGACGGGGTGTGGCACAGCAGAGGCGTTGGTGTTTTCGGTGCCTGGGGCCGCATCAGGTGCGAGTGCCCTTCAAGCACCAACTGTAGGTACTGCCAGGGTGCACACCATCCGCTGCTTTGCATGAATCGCTCCGGAGGCGCCGGGGCAGCGCTGGATCGGATCAGCGAAGGAGCCTGCCCACCAAGGGAGGGAGCAACGCTCCCACCCTCCAAGGAGGAGCCCACCTCCGCATCGGTCACAGGGACAGGCAGGGGACGTCAACAGACGGAGCCCACTTACCCAAGGACGTGGGGACGATCCCCACCACGGCAGCAGGTGCCGGATTGGGAGGGCGGCACAGGAACGTGGCCAGGACACCCATCCCAGGTACGGGATTCAACGGGCGGGTGTCAGGGGAGCACTAGGCAGCCACCAGGGTACATGCAGTATTCTGCGGGCTTGAGCCACCTGGTTGGGTCTCAAGACCCACGCATGCCCCCGCCTATGCCTGAGTACCCGCGGCTACAGGCGCAACCTCGGTACGGACGTTTGCCGTCGGGGTACTATAGAACTCCAGCCATGGCCTTTATGGGCAGACCTCCCTACCAGCAGGAGTGGGACCCATACACAGGTTTGGGTAGTGAGGGGATACCCCGCGGGACGCGGCCTCACCGCGATTAGATTCCCGCTAGGTAATCGCCGCCTACTCATCAGCTTCGGCTCCCCGTCCAATCACGGTACTTTTGCCAACGGCTAAGATTTGGGTATGGGGATACGGTGGCCGGACCATTCAAGTAAGAGCCCTACTGGATACAGGGGCTCAGGGATGTATTGTATCGAGTAAGCTGGTGAGTAGGCTAGGCCTAAATGTACGGCCAAGTGGGGATGAAGCTGTAGGCATCGGGGGCCTAAATGTGCCTGACATTCGGGGTCAGACGAACTTTGAGTTCGCATTAGGTAGCACATGTACAGGGGTCAGCTATCAAGTCTCAGCCGTGGTGCTGGATGAAGTGGTTGGGAAACTCCCTCAGGTTAGGTTACCACCAACGGTACGAGGGTTAACCACAGGATTGGAGTTAGCTGATCCTGATTTTGATACTCCTGGTACGGTGGACGTACTTCTCGGGTCAGACGTCCTCGGGAGATTATGGTGCGGTAGGAAGAAGGTACTCCAGGAAACTGGTTTGGTGGCCGTAGATACCACAGGGGGGTATGTTGTTTTCGGCCCAGTTTGGAGACCTCAGGACCTACCAGAAGGGGATCCGGTCCTCTATGGTAGTGTGCTGTCAGAGGTGCTGCAGAGGTTTTGGGAGTCTGAAGAGCCGCCCACGGCGGACAGACGGAAGCCAGAGGATGACGAGTGCGAGTTGTTCTATCAATACAACACTGCGAGATGCCCGTCAGGCAGATTCGTGACCAGGCTACCTTTTCTCCCAAACCGCCCCGCTTTAGGTAGTTCGCGACAGCTCGCGGAACGGAGACTACTCGGAATGGAGCGGAAGATGAGGCGAGACCCAGCACTTCGGCAGAAGTATATAGAATTCATGCGGGAATATATTCAATTGGGCCACATGTCGGTGTCCAGCCTGGATTGGAGGTGTGTCGAGCATTATTACATTCCACACCTGGCTGTCTTGAAGTCACCTGAGGCGAAAATACGGGTGGTGTTTGACGGTTCTGCTCCTACCTCGAATGGTGTGTCTGTGAACCAATGTTTGCACGCGGGTCCTAAATTGAACCGGGACATTGTGGACATTCTCACAGACTTTCGGTTACACCAGGTAGCGTTCGTTGCAGACGTCAAAATGATGTTTCGCCAAACCATGATACATCCGGATGACCGTCGGTATCAGCTGATTTTGTGGCGTGAGAGCCCAGATGAGCCGATGGTCACATACGAACTTAACACGGTGACGTATGGACTTAAGCCAAGTCCGTATTTGGCAGTACGTACGCTGCGAGAGTTGGCCGCACAGGAAAGGGTAAGATATCCTCGAGCCGCAGCAGTACTGGATCGCGACGTCTACGTGGACGATATCTGCACGGGTGCTGATAGCGTGGACCAGGCGCTAATTCTACGAGACGAGCTGATCGCGATCATGGGTTCAGGAGGTTACGAGTTGCGGAAATGGTTGTCCAGTTGCCCAGAGCTCCTGGCTGGTTTGCCAGGCGAGTTCCATCAGGACCCGCACCTCTTTGAGAACCCGGACAATCCAAACACGTTGGGCATCCTCGGGGTGCAATATAGGCCAACGCATGACGTATTCACGTACAAGATCGAGCCCGACCTTTGGAGAAAACTTGGACTAAGCGGTCGGTACTGTCGACAATCGCTAGAACGTTCGATCCTAACGGATGGATCGCCCCGGTTACGTTCATGGCGAAGTGCTTTTACAAAGGTTGTGGCTAGCCAACTTAGGATGGGACGACCAACTCTCCGGAGAGTTGTTGAAGGATTGGCTCAAGTTTGTGACCACCCTACCAGGGATCGTGCACATCGCGATACCCCGCAAGTTAGTCCCATCGGTGGGATGTAAGGCTACCCTACATGGGTTTTGTGACGCCTCGGAGCGAGGGTACGCGGCAGCTGTATACCTTCGGACAGCAAGTTCAACGGGAACTGTGCACGTGCGTCTGGTTATGGCCAAAAGTAAGGTGGCACCAGTCAGAACTAGATGGACCATCCCCAAATTGGAATTGGCAGGGCAGCTCTTCTAGCGCGCTTGCTAAATCATGTAACCTGCAATCTGCGTGGTACCATCAACTTGGATGAAACGGTGTACGCGTGGACTGACAGTCGGATAGTTCTGTGCTGGTTGCAGACGTCGGTACATACACTTGAGGTTTTCGTGGCAAATCGGGTGTCACAGATTACGGGGTCGGAAACTCCGTTAGTGTGGAGGCACGTACCGGGAGAATGGAACCCAGCGGACTGCGCTTCGCGCGGGTGCAGGGCACCTGATTTGGTGAGTCACCCACTGTGGTGGGGACCTCAATGGCTGACTGAGTCGCCGCAGGAATGGCCATTCAACGAGTGCAGGGCGCCGCTTGGGCCACCTGATCGAGGTTTGCGAGTGAACGTGGGGCAACTCGTACCGAAGCCTAACCCAGCTTTCTTGCTGGAACGGTATAGCTCCCTCGACAAACTTCTTGGGGTGACAGGTTGGATCAAGCGGTTCGTGAACAACTGCAGGAAGCCTCAAGCAGAACGGAACTTTACACCTGTCCTCTCGCCTGCGGAGCGGAATGCGGCTCTATGCTCATTGGTTAGAGTCGTCCAGGCGGAACATTTTGAAGAGGAGGTCAGGCTGCTCAGGGATGGACGTGGAAAGCTGAAGGGAGGAATTGTGCGCCTCAACCCATTCCTGGATGAGCAAGGTATGCTCAGGGTTGGAGGCAGACTTCGGAACGCTAGCCTGCCCTTTTCGGCTCGGCATCCACTGTTACTTCCAAAAAGGGGACCCTTAGTTGAGCTCTTAGTCAGGGATCGTCATGAGAAAAACTCGCACGCGGGCTGTAATGCGCTATTGGCCATCCTACAGCGCGAGTTCTGGATCTTATCGGGACGACGAACGGTACGTAGCGTTGTGTTTAGGTGCTTGCCTTGTTACCGCTTGAAGGCAGCCACAATGCAGCCACAGATGGGAGATCTCCCACCGGACCGGGTGACGGAGGCCTGGACGTTTGCAGGTGTGGGAACGGATTTCGCAGGCCCTTTCATGGTGAAGGCATCACGCCTGCGGAACGCAAAGTCTATCAAGGCGTACTTGTGCGTGTTCGTGTGCCTAGCCACCAAGGCCGTCCACTTGGAGCTCGTGGCCGACCTTTCTACGGAGGCCTTTTTGGCAGCGCTGGAGAGATTTACGTCGCGACGAGGGCGACCAGCGCTGATCAGGTCGGATTGTGGTACCAACTTTAAGGGTGCTGATCGGTGTATGAAGGAAATTGTAACGTTCTTAAGGGAGAACGAAGAAGCCATCAGCACGGGCCTCTCCCGTCAGGGCATTACTTGGGTGTTCGATCCACCAGCGTGCCCTCACTGGGGTGGCATTTTTGAAGCGGTTGTAAAGTCCGCTAAGACGCATTTGTTGCGCGTTGTAGGGTTAACAATTTTGACTTTCGAGGAGCTGGCGACCGTGTTTTGTAAAATTGAGGCTGTACTCAATTCGCGTCCTTTGTGTCCGCTCAGCTCAGACCCAAATGATTTAGAGGCCCTGACGCCAGGGCATTTCTTAATTGGCCGCCCACTTAACGCCTTGCCGGAATATCCCTATACGGAGGTGAATAGCAATCGTTTGTCGCGTTATCAGTTGTTGCAGCAAATGACTCAAAACTTTTGGAAGCGTTGGTCGCTTGAGTACTTGCACATTCTGCAGCAACGCCTTAAGTGGACGGACAGGACTGAACCCCCCTGCATTGGGGATCTCGTTCTGGTTAAGGATGTCAACCTACCGCCACTGCGTTGGCGCCGGGGGCGCATTCTCAACCTGTTTCCGGGTAGTGATGGCACTCCTCGAGTTGCAGAAGTTCAGGTGGGGGATTCAGTCCTTAAGCGAGCAGTAGCTACATTATCACGCCTGCCATGCATAGAGCGGACCGATGGGTCGGTCCGGGGCGGGTGAATGTTTAGTTTTCGTATAAAATGGGCGCGCGGTGCTGGCAACACTGTCCTGTCATTCACGTCCTCTGCCGTCGCTCGCTTGGTTGATGCGAATTGTAATTATAAATGGTGTAATTTAGTGTGCTTTCGGTGTTCTCGTGTGGTTTTCCTGTTCGGTGGGAAGAGAACCAAGTGTATTTGGTTCCGGCGCTTTGATTGTCAGTCGGTTCGATAACCACGCGGCCGTCGGAAAAAATAACCTTACTTTTAGTCACCCGCGCGTCCAGTGTCCTTTGGTTCGCGTATTGTACAGTAAAACGTGTTGCTGTCGCGAGCAGTGGTGTGCGGGAGAAATCTTTGTTACTGTGTGTTAAACATTATTTGATGTCGAACTATGAACAATAGTACTCAAGTGCTTGTGAAACTTGTTGGACGGAGTACCACGCGAGCTGGTGCCCGGGTACAGTAAGTCTAGTATCTATCTATCCCAATCCAAATGTCTTCCAAAACCTGATACCTATTTTTCCTGTCAAAAACTAGACTTACAAGGAAACGACGGCGTCATCGTTCGCTCGGTAAGCAATTGTTGCTGGGCCCTGTTTAAGTAGATTTTGGACACAAGAATTTCTCGGCCGGAAACTTTCCGGAACAAAATTCTCTCATTAAATTTATTTTATTTAGCTATAGTAAAGAGCACTACGAATCGTAGTCAAATGTTGTTCCGAGGCTGATCGACCATTTAGTTTTAGATTTTAAGATAACTTTAATTTGCTTCCACTGCGCTAAGATCAGCTTCGGAATCAAACACATGGTGAACAACTGGGATGCTGGTGGTCTTCATCAGGTGCTCCAGATCCTCGATGATCATGTGTCAGCAAAAGCGGCCCGTCATGGTTAACAACTTTGTCTATGAAGCCATTGCCGTATCTCTTATAGTTTATATGGGATCCTGGTGGTCTACATAAAGTACTCCAGACCCTCGTGACGCGGCCCGTCATGCTGAATAACTTTTACTTTGAAGCCATTACCGCATCTCTTATAGTTTATATGGGATGCTGGTGGTCTTCATCAGGTGCTCCAGATCCTCGATAAACATGTGTCAGCAGAAGCGGCCCGTCATGGTAAACAACTTTGTCTATGAAGCCATTGCCGTATCTCTTATAGTTTACATGGGATGCTGGTGGTCTACATCAGGTACTCCAGACCCTAGTGACCATTTGCCAGCAGAAGCGGCCCGTCATGCTGAATAACTTTTACTTTGAAGCCATTACCGTATCTCTTATAGTTTATATGGGGTACTGGTGGTCTACATCGGGTACTCCAGCCAGATCCTCGATGACCATGTGCCAGCAGAAGCAGCCTGCCATGCTGAGTAACTTTTACTTAAAAACCATTACCGTATCTCTTATAGTTTAGATGGGATGCTGGTGATCTTTATCAGGTACTCCAGATCCTTGATGCCCATGCGCCAGCAGAAGCGGCCCGTCATGATGCACAACTTAGTCTATGAAGCCATGGCTGTATCTCTTATAGTTTAGATGGGATGCTGGTGGTCTTCATCAGGTACTCCAGATCCTCGATGACCATGTGTCAGCAGAAGCGGCTCGTCATGGTGAACAACTTTTTCTATGAAGCCATGACCGTATCTTTTATAGTTTAGATGGGATGCTGGTGGTCCTCATCAGGTACTCCAGATCCTCGAGGGCTGACAAAAAGTAATCCATGTCCTTCTTTACTATGCTAGTAATATCAGTGCCAAATTTCGCGAAGATCGGTAAAGCGGTCTGGCTTATTTGGGTAATATCCGCTGTATTTCCCGCTTTTCCTGCTGCTTACCGTTTTCCCGTGGAAATGAGGAATTTTCCCGTGGTAAAAAGTAGCCTATGTTACTCAGGAATGTTGTAGCTTTCTAATGGTGAAAGAATTTTCGAAATCGGTCCAGTAGTTTCGGAGTTTATCGATTACATACATACAAAAAAACAAACAAACAAACAAACAAAAAAACAAACAAAGTTTTCCTCTTTATTATATTAGTGTAGAAAAATATTTTTTACCTTAACCTATTTCAACATAACCATTTATTGTTTACTTTAATATGGAATGTAATCGATCGGTACCGATATTATACCGGTTAACCGAAAACGATCGCTGATTTTAATATAGAATTAAAAGAAAAAATGAGGTGAAAAATAATTACCTACCGTAAATATTTTAAAGGAACCAGCTCATAAAACTGAACAATACCATGATTGCTCAACTGTAAGTGCAGTAAATAAAGGGTCGTATAGTTATAAATAAACAAATTTCCTCAAGGAACATAGGTAGAAATATGAAAAAAGCAATTCGGACCTCCCATACAAATTTGATTCGAGCACTATTTTTGTTATTTCTATTTATGTTCCTTGGAGAAAGCTGTTCAGTTTTGGGCTATTTCACCTCTTAAAATATTTGCAAATGTTTTTTTTACATCTTGTAGAGCCGTGCCACGGTTACCTACACTACCAGCCACGACAGTCCACTGCTGGACATAGGCCTCTTTACCTACTCTTAACGCTTGCCAGGTGGATTAGCGAGAAAAAATCTCCTACTGGGGTGATGCTATTCTAACCTGGCATCAGCATTCTTAATAGTAACATGAAGATGTGATTTCCTTGCAGGTACGCGAGCCAACAACGCTTCAATTGAAAATACAATTGATTAAAATCAAACCTGAAATCAACAAGAAGAATAAAATACCAAACAACAGTACGCACCTTTTGTTATTGTATATTAATAAATAGTAGTATAGATAATTTATTTAATTTATTATGTAGACTTTGTATGTAGAATTCGCAAATAAATAAATACTAGTAAATAAATAGGGTGAAATTTTACTAGTGACCGATACTAAATAAGGACAGGCTGGTGGTAAGGATCGACTTTCCCTAAGGCAAATCACGCCTATATCTCTTGCTCTTGGGGTAGGCTGAGCGTAAAAGGCCGTAAAATGGCCATTTACACCACGTCCCGCTAGCCATCTTAAGAGTAATTTAGAAAAATCTGTCGCCTAAAATTGTAATACACTTTAACTCTCAAATCCCTTATTCGCTTCTTACGAACGAAATAGGTAAGGTACCACACGGCACTCTACACGGAACATCATTATGGGAATTGGACTGACAGCTACATGAGTCCGAACTAGATGGCGCTGTTAAAATAGAAGGATCAGCTGGCAAATGTCAAATTCACCACCATGACCAAAGACCATGACATCCCAGATTATGTGGGGTACGCACATTTATGCATTATTTCCGATACCGTCAAGTTGTATTTGTATTTGTATGTCGGGTTTAGGTAGGTAGATATGTTAGTTGCGCTTACATATAGGGTGAAATTTTACTAGTAACCGATAGTGAAAACTCAGAACCGGCTAGTGATAAGGAACAACTTTCCCCAAGGATCATAGGTAGAATTACAAAAAAAATTTGGACCTCCCATAGTAACTGAAATCAGCTGATCGGCAAGTTTGTATAGGAGGTCCAAAAATTTTTTTCGTATTTCGACCTATGTTCCTTGTGGAAAGTTGTTCCTTCCTTAACACTAGCCGGTTCTGAATTTTCGCTATCGGTCACTAGTAAATTTCACCGTATATGAGTGGGGAATGTTTTTTACGGAAGGGTTGTGTGCTTGTAGCAAGAAAAGACGAATGGAAATTATTTAAAACTATTTATTTTCCTATCTTTCCCTTACACCCCGTCCCCGCCGGCGTCACCCACCAGCACGACTCCACGCAGTTGATGACTTATGAACCGCTCGTGGTAGAAGCAGAACCCTGATGCCGCTGCTTCCCGCAGGTCTGCCGACGGAATAAATTCGCGGCGGATGTAAGGGGCGCTCATGGTATAATAAGATACTCCGCCTGGTATTCCATTCCGAGACTCGTGAACCACGTGACTAACACAAGCCTACGTCAGCATGCTTGTGGGTTACCAAAATTACCCACTCTTATGATTATTTTTGTAAATCATATAAGATACTGTTAACTAATAAATACAATTTAAGTGTTGTTGTAAAGTTCAAGTTATTACACACGTAAATCTAAATTATAAAATCATTCAGAAATATTTTAACTCATTTTTCTGAGATTGAATTTACCCCATAATGTATTTTTTTGAAATAAAGCGGCAATACTAGTGACGTAGGCTTGTGTTTCTCTGGGAATGTAAGACCAATGGGGGCGTTGAAATACTCCCGCGAGTAGGCCGACCCACGTAGATAGATAAAACCGTTTATTCAAATTACGGCGACACTTTACACTGCCAAGTACTTACTTACTAAAATAAACAAAGAAAGAAAAAATAACAAGCTGATGCGTTAAAACACAAAAAACCCGACTACGGTAGTTTTAAGGTCGTATTTTGCGATAAAATCCGCCATCTTGAATTTATGAATTTTTAGTATAGCCAGTGTCCCCGCAGGACCAGTTGTACCATTGGACAGTACCCACTCGCGCTGCTGAGACGAATCTAACGACACCTCATATGTCAAAATCCAACTAGATATCCGTTTGTTATCCGGCTGTTTTTCAGTCGAAACCTAGGTATTCGATCTTTTCGTCGACTGGATCGGACGTAGCTCTCTCGCCCCTTTGTTCCCACCTGTCCTACTGAGTAGTTCTACGGTAGAACAGGTGGGAACTTTTTTTCCCACTAGTTCTACGGTAGAACAAGTGAGTACTTTTTAAGTCCCACTTGTTCTACGTTTTAGAAATATTATTTTTCATGGAAAATTTACTTAATATCGTGGAGCTTTTTGTCAAAAAATACTAAACACGTTCACATTTGGAAGCACATTTTTCTTGCAAAAAGTCAGTGTTCCGGAACATAATGTTGAATTCTGATAATGCTGAATCTCTAAATGTTGAAATTTCAAAATTTAGTGGTGTAGCAACAACATGCAACAAAAATAACAAACAAAATGCTTAATGGACGGGTCTAGACTTCCAGTCTAGCTACATTCAATATGACAGCATAAAATTCGTCCATTTCAGAAACTATGCAGGTAAGACTACAAAATAGATAATTTACAAAAGGACAGCTCGCCCCTATTTCCAACTATTTATACCTACACTCTATGATTGCTACCTTTTATTTCTGAATTTTCGAAATGCGGTACCTGAGTTAATCATACTTAAGTATAGTACTTGCATTATATCGAACTTCAATCATCATCTTTCTGCCATTGTCTCAATTATTTGGGGCCAGCGCAACATGATTTGTTTAAACACAAAATCATCTTGCAAAAGAATTTGGCTTAATTTTACAACCGGCCGCCTGCCTGACGTCAAGCCTATTTGGGAATGTCTACCTGACGTCATCCCTCTTTTCGTGGAAAATCCTCTTCGGGAATGTCTGCCTGACGTCAACTTACTTTGAGAATGACGTCAACCCTCTTTGGAAACGACATCAACCCTCTTCGGGAATGTCTGTTTGACGTCAACTTTCTTTGGAAATGCCTGACGTCAACCCCTATTGGGAATGCCTGACGTCAACCCTATTTGGGAATGTTGCCGTCGACCCTCTTTGGAAATGACGTCAACCCTCTTTAGGAATGTCTGCCTGACTTCAACCAACTTTCGGAATGACGTCAACCCTCTTTGGAAATGCCTGACGTCAGTATTCTTTGGGAATGTTAACGTCAAAACTTTTTGTGAATGTTTGGTAATGTCGTCAACTCTCTTCAGGAATATATCAAACTTCACTATACAAATATTATTTTCTTAACTCGACATGTTTCCGTTCGCCCGTACCGAACGCGCCGTTCACACCCAACTATTAGAACTATTCAAATAAACTGGAAAACAAGGACCGTGCGCTAAAAAATGTTTGTTATTTTTTTTGTATGCTGTTGCCGCTACATTTTGAAATTTCAACATTAAGAGATTCAGCATTATCAGAATTCAACATTATGTTCCGGAACACTGACTTTTTGCAAGAAAAATGTGCTTCCAAATTTGAACGTGTTTAGTATTTTTTGACAAAAAGCTCCACGATATTAAGCAAATTTTCCATGAAAAATAATGTTTCTAAAACGTAGAACAAGTGGGACTTAAAAAGTACTCACTTGTTCCAAAGTAGAACTAGTGGGAAAAAAAGATCCCACCTGTTCTACCGTAGAACTACTCAGTAGGACAGGTGGGAACAAAGGTTGTGGGTCACCAGCTCACCCTGGAGGCTGAACATTAGTCTTCTATGGCTCGCAAACGTTTTTCCGACACCGCAGCATGACGCTGGGCCCTGCCGCATTCTGCCTCCAGCTCCCTGACGGTCCACGCGTCCTGTGTTGCGCCAAACTCGCTGAGGAGCAGAGATAGGCAAAAATTATTCGCCGAATAAATTGCCTGGCAAATAAATTTTTCACGAGTAAAATAGGTATAGGCAATGACGCATAAAAAACCTTTTGGATGAAATTGAGACACAATTCTCTTGTAATAAAGAATATAAAAAACTTGCATTTTATTCCTTGTTTAAATTAACTTACCTACCTACTCATCAAATTTTATTCGCCGGGCAATTTAAATAATAATTTAGGCGAATAATTTTTGCCCATCTCTGTTGAGGAGGCTCTTCATACCCTCCCGGAGTCTGGTCGCCTCGGGCCGGCGAAGCGAAGGTCCCGGGGGCTATCTGCAACGCGTCTGCGTCGCTGCCGCTGCTGGTTTTGGAGAGCGTTGCCTGCCTTCTGGTCATCATTGCTGTTAGTTTGCTGGATTTGGGTTTTGGTGTCACTGTTTGCATCGAGATTTTCAATAGCTAATGCTGAGAATGACGCATTTTTTACTTATTTGACGGTATCGGAAATAATGCATAAATGTGTGTACCTACCCCACAATTATACGAAACAAAATGTTGCCGCTTTCTAAACTGTAAGTCCATATAAAGTATATTATGTTGCGTATAATATCCTCGATTTGAAGTACGAAAAATAAGCGGTTTTATAAATTTGTGGTTTATTTTTCTTAAATTATGTAGGTAAGTTTTACAAAATATGTAAATAAAACGTACCTACCTATTATTTAATTGGGAAATCGCTACTGAGCATTTCCATGATTCGCCATCAGCGCCACCTACTAGACTTTGAACGAACAGATAAAAATTTCCCAGATAGAAATTATTAAAAAATACAATAAAAATAAATTATATATTTTCATTCCTTGGGGAAAGTTGATCCATGCTGAGTAGGTATTCGATATTGGTCACTAGTGAAATTTACCCTTTACATACGGCTAACTTATTTGTCATCTAGCTTTTGGATGTTAGAACTTGATAATCTATACGTAAGTAAATATAGAAAGTGCTTAGTAGTAAATAAAAAGATATTACACGAGTTTCCCACTTGTGTCGAATTTTTGGATCCTATTATTTTTTTTCTTGTTATCATAGCTTTTTTCTCTTGTATGTAATCGATTCAAGGTTTGAAAAATAAGAGGCACTTTTACACAGGATACCTACTACCTGGTTCACAAAAGAACGACCCGAAATGGCAATATTATTGTTGACATCTTGCGCACTTGTCAAAGTAATATGAAAAAGACCAATAATGTTGCCATTTCGGGTCGTTCTGTTGTGAACCAGGTAGGAACACCTTTTCCCTTGGGAAAAAGGATAGTAATGGTAGAGGCCGCTGCTGGGATAATCATAATCTACCTAGCGATAGTATTTATAGGTTAATGATATTTAATGTAAACAAAATAATTACTGCCTAATAAGTAATCTAAAGAATAAATATTGATTTCAAATACTGTCGCTTGGTAGAATAAATAGTAAACAATACCAACTATATCTAACTGTCCTAGTTTCTTTTATAATTATCTTGTTCCCCTGTTGTTACATTATACTAACAAGATTTTCCCATGAAAATAAGACTTACATACAAGGCAAGAAAGGGTAGGTGGATACGTGTTTTTAACCAAGATATACCTTAGGTTAGTATTTATAAATAATTAATACATACTAAGAAAATTTTTGTTTTCACGATAATACATTAAAAATGTAAGCATTAATTAAAAAATTATTAATTATTAATTAATTTACCATTTAAAAAAGATTAGGTAAATGGCATTAAATTTGGCCATTTTTTAAAATAATTAGTGAATATTTTGTCATTTGCTAAAACAACCATTGAGTAGGGAAACTGGGGACACTTGATCCCTGTGGGAGACATGGTACTTTTAATTTCCAGAAATTCTACCAAAGCTATGATTATTAATGCTAGCAAAACTTTTGGTCAACGGTTTGGGAAAACTTTTTGTCACAGTCGGATGTGTCTACTATTTCATGTTTCAAAGTGACAGGTCTTTATATATTGTATGGCACCGCAAGATCATTTTGGCGAGTATTTGCAGGCTTTTATTATTTACAAATAATTGAAGAATTGCAAGAGAAACAGTTTCATTATTAAGAATATTTCATTAGCAGTGAGCTTTGATTGAAGAATAACGTTTATATTAAGTAAAAAATTTCTTTTGTTCTAAAGTATAAATTATTCCTGACCGGGAGACTTGGTACATTTTTTCAAGGGACACTTGATTCTAGGATCAAGTCTCCCTTATGGGGATCAGTTAGTAAGAAAATTGTAATCAGGACTGATTGATTAAATATCGTGTATATTCAGGCTGTATGGAACATTGTTATATAATATTTTAATTGGATAGCATTATATCACTAATATATTTTTCCTATGGGAGACATGATCCATGACTGTTATAAAAGTTAAATTTATGTATCGTTATATTATCGATTATAAACGGTTATTCGTTACATTAGGTGTATTTGTACATTTTTAGATTACATTTAGGAGAGAAAACAAAACTAAACTTGATAAAATAGCTATTTACTTTTACGTAATGTCCCACGTGTCCCTGACTATGGAACACATGATCCTCACATATTTAATAAACAAAACCATGTCTCCCATACTATGGGAGACTTGATCCAGGGTGGATCAAGTCATCCAACTAGGTGGATCATTTCTCCCTTAAATACGGGACACATGGTGCAAACCTGTTTTACCAGTTTTCTTTAAATAACTTTTACAACTATGGTTTATTCCTAACTACACATACACAAATAGTAGTTGGTTAAATTATGCATCGTTTAGTGTAAACACGGGTTACATATGTTAAGAAATGTACACATGAGATCACAAAATCAAAGTGGGGGATCAAGTGTCCCCAGTCTCCCCTACAGTAAGTAAATAAAATATTTTGAAATTTAATGAAATGTGTATTAATAAGTTAATTATTTTTTTATCCTATTCCAACTTGACGAAAGCTAAAAAAAATATTTTCATGGTTTATTTTACGCGGTACCTAATTAATTAGGTACCTAAACTGGGTGTTACAAAACAACCAACAGGTAAAGCCGAAAGGAGGTCAAGGTACTCATAAAACTGAACAACTTTCCCCATGGGCCGAAACACGAAAAAATATTTTGTATCCCATACAAAATAGGCACTTTGCATGGAGTCTTTATTAGTTGTTTTGTAACACGGGCTCTGAAAAGCCTTTTGCCGTGTCGAGGAGCGTATTTAACCTGAATATGGTCACTTCCCCCTCGACAAAACTGCTAGAAGGGAAGGCAAGATATGTAACCACAGACAATTTTAACTTTTATTTTGCCTTGAAGAGAGATTTACCAATTGATTGAGATTTTATTCAAACTTTCGTATATGCATATGTAGACTAGCGGTTATCCGCGGCTTTACCCTACCTTTTATTATCATTGGTCTTAATCTGTCGTAGGTGGTCTTAATCTAGTGTGTGGCTGTGGGCTGTGATGCTCTGACGTCGCGTCGGACATACAGGAAAAGGCAACCGAAAAAAAATTCGGCTAAAGGAGTGTGCTTTAGATCTCTGTACCACGCGCCCTGGCAGAGTCCCCGTTTTGGTTTTAAGCGTGGAGTTGTTCTGCTCCAGGACCCTGCTTAGGTCAGGTTAGTTCCTCCACCGCGTCTTACGACCTCCACGAAAAGCGAGAAGTCGGTGCTATTCTTACTCTGCCAGCAACACAACGATCATGATTTGTGTGATTGCGCCAATATTCTTTCCAAGTTCTGTGACGCCAAAGATTAGGTAATTTGATTAATGCTTACATTGCAACATTTGCAACTACAAACTTTTATTACTTACCTACGTGTTGTCAGGTAGTTAGGTTAGCATAAAGTATTACGGAGGAAATTATAATATACGGTACACATTCTCTTAACTTACTTTTAGTTAGTCTGCTGTGGCTTTCTGTCAAACAGAGTAAGAAGAGGATAGATGTCAAGGTCTTGTAATTTTTTAGTTCTTCTCGATTTCTAGTCAATTTAGTCGCTATTGTTTGTTGTCTTCGCCTTATTTTGATAAAATTTTAATTAATTTTTAGTCGCGATCATGTTCTATCTCGTTATAACCTTTTTTGCCGAAAAGTACAAGGACTAATTTAAGGTAAGATATGAGAACGTTTAATCAGAATCTCCAGCGATGTTTTTCCAGTTTTATTATTTTTCTTCTCCTATCTTGTAGCACATTATTATCGAGTTGTGAGACACCGTCTCTCTGTTTTTTGGATTTCTTTAACGTTTGTTAGATATTTTTCCGTGATAATAACTATATCGCTCTTTAGTTTTTCAATAACTACACTCAAAAATAGTACCTAAGTAACATAAACTATACTAAGCAACATAAAATTGCACTTTTACGAAGATGTGTAGGAGCAGAAAAGATAAATAAACAAACAAACACACTTTTCTATAATTTCATATTGTTGATAATTTTTGACAATGTCAAACGGTGAAGATAATAGAATAAAACGCAGGAATAAAATTAAACAAATTTACTCAAATATCATACAAATCATGCAAGACAAGTAATTCATTTATAAAAAATATAATTAAAATGTGTTCCTAAATAGGTACTTGTAGGTAAATATGCAAAGAAAAATTCGTTTGAGATGTAAGTAAACAAAATGTTGTTTCTTGTTCCATTTCATTATAAAATGTCTTCTTGTTCTTCAGCAGCTAAAATAGTCCACTGCTGGACACAGACTCGATTGAAGGATATATGCCATACTTACCACTATTGCTAAGCGCAGTGCAAGCGGTGTTTTCTTCAGATGTAATCGCAGTCTTCTGCTCGATCTATCTTATTTTCCATTTTGTAATGGTCTTGCATTTACCATGAAGCAACAATTGTATTTACTTATGTATACTTTCCAAAATTGCACTAGACGGTCATAACATAATGCGTCGCTGTTTTCGATACTTCCCAGTTCAGCCTAGTACCACTACCCGTGTCCACCGCGAGTTAATACAAAGTCTTCCGTCCCGCGCAGCCTACATCAGCCCCCGCGCGCCGGTCGCTCACGTGAGCTGCGGTGGTCATCACGTAGGCTGTGGTGTGACTTTGTACTTAGAATGTACCATTCTATTCTATTCTAATACGCGTCAACTTGCGCACACTACGCGTAGAGCCCGAGTAAGTCTGAACCCTTCTTAGAATTAAGAGGCTACTATACCGAGCTGGAAGTTCGCGAGCTGTCAGTTGATAAAAATATTTCTATCTCATTTATGCATCCCACCCGTCCCGCAGCCATAAAAGAGACAGTTGTAGCTCGCTACCGGAAAATTTGCGTTGTGAGTTTACCAGGTTCCCCGTTCGAAATCGCCACCAAATTTGTTGATAGTGGCATTATTTTGCTGCCAATAAAATATTCTATGCCCGTATTATTTGTTTTGCTGAAATTATTGTCATATTTAGAAGATACCAAGGCGTAAACTTGGTGATAATTTTAGAGCATTTTTCCACGGCCATATCTTTTTTTAAAATGCTTTATTACAACCAAAAAAAGAATATGGAGCATAGATCTAGTCCAGAAGAGTTACCGTGCCAAAAATTGAGTCGATCGGTTGCGAATTGGCAGAGGGATACGTTGAAAGCGTTTGTATGAAAAATAATGACTATAGATCCCTCTTAACCTCTGGGGAATAAACTAATAAAACAATTTAAAAAATGTTTTTACAGGTATCTTCAAAGAACATTAAAATCGCTGCAAACAAGTTAAGAGAGTAATAGAAGAACCAAATAACCGTACGTCATCCCCGAGCCAGTCTCTGTCGAAGATTTTGAATTTTCCAGAAGTTCTTATGACTAGGAAAAACATTGCAGTTGGGAAAGAGACTGGAATGATCAGAACAATGCAATGCGCTGGGCAACATTTGGGTAGTTGCGTCATGTGCTGAAATCACCCTTGCCTCAATTCCACAAGACTCGATTCGATCAGTGCGTCTTACCAGTCATGACGTCATGGCCAACGAGGCTGAAACTTAGACCCTTAAACTAAAGCTATCCCACCAGCTAGATGTCACTCAGAAAGTTGTGCAAAGCTCGATACTGGGGTCTCGTTTAAGGATACAATGAATACAATAAAATTACTTATTCATAACAAAAGTTACAAGTCAAATGAGGTAAATACAAAATGGATCTTACCGAAAGTGCGAACATGTCGCAGTACGCTGGCAGAATTAGGTTTTTGGCCAAAATCCTAGTTTTTTGGCCAAAAGCCGGCATATGGCAAAATCGTAGACTTCCTTTGGCCTTCGTTACTAGGTAGAGTTTGTTAAGGTGCCCGCATACGTAGCGATATCGTTTCATATCACAACACTGCCATATATCGATGGTAGTTCTCAGACGAGACGACGATATCATACTTATAATTGGTGGAATTATTGGATTATTAATTATGGAATTTATTTATGATTCCACTTTCATATGTTTTATTGTTATAGCCAAAAATTATCTTCGAAAGGAATAAAAAAGGCGACTGAGGTGGCAATCCAGCATATATATGTCGCAGTACGATGGCGGAATCTGCTTTTTGGCCAAAAACCTAAGTATAGCCGGCATATTGCAAAATCGTACACTTCCATTGGCCATCGTCCTAAGCTGATCTAGGTTTTTGGCCAAAAACCTAGGATTTTGGCCAAAAACCTAGATTTGTTTAGTATTATGGCTTTTTTTGCATTTCAAGGGAAATACTTAGTCTTCGAGTGGTACACCAAGTTGCCGAACGACCCGATGGACCCTGGTATCAAAGTTTTACAACCGCCTACTGCAAGTAGCAGGCCACTGACATGGTTGTGTAACGACCGCCATTTAAGTGACCATAGAAAGCAATCAGGACCGACGGCTTACCGTGCCCGTGTAGTTCGGGCATACACCACAAAAGGCAGGAATTCTGGACGTTCTGGAGGGTGGGAGGTAGCGTCAGACGCACTGGAGGGCGTGAGTAGCGTCGGACACTCTGGAGGATGAAAGATGACAGGCATTGAAATTTCTGGGGCTCCGACGCTACCCCCTGTCCTCCAGGGTGTCCAACGCTACCACCAATCCTCCAGAGCGTTCCTACCCACCCGGGCATGCGAGGCAATCCTGCTGTTCAGGCTGTCCGATGTTACCCCCCGTCCTTCAGGGTGTCCATCGCTTTCGCGGTGCCCAAGTCTACCCTCAAAAGATCAGAGGGGGGTGCATAAAGTACCTCTTCACTCCTCGTTCCCCCGAACCACACGGGCTTGGTAAGCCGTCGGTCTCGATTGCTTTCTATGATCACTTAGACGGCGGTCGTTACACAACCATGTCAGTGGCCTGCTACAAGCAGTAGGCGGTTGAAAAACTTTGATACCAGGGTCCATCGGGTCGTTCGGCTACTTGGTGTACCACTCAAAGACAAAGAAGTTCCCTCGAAATGCAAAAAAGCCATAATACTAAACGAATCTAGGATTTCGGCCAAAATCCTACGTTTTTGGTCAAAATCCTAGGATTTTTGCCAAAAAACTTGATCAGCTTAGGACGATGGCCGAAGAAAGTCTACGATTTTGCCATATGCCGGCTTTTGGCCAAAAACCTGTTTCTACCATCGTACTGCGACATATAGACCGATATCGTGCGCTATAGCTATGTATGTAGCCACCTTTAGATATATGGTTGGCAAAGACATATGGTTGGACATGTATGCTGGTATAAATAAAGGTGCCCGCATAGATAGCGATATTGTTGCATATAACGATACTGTTCGATATATCCCTCCACACATATCGCTTACCTTCACAGCCGAGTTTCGTAGTCAACGTTTAAATATCAGGTTTTCAACATAGTTAATTTTGATTGTTTGCAGCTGTATAGTTACCAACCTCAAATTTAAAATATATTATATCTACACTTCATACATAATTTTCCTGTTACAAATTCGAAAGAATCATATAAGCAACTGCTTTACAGCAGCTTTGCTTTTTTTAAAGAAATAAAACTATCAAGACACGCGGCAGCGTGTCCAGCCAAGTTCAAGCAAAGAACTGGCGGACCGGGCCGTGTGTATATTTACACGAACCATTTAGAGCCACTTTTTACCCCCTCATAACTCTAAATCTATTGAAGATAGGCACACCAAATTTAGTAAACGTGTTCAGACCTCCGAGATGACTTAGTATACCAAATTTCATAAACATAGGTTGAACGGTTGTGAAAATATTGACGATCAAAAATCGGCATTTTTATCATTCACTGACATACCTATAGATCAAAAACCTAACCCACTTCTAGATGACCTAGATACTTAAAATTTCGCATACACCTAGATAACTATGTGAATACACAGGAAAAAATCAAACATCTATAATTTTTCAATTTTATCACAAAAAAATACGAATTTGTGATAACAGGGTGATTAAAAACTTATATTTGCAGCTAAACTTCTGAAACTCCCATATACAATGAATGGGATTTTATTTTCGCAGCGCCAAAGGTAAATTGGTCTTTAGTACCGACCGAGTAAGATTTGAATGGATATTTATTTTGATGAATGTAGATAATAACGTAGAGTAGAGCCATGAGCTACTCAGCAGGTTGGTTCTAGAGTGGATGTATATAGGGTGTTATAAGTTGATGTATACAGGATGTTTAAAATATCATGTGTTAAAAATATACAAGGTGTTAAAAATGTATGTAGGGTGTTGAAAGTACCACTCTCTGGCCTCCCAGGCGCAATTGCGGCAACAAACAGAGATCTTGACAACATTGCTGACTGGAGTCGTTCTTATGGCTTGATGGTAAATCCAGCAAAAACCCAGACAATCATCATTGGCAGCTCTTGGAACATTTCTCGTGTTGACCATAACTCGCTCCCCCCGATTGTTTTCGACGGTACCATAATACCCTTCAGCCGTAAAGTTAAGAACCTTGGAGTTATCTTTGATGATTGTTTATTATTAATTATTATTAATTCATTTATTTCAGATTTCTCCATAGTTATGTTAGTACAATTTGACCTTACAAAGCTATATTAGTATTATACATTATAAAATCACTTAAACCTATAATTGCCCGTTGCCACGGCGATCCAGTGTTGGACTATGGGACCGTCCAGCCTTTCTGCTATCATGCTCAGAATGCTGTTGCGACTGGAGCGCGTACGCTGCAGCATTGACACCGCTCTTTTTCGCATAATTGCGTGGAAGTCGTCAACTCGCGCCTCCGCGAACATTCCCGAGGCGCTGCAGCGTCGTGGCAGTCTCAACAGCACCCTAAACATGTTGTTGTACAGAACGCGCAGAGCCGAGCATGCCCGATTGGTATACCGCACCCACAGACTGCTAGCATAGAAAGATTGACAATACGCTCGGAATAGTGTTAGTTTCACTTCTCTTGTACATTTAGCAAATCTGCGGGCCAGCATATTTCCTCGGACCGCTAAAGCTCTGCGCTCTCTGTCTATATCGAGATCATCTTTCAAGTCACTAGTGACTAGATGCCCCAAGTATTTAAATTTTTTGACATAATTGAGCTCATTACCATCAAGTACAACTGGAGGCATGGTCTTGGGCGTAAACTTTCCTGCCTCGAAAACCATTATCTCGCTTTTTCTCGAGTTGTACTTGAGGCCATGTCTCCGAGCATAATTTTCACAGATTGCTGTCAGTTTTCTGATAGCGGCGATGGAGGGGCTCAGCAGCACCATGTCGTCTGCATAACTTATATTATTAACACAAACACCGTCAATATAACAGCCAACATGTGATCATGGAAGGACCATGTCTCTGAAGTAAGTCGTAAGGTGTTTGGCGCGTACAATTCGCTGAAGCGTCTTAAGAACTTGCTGCCTACTAAAACTAAAATCTCTTTGGCACACACGCTTCTATTGCCGATTCTGGATTATGCGGACATGTGTTATCCAGACCTAACAGTTGAGCTGGTAAACAAACTGGAGCGTCTGCAAAATCTTTGCATTAGGTTTATTTTTGGTTTGCGGAAGTTTGACCATGTTTCTGCCTATAGGTCCCAGCTTAAGTGGTTGCCCATTTCCTTAAGGAGGGACTGCCATATTCTCTCCCTTCTTTATTCTATTCTTTTCCTTCCTCATACTCCTCCTTACCTCAAAGAGCGCTTTATCTTCCACTCCTCGACGTTGGCTCGCTATCTACGTGCCAGCGATTCCCTTAAGCTCAACCTTCCTTCCCACAGGACCGACTTTTATGCGAAGTCTTTCACAGTGCGAGCTATCAAGCTGTGGAATTCTTTGCCGGAAGAGATTCAACGGTCACCGTCACTCGCATATTTTAAGGAGAGAATTAAAAAACACTTTCTTACCTCTCCTAATCTTAAGTAAGCTGATTTGAATATCTGGTTGGTAACTTGTTATATATCTGTGTTCTTCTGATTGTTTTTCTTTTGTTCATATTGATATCCTTATTCCATATACCTTTATGTATTAGTTTATCTTATAATTATATATTAGTTTATTTTATCTTATACAACCTGTTACAAAAATAACCAAAAAAAAGAAAATTTTTCATTATCATCAGTCGATGAAATAATCACATCACTAGTCTAGGGTAGGTGCTACACTACCTGGCGAACAAAGTCCGCTTCGGCGTACATTGCTGGTTGACTTAGTTTCTTGTATTGATGACATTCATGTAATAGCCAGCAATGTAGACCGAACTGCGTTTCGCCGCGTCGGTAACTTCATTTGAACTTTGAGCTGTCAAAATTAGTGCTGCGATGCCACGATTAAAAATAAGTGTAATTTAATAAAAAAATATTTTTTTCGTAGTTTTCAAAAACGATACTACGGCTCTAATTTTTTGTGAATCGACTCTTTGCAACGGACCTATCCACACCCTTTCAGCTTTATTGGTTGTTTTGTAACACGTTGTATAATGTATGTATTTGTATGTAAAGTAGTTTATTAGTATATGTAGATGTATGTACCTATGCACTATCCCGCTTCACCGTACACATTCTTTCCATCACCCAAAGGTTGCCTGGTAGAAATTGCTACTCTAGCAATAAGGCCGCCTATATTGTACTGATTTTTTTCTTGTATATACTGTATGTTATATCGTTTTTGTGTTTTGTGCAAATAAAGCATTTTGTATTGTATTGTATTGTATTGAAAGTGGATGTGTACAGGGTGTTAAGAGTGGATATATACAGGGTGTTAAAAGTATCATGGATGTATACAGGGTTTTAAAAGTGGATGTATACAGGATGTTAAAAGTGGATGTATACAGGATGCTAAAGTGTATTTGTACAGGGTGTTAAAAGTGGATGTATACAGGGTGTTAAAAGTATCATGGATGTATACAGGATGTTAAAAGTGGATGTTTGCAGGGTGCCAAAAGTGGAAGTGTACTACAGGGTGTTAAAAGTGGATGTATACAGGGTGTTAAAAGTAACATGGATGTATACAGGTTGTTAAAAGTATCATGTATACAGAGTGTTAATAGTGGATGTATACAGGGTGTTAAAAGTGGCAATATACAGGGTGTAAAAAGTGGATTTATACAGGGTGTTAAAAGCCAAATTAAAGCGCAAGAGACTTCTACAATAGAGTAGTAGAGTACAATCGCCTGCGAACTCTTTACCCGCCCTGATTTAAAGTTTAACAATAAGCAGAAAACGCAAAAAAATGATAGTGATAATGAATGGGCAATGCGTTCAAGTGTGTCAAAAGTCCAAGAAAATTACTCAAAAAATAATGTGACACAGCGTAAACGCAGAAAAGTCAAATGTTTTTAGCATTAACAAAAAGTAATGATATCCCACCAAAAACATAAATGTGAAAATTGGTAGCCAAGTTCAATGTTCTACCGAAAAAAGTATTGATATGAACATGGTCGCCAAGTTCAGTAAACATTCCTGAAATTAATTTCTTTATAAGGTCGCTTAACATTCTTTACTAAAATAAAACAAACACCTTAAAATCTAGAGCACCTCACAGTTTGACTGGGCTAGTTTTCACAATTTCCTAATTGTTTATTATCTACTCTAATCAATATTTGAAGTCCTATTAAAAACTAGCCAAGCAAAACTGTGAGGTGCTCTAGATTTTAAGGTATTTGTTTTATTTTAGTAAAGAATGTTAAGCGACCTTATAAAGAAATTAATTTCAGGAATGTTTACTGAACTTGGCGACCATGTTCATATCAATACTTTTTTCGGTAGAACATTGAACTTGGCTACCAATTTTCACATTTATGTTTTTGGTGGGATATTTCATTACGCAGTACCTTTTTGGGATATCGAAACGCTTTTTATATTTCCTGTGCCAGCAATATGACGAGGAAATAAAAAAAGAATGACACCCGGTTTAGATTAGAATTAAAACTAATTTGTTAGTAATTTTGTGCTTAAAATCATTCACAGAAATAATAATTTACCTAAAAAAATTGGCGGGATATATCGAGCAGGTAGATATCGTGATATGTGACGATATCGCTTCGTATATGGCACCTTTAGACATGTCTGATGGTGGTCTGATGTGACCAACTTTGATTACCAAAGAGTTTATCAATAAAATCCACAGATAAAATCACTATACTTAATGTCATTCAAATTGAAGGTTCACAAAAACAAACCAAATTTATAATTCAAAACAATTCAATTATAAAATAAAATAACAGTTCACGTAAGTTTACTCATAGTTATAGGTAAGATAAATACCTACATTTAAATGGATATTCTGTTACTCTAAGCTAGTTCCTAAGTTAGTTTGTACATGCGGACCTCCGAACTAAAATCTGAAGCCGCAACATGACCAGAACAGAATACCATGATCATGATCAAAGCCTTGAATTCATTTCTAAATAACGTTTTACGACACCTAAGAGTAGAAATGGGGTGATGCTATTCTTAGCTGGCATAACACGACAGGAAAAATATGAAACCGGTAAATCTCTCTGTCTCTCTTTGTGTGGGAAACCATGTCGTCAAACGAGCCGATAAACCCTGGTGTCAGAGTTTTACAATAGCCTACTACAAGTAGCACTTTAACAAGCACCAATCAGTCATAGGTATTACTGAGAGTCCTCTGTGCAGAGCCTGCATGAAAGAAGAAGAAACAGCTGCCCACGTGGTACAGACATTTACAGAATTCCATATAGACTTTACAGAGACATGCACATGAGCTTTAATTCTAAAGTCGTTTGAAGCCAAACTCCACTCACACATACAAAGAAGCGCGTAGTAAACCGATTGTAGCAAAAGAATAAGATGACTAATCAAGCACGTTCCAATAACGACTAATAGTGAAATGGGTTACAAAATTTCGCACTCCGTATTAAATGTTCGGATGGCGCATTGGTAAAGACAGTGGCCTACCAATCAGGGATATCATGGTTCGTATCCTCATGGGTCGATTCTTTTTTATTTGAACTTTTTTTCTTTAAGTATTTTTATCGTAATTAAACTAAAGACACGTGTTATGTGAAATTTTCCACCTTGACCTTTCACTATATAAAATAATGATTGACCTCTGAGGATTTTTAAGCTTTCTTTAAACATTTTAAGTATTTTTATTTTTAATATTGAAATAATGTTACCTTCACGGCTTAAAATAGCATCACTCTATATCTACCCGATGGTATCCAAGGGCCGAATCCAGGGAATGGGCAGCATTGTGCAGCGTTCAGCGTCATTCTATGTCGTAGTTTTTGATAAAACTAGATTTTTGTCCAAAAAGCTAGGCGCTTGAGATAACAAAATTTTAACGTAAGTTTTGCCAAAATTTTTATCATAATCCTAAACCAAATCAAGTTCTTAATCAAAGACTACATTATATTAATGTTTTTGGCAATAACTTTACCATATTTAATCCTAAACTACTTCAGATTCATGATCGGAAACCTATATTGTTATAGATTTTCGATCAAAATCCTAAAACAAATTAATGTTTATGATAAAATTGAATTTTACCTTTGTTATCTACTGGTCTTTGGTTTTTGGTCAAAAACCTGGTTTGATTAACATCGCTGCGACATATAGCATTAACTTCACCGGTTATTGTAGCAATTGTTCTGTGGTTTTGAATTTAAAGCGGTTGTATTAAGAGTGAGTATCGAGGAGCGCGCATTGTTTTGCATGTGTGTGTATAAGATGTAAACACAACGTGTAAACGATTTTAAAAGTGCATAACTTCAGCGTGCCTATATCCACTTATTACTATCACTGTACTACACTGCAAAGAGGTGGCAACATACCAGGCAAAGCACCTCGGAATTCCGAGGTCAATTCCTGGGGCACTCAGTGATTTGGTAGGGTTGCTGAGCTTCCTCGGGGAAAGGAGGAAGGGTAGGGAGCCCCCATTCTTCACGCAAAATAGGCGCACGCATGTAGACGTCGAGAAGCGGAAAACAGCCCGTTTAACCATTACCATTACATATATAAGTGAAGTGCTTAAACAGTTTTTTTTTCGTGTGGGACACTGAGTCGTTCAACGACCCGTTAAAAAGTTATGATACAAGAGCGTTCTTTGCGAATACACATGTGATGTTGTATTGATATGGAACCCCAGCAGCCCCAATTCTGCCTTGAATTCATCCCTTTATCTTATCGCCTTACGACGCTATTCTAAATCCAGCAGAAAATAATAATCAAAACTCCCAAATATTTATATTACCTATGTTCTAACACTCTTATAAAAGTAACAGAGCGTCATACCATGAATGATATAACTGTAATTTTTTAATATGTACTCAATAGTTTTAAAATTTCGTGTATGTTTCAGCGCAAGATCAAACATATATTGTTATAAATAAGTATGTATGCTGGTTCATTGATGGATGAATAACAGTTGCAAACAAAAATTATGATGATGATGATGATCTCTCCGGCCAGTTTCGGCCATGGCGACTACTTCTACTCCTGATCGAGCCGGCGCTGATGCTCCCGTAGGTGGCTATTGTAACCGATTTTGACAGTAAACTCCCGTGCACAGTGTGTGCCATTGATATAATTGAAGTTAATGGCAGCGGGAGGACGGGCCTTCAATTCATCGCGTTTATCGTCAAGGTCTGCTTTACGCTGCTCCTCAAAGTCACGGATTCGCCTCATTACAAGACCGCGATTCTGGCCGTTGTGCTGCCAAAACCTCAAATTGAGAGGGCTTGAAGTTGTTAAGAAAATGTTACAAATTGTTATCTGCTTAACCAATTAATAATATTAAGTAAATGGTGTTTATAATTACAATTTGTGTTTTTTTTTACAACAACAATCGAATACTGTTACATATTTCTGCAAAAATAAACACAAGTAAGACCTTAAAGTTTCAGACATTCTAGATGGGTATGATGTGATGATTGTATCTCCTAACAAGTAATAAAATAGTTACATTTTGTTATGTCATGTTATGATGATTTTACACCCGAGTGCACCTACGGGGATCTCTATCTTTAGTAATAGCTTTTACTGATAAAGAATATCGCGCGGCAATAGGCTAGCCATTGGCAAGCCGTTGGAATTTGCTATCATATCAAACAAAAATAGAATTTTCGGTCGCTTCCTATGTGTTATTAGTTCCAATAGGTTGATGAGAAACGCCATCTATCGACATTCTGAAGAAGTAAAAAGTTTAGTAGACATGTAATAAATACCTAATAGTTAATTATATTATCCAATTTACCTAAACAACGAAAACAGATAATATTATTATCATTCTGAATGAGTAAAAATATAATAAAAATTAATTACCATATTACTTTTTACCAGGGTTCGAAGATATATATCACTTGATATATATCATTGATATTTATCGGATATATATCACGATATTTACTCTTTAATAAATATCAAGTGATATATATCAAGGATATATATCGCGTGATATTATGATATTTATTTTTTGGATATATATCACACATTTTTCGTTAAGGATTAGTGAAATTTTTGGTCAATTAGACTAAAAAAGAACTTGCCAAGTACGCCACCAATGAATATCTCTTATTAATTTTAAAAACCGGCCAAGAGCGTGTCAGACATGCCCACAAATACGGTTTCGTAGTCAGGTTTTTCAGCGTTACAAACTTAATTTTGTTACTGGTTTGTTTGGAGCTGTATGGTTACCAACCGCAAATAGAAAAACTCATTTTTTTTCTGAATCCTTTAGGGGTACAGTACAGTATCCGTTAAAGTTTTCGTAGTAACTTCAGATTGTAAGCTATATTCAATATTTCTTTTTAAGTTTTAGCGTTTGTACTTTAGAAGTTATAGCAGGAACAAATTATGGGTCAAAAACGCGTTTTTAAAAGCAAATATCTCATAAAAGAAGCATTTTAGGGACATTGTTTCAAAGAAACCTCTCCTTAATTTTAAAAGACCTATTCAACGATACCCTACTTAATATTACACGAGAAAAAAGAAATTGCCCCCTTCTACTTGTATGAGGGTACAAAAAAACATTTAATTTTTTTTTCTCAATTTACATATTTGGATCAACACGATCTATCTTTTCACTAAATTTCATGTCGATAACTCTAAGATATGAGGGCGCGGCATACAGACAGACAGACATACAGACAGACAGACAGGCAGACAGACAGACTTGACGAAATGATAAGGGTTTCTAGTAACTACGAAACCATAAAACTCCACTTTTATTATGATGAAACCAATTAGTATGATGTAGATAAATTATTAATGTATTTTTTTGCTTAACTTATTTTTTTATAATTATTAAAGTTATCTTTATTTTTTTCTTTGGTATTTAATTAGATAGACTCATAGGTTTAATATGTATTTTATTTGGTGTGCAAAAGTTAATGGTTTAAGAACAGCATTTTAAATGAAGAGCATTTTCTGCGTACGGGCTCATATACGATGGTCAAATTATAAAATTTAGGTATGCACGTATGCACTGTTGTCCACCCGCTTTATGTGTTTGCTTTACTGGTCTATTAATACAGTATTTTCTATACCACTTTCATTTAAAAATATACTATAATGAAATTAAGTGTCACAGATTAATTTTCTTACATTTTTTTGTGTTTAGCGTCAAAGTTAATACATTATTTTGAAAGATTTTAGACTGATTGATATATATCCGATAAATATCAAAATATGGATATATATCCGATTTATTGGATATATATCGGATATTTTGATATTTATTATAAATATCGGATATTTTCGAACCCTGCTTTTTACAAATTCAAGATTATTTGCGCAAACATCTACAATTTGATCTTGACCCTGGAAGTGCTTAGCATAGCTATTCGATGCAAGTATAGATAGCAAGTGGTAATTTTTATACCTAATTTTAGTGCGTTGATAAACTATCATAACTACTTTTTCAAGTGTACTTATTGTACCCACATTGTCTCAAATATCCTCAAGATTTATAACAATGCACAAAAATGTTATAGTTGTTTTTATTTTTCGATATTTTTCAAAAGTAATTCAATTACGACACCAACCAAGGCGCCGATTGTTGAAACTGCTCTTTGTCGTAGTATTGTCGTACACACGGTTGTCATAGCTCGACCGAGCATAGACAAAAGTGTCAAAATAATCGTATAGTGCGTTTCATTTTATAATTCCTCTGGCGTCATGTTGGCAGCATTGGAAATTTGTATGTAATATTATTGCCGCCTTAATATTTACATACAAATTTCCAATGCTGCCAACATGACGCCAGAGGAACTAAAAGATGAAACGCACTTTAGAAAGGAACAAAAAATCTGATGACGTTACATGTTTTCTATAGAAATTACTTGTCAAACTCTATTTGACATCTCGTCAGGGCTTGGGACGTAAGCCCTGCGGAATGGATTTCCATACAAAACAAGCCGGCGGAGACTGGTCGTAATTAGCGTTTTAGATACCACGTTGTAGAAAGATTTTTTGTTGTCTCAGAAAGTTAGTTGTAGGTAGATTTATCTACAATAGATAGATAGAAAGAATCAGATAGATACAATTTTTCATATTAAAATATGAAAAATTATTCTTAACTTTCTATCTATCTAATCTGATCAGCACAAAAAATTAACCACAAGAAAAGATAGTGGTTACATATTCCCGTTCCAGTCGCCATTTTTTAACCAGGTTTGTACGTGTAACCAGGTATTGTACTTATTCTATAGTACAAAAAACAACAGAATGGCGTCCCGGACCAACCCTTCAATTATTGTTTACGCATCAGGAACATAATATTTTTATTTTGGTAACTAAACTTCTCGTTTGGTTCGTTTTATATTGATATTTAGGGTAACTGACCTCAGACAACTAGTTATTGTCGTGTAGGTATTTAAATAATAAGGGAACGTTTACATTTGGACAAATATAAGGTTACATTAAATTAAACAAAATTATCCCAGTTGTAAGTACATACATAACTATATAATTAGGTAAGATTTACATAGGTAAGTATCTATCTTATTTTTAGTTTTGGCACGTTTTGTTTAGTTTATGGTAGGTAGGTACATAAGTATTTTTAAATGTGGGTGGGTAGTAGGACAGAATAAATAATAGTACAGTAGACCATTTTCATTTCAACATAACAAAATAACATCTATAGAATACTGTAAGTAGGTACTTTATTATTTTACAATTAGTGTACCTATATGACCCGAATTGGGGCCGATATTTTTGAAATAACCCTCAATAATTTGCCAGACGTGGCGATAGCGACCTACCCCGCAGGGGATAAAGGCGTGATTTGCGTGTGAACACGACCCGCACCCTAACCAATTGTTAGAATGACCCTGTGGGTTGACCTTATCAAATGTAAAGAAAGCCGGGTCAACAAAGCGATATGGCTTTATTATTTAAAACCGGGAGTTCATTGTCAATTCCGACCAGTGTGTTTTCAAGATGGCGGGCGCATGCGCGTTGGTCGGCCTTCTGGCATTCGGGGTGAGTGTTTTTGTTTATTATTTGCTAAAACCATGGTATAATAATAAGATACTCCGCCTGGTATTCCATTCCGAGACTCGTGAACCTCGTGACTAACACAAGCCTACGTCATTCATCATGCTTGTGGGTTACCAGAATTACCCACTCTTATGATGTTTTTTGTAAATCATTTATGATACTGTTAGCTAATAAATACAATTTAAGTGTTGTTGTAAAGTTCAAGTTGTATTACACGTTCAAATACGTGTGTATTACACGTAAATCTAAATTATAAAATTATTAAGAAATATTTTAGCTCATTTTTCTGAGATTGAATTTACCCCATAACGTATTTTATTGAAATAAAGTGGCAATACTAGTGACGTAGGCTTGTGTTTCTCTGGTAATGTAAGACCATGTTTTATTAATTAGACTATGGCTAAAACAATGTAGGTAAAGGAATGTTTTGCTACTTTGACTTCTTGCGTATTTGACGTTTTGCAACGCTGTCATTTCCCGCGGTAAGCAATTTGAGCAGGAATTTACTTTAGAAATACCGCGTGTTGTTAATTTGACTGCAGCCCCTGTAGGTACTACCTGATTCATAGATGAGGGGACTGAAATGGCAACATTATTGTTGACATCTTGCTCAAAGGAAGTGTCTATATAGCGGGGCGCCCCGCTCGATAGTCATTTAGGCTATACACCGGGGCGCCCTGCTGAATAGCGCTTTGTCTATGTATAGGCTATTGAGCGGGGCGCCCTGCTAAATAGCGCTTTGTCTGTGGTTTGGTTATAGACCGGGGCGCCGCTCCGCCGTTATTTCGACTCGTGTGTAGGACGTAGGTATCATGGTAGGTATAAGTACGGAGCAGTGATGAGGTTGGGTGATGATGTGATGAAGATGGGTGAGGATGTGATGATTAAGTGATGGGGATGGGTGAGAAAGGATTAGTGTGGGCTACTGGCGTCTGTTTTTTCTAGTTAGACAATACCTACTGTCGACAGTAGGTATTGGCGAGGTCAAACAAACATAGATTTACTAAATCAAATCAATGTGGGTTCACTTACCCTGTACTTATACCTACCTTCTTCTTTTCGTGTGGGACACCGAGTCGTTCAACGACCCGATGAACCCTGGTGTCAGAGTTTTTCAACTGCCTACTGCAAATAGCAGGCCTCTGACATGGTTGTGTAACGACCGCCATCATAGCATCACAACAGCAACTGGGACCGACGGCTTAACGCGCCCATCCGAAGCACGGAACCATCTTACTTGCGGACAATCAGGTGGTTCAGCCTGCAATGTCCTAACCCTAACCAGACTGGGAACAAATTCACAAAGTGATAAATATCAACTTTGTGAGTGACCCCACCGGGAATTGAACCCGAAACCTTTGAGTGGCAGGCAGGCATACTAACCACTGCGCCACATCGGCTGTCATGATACTTACATACGAGTCGAAATAACGGCGGAGCGGCGCCCCGGTCAATAGCCAAACTACAGACAAAGCGCTATTTAGCAGGGCGCCCCGCTCAATAGCCTATCCATAGACACAGCGCTATTCAGCAGGGCGCCCCGGTGAATAGCCTAAATGACTATCGAGCGGGGCGCCCCGCTATATAGACACTTCCTTGCTCAAATATATTATGTAATATAAAAAAAAAACGCAATCAATAATGTTGCCATTTCGGATCCCTTTCTTCTACTATTAATCAGGTAATGATGAAATGTTATGCTACGTTGACTTTTTGCTACTCTGACGTTTTGCTACGCTGTAATTTTCCCAATTAGACATTTCCACACAGGTAAGCAATTTAAGCTGTAATATGAGAATGTGTCGTCTTTATAATGAAATATCTTGAGCTGATACAGATATCGATATATACGACTCACGTTCTTACGCCTTTAAAAAGGCTGTCTTAAAAACTGTAAAATGAGTAAGTTCTAATATAAATTTTATTTTGATAATTTACGTACCTGCGTGTACGTATAATTCTAATATTCATTGTATAAGTTTTTATATCAAGCTGTGTAAATGCGCTTAGGGTATCAGTCTAGTTCTGAACTGTAATGCATCTATAATTAGTCAAAAATGATTGTTACCTGTTGTATTTACCTAATAAAATAAAATAAAATATAGGTACCTATTGCTTTAGAAATTACCGAGTGCTGTTGAATTTACCTGCAGACCGTATGTAGGTAATTTTATTAAGTAGGTAGGTACATGTAGGCATTTAAAAATGAAATGTGTATTATATGTATCTCGGCCTTGATATGGGTTAGCTATATGTATGTCGTCGTACAGTACGACTGTTTGAATAGGCCATATTTGACAGTAGTCAAAATCATGCTTATGCTATGTGACATAAGGTCTAGGTATATTTCTTTGTTGACATTTCTTCTAGTAGGGGGTTTAACAACTGTCAAATATGGCCTACTCGAATGGTGGCTGTATAGTGAGTTTGATAGCCCCTAATGAAGTATTTTAATATTTATACCGGGAGTAACAGAAAGGGTATAACAAGCCGAAAGGAGGTCAAGGTACTCATGAAACTAAACAACTTTCCTCGTGAAACATGGGTCAAAACACGAAAAAAAAAAATTGGGTCTCCCATACAAAATCGCCGATCGGCTAACTGATTAACTATGGGAGGTCCAATTTTTTTTATATTTCGACCCAAGTTCCATGGGGAAAGTTGTTCAGTTTCATGAGTACCTTGACCTCCTTTCGGCTTGTTATACCCTTTCTGTTACTCCCGGTATATCTTCCATGTTTGGCCGCTGAACTTTACAACGACGACGTCAACATTACCCAGGCCGTTTTGTTTTTATTTTGAATAGTTTGCTATTGATGTGGCCGAAACTGTGGATTGCACACGTACCACATTTATTAGCGGTGTTTTGCAAGTTTAATTGAGGAATGGAGTTGTAGGTATGTCATGTGTGATATGCATATGCATCACATATTCATCGTGCGCACTTCATGGAAAGCCTTTTTTGCTGGTGGTCAAAACTCAAAACAGTAATTAAAAAAAATATATGGAACATAATAGTAAAATCAAATAAGCTAATCGGCAATTTTGTATGGGAGTCCAAATATTTTTTTCATATTTCGACCTATGTTTCACGGCGAACATTGTTCCTTTTTATCACCAGCCGGTTCTGCGTTTTCGCTGTCAATCACTAGTAAAAGACGAATGCCCATTTGTGGGCTATGTTTTTCCATTGCCTCAAGGTGATACCAATATTAAAATTATTTTTACATTTAATCTTTGCTGTTTCGCCATATGAAAGTGTTTATAAAACGGGTAATTTAATTTTATTTATTACTTAATCTTGTATTGATTGTTCATGAAACTAGGAAACTACTTGTAGGAAATCAACCAAACACGCGCTAGAAAGCACAAGGAGTTTTATTATCTAAGCAACTCATATAATCAGCCAAGTAATACAATGTACCTATTTGACCAGATTCTTTTTGGTTACAAAATGACGTGAATTATCTGTCTGTTTCTGGTTGACGTTTGACGGTTTGTTTTTTGAATCACATTCCTTGTCATACTGGCAGAATTGTCCTTATGGACAGAAGCCATTTAAAAAAATTGAATTGAATTGAAGTCATACTCATAAATTATAAAATAATATTTCAATTTGTATATTTATTTCAATTGACCAATTTTTTACGAAAATACTACAAATGTTACCATTATGGTCTTGCCAAACAAGTTTGTTGAGAGTTTATTTAGTTAAGTTCATGTTTCACATAAAAACACTCTACATCTCTCATGGATACCTCCAAATCAGGTAATTACCTCTGTTAGATCAGTGATGGCTATGAAAGGGATGGAATCAGAGAATGGGCGGCAATAAGTATTCCCCGTAAATTACGTTGAGCTCGCCAATCCGCCTGCCAAGCGTGGTGTGGTGAGTATGGAAAGATGATGGAAAGTAACCTTCCCCAAATTGCTGTGTTCGGAGACACAACTGATTCTGGATGTTTATACCTACCGTATTGATCTAAATATTACTAGCAATCATGTGCTGCCAGGCTTGCCGCATAATCAAGGCACCCGCGGTTAATAATGTTAAAGAGAGATAATAATTATTTTGTTTATGCATTTTAGGTCTCAAGGATGGAACGTATACTAAATGCAGCTTTTTATAATAGTGCTGCAACAAGGAAAACGATACGACATAGGTACCTACTGCTATGAGGCTATGACATGGTTGTGTGACGACCGCCGCCGTCTGAGCCCGGAACCTTTACACCGCAGTCAGTTGCACTACCACCTGCATCATATCAATCAACCAACAAGTAGCAATAAAATAAAACTTTTTTTGCATTATTTATTGTATTTTACTTGCTATCTTATTTACCCAGCAGTTAGGTGGTGAATAGAAGGTAATGAAATAAAGAGCCCTTTTACACCAGAGATTTTGCTCCGGCGATTTTTCGGTGGAGAGCGATCGCGACGAGGACGCGACGGTTCGCGGCGACTATAGTCTATCAAGTTCGTGCGCGACCTTCCTTAGGGGTGACAGACGTTGGGGAGGGAGATGTCAGCGGGTAGCGGGAGGTGTAGCGAGGAAGGGTGAGTCGCGCATCCGCGTAGCACGTCATATTAAAATGACGTGCTTCCTCGCCCCCCTACCGTCTGTACCCCGCAGGAAGGTCGCGCACGAAGTTGTCGGACTATAGCGGCATACACGCAGCTATATATCACTGCATTATGCGTTCTCGCTGTAAATACAAAGTGGGATGGTTGGTATTTAATTCACAAAATGGACTCTTATGACAAGCACGCGGTGGTTACGTGGCGATTGCAAAATCGCGATGATAACGCTGCGTGCATGCTGCGATGCGAGCTGTCGCCCGTTCGTTGCGATCACGTTCCGTCGAGTAATAAATAGCCTGAAAAAAATCGCCTGTGTTCAAGGGCTCGTAGACTCGTAGTGCTCGTCACTTAGGCTCAGAAACGAATTCTGCAAGTGCCGTATTTTGGAAATTATCTCATTATCTTTACAGTGTTTCCAGTAGCCAGTAGGATTCGCTGATATTTAAGGGAATCTTAAATGCAAGTGTTAAATGTCAAAGTGTTAAATTATGAGATCAATCTGTTTTTAGGTTATGCATTATTTTTATAAATAACTTTATATCCCGGGTTTTTATAGAAAAGAAAAACTGGAGGTAAATAAGTGGTTATTTATTGTCCATTTAGAACCACTTCAGCTTTGAGGCATTTTAGACGGGAGTCCTTTGCCCCGTGGGCAATATTCTTTCACTCTATATTTTCACAATATTGCTAATTTCAAATTCAAATACCTATCTACTTATGTACTTCATTAGCAATGTTTTGGAATTTGATAAGAGTAGATAGGTAGGTACGAGTAGGTATAAGGTAGATTAAAATATTTATTTCATTTTCTAGTGCATCGCATACACTCTCTTGTTTTTTATAAGATCATTCCCTCTTTTATCTAGCTAAGTGTACTTATTATTATATTATTTTCTGAATCATTGTGTTTATTGTTGATTGTATATATGCCGAACGCCAGTGCGGCGTCCTACATGCGGTTTCATACACAATTTCTTCGCTATTATATTAATGGTCTACCCACCGGTCTTTTGGCTCCAATAGACCATCAGCCCGTTGGTCAGATGACATCATCAAATTGACCGGGTCTAAATGTATGAGATTAGAGGACAGTGAGGAGTGGCGCAACAGAGAAGAGGCCTTGGGGCTGATGATGATGATGATATTGATGATGATCGTATTAATTTCACGGAAATTACAGTAAACGCTATATTCCAACGTTTCTCGTTAAATTACAACGTTTATTTGTCATCTGTGAGTAAGATATGTCTTACAAAATTTCGATATACTTACCTAATTATCTTACTAATTTAGGAAGAAATATTGTAATCTAGCGATGTTTGTTATTTTACGGTGATATTAATACCGGTTCGACAAAATACCGCTACCTCTTGCGGTAAATGTGTAAACTTGCTAACCACAGTTAGCTTTATTTATTCTGTGGTTAAAACTACAGTAAACAAACACGACTCCCAGACAGTTTTATTTTAATTTAGATATTGTTATCGTTAGCGACGCATGCGTGTCAGTTTTATCACAGAATAATGTTGTTCTTTTTATGAAAGTGAATCTTTTAGAAGTGAGTTGAATTGTGTTTTTGGTGCTTGTTTTGTTATGTAGGTAGGTAGGTTGTTTTATATTGATAGTGAACTTACAACTTTACTATTGTATATACTCGTAAGAGTAGGTACTTATCATTTTTGTGGTCGAAGGTTAAGGCTACCGAGGTACATTGAAAATAAGGATAGGGGTAGGTATTTTGTGGTCTGTACTGTATGGTAAGGAGTACCTATAGCCAGTAGGTACCTATGTTATTAAGACATTTAGATAATAGGAACTTTCACAAAGTAGGTTTTATATTATGTTTATAATGTTATTATAACGAACGATTAGGTAGGTAGGTATTTTTGTGATCTGTAAGGTAAGGAGTATAGCCACAAAGTACCTAAGTATAAGCTAGCGTTAGTATAGAGTACCTATTAAGTAGGGTATGTTATTATTAAGACATAGGTACTTAGGTAGGTTAGGTACCTACTTATATTTTGATAATAATTTTATTTTTACATAAAATTTGTTTTGCATCTTTGACTTCTTTGACTGTAGTTAGGTATATAGTTATCTATTGATAGGTTATTTCGCTTCGTATTTAATTTTTATTTTATTATAAGTATACCCAATTAAATTATGATTTTGCAACATTTCAGATGGCAGCGTGTGTGGAAGTGCCTAAAAAAGAATTGGTCGATGGTCGTGAGATCCCCGCGATTGCCCTGGGCACTTATTTGGGGATTGACAAGGTTTGAAAGTTTCTGTTACCTACTCTATTTACAAATAAAGTCACGCCTCAGCACCTTGCAGGGTAAGTAGGTAAGCTGTCAAAAAACTTCTGTTTTCGCTGTGTCTGACGAATATTTCATATCTTTATTTTGTGTACGTAGACATAGGTTTTTGCAGAAGGCAATTATTATTGCAGATTTCAAGTTTTCAACTCCTCGAATCCCTTAGTCGTATTAGTAGGTATAGATATTATCTGTGGTCTCATTAATTAAGCGATGCTAGCTGGTAACAAGATGTACCTAATGTACAGACCTAATAAGTAAGTACAAAATCTTGACTGCGGTAATTTCAAAGTATCTAGTATGTTGCGATAAAATTCGCCGACTAGAATTTATGATTTTTTTAAATATAGCCAGTGTCACTAGCGCTGCTGCTGAGACGAATCCGACACCTTACATGTCAAGATCCGCCGAGCCGTTTGGGCTATACTTAGCCCGTGAAAACGAATTTCTGTATAGGTACATAGGTACATACTCCCGGCTGTCAAAAGCATATAATGTGCAAAAAAAGCCGAACGAAGCTGCACGTTAGTCGCGAAATCCTGCCATTAACCCTTGAAATACCATTTAGGACTCCACAAGTAAGGCTAATTAATCCCTAGATTTCTTCGAGGGATTAATTAGCCTAACTGGCACAATCCTGGGCATCCCTAGGACTATTGTCGGAGTATTCTACCACCGTTCAGCTCCGCTCGGCTAGTAAGACTGCTTTGGATGTTGTATTAGATGATATCGGTGAAAAAACTTCTATACCGCGTTTTAGGACTTGATGTTTCTTCATTTGGAATGCAGAGGGCGCTGCATTGCGTAGATTAACCGTTTTATTTTTCACTAGCTGCCCGTCAGCGGTTTCACCCGCTGCAACCTATTATTCCGCGGGAAAAAAGCATTATTCGCCAAGAGATGTCGCTGTTAGTTTTCGGCGAAAACGTTTAAAACGCGAATCGGCTCAGCCACGCCACCTATTTCAAAAATATTGGAGAATGCGTGATCCCGTGGGAATGAGACATTTTTTCGTGGTAAAAAGTATCCTATGTGTTATTCCAGATGCCCTTTTATATTTCTGCAAAGTTTCATGTCAATCTAATCAGCCGTTTTGCGTGATGTCGTAACAAACACACACACAAACATCCGCCTTTATAATATTAGTAGGATAAAAATACAAAAGAATTTTGAGTATTACCTATTTAAGTTTTATTTTCTTTTTTTTTTGTGGGACACTGAGTCGAAGAACGACCCGATTAATCCCAGTGTCATAATTAAAGCAAAAAAGAGTAGAAATTAAATAAAATGGAATCAAAAAAAAATCATACTATATTGTTGCCATTCATAGTCAATGTTGCCTTTTAATTTTGAAATTTCATACAAAGTGGCGCCCTCATTTTTTGTCTACTCTTTTTTGCTGGATTGTACTTACTAGGTAACTAGGCTTCTTTTCATCATGGTTGTTTCACGACCGCCCTCTAAATGACTATACAGGGTGTTAGGAACGGTGTCCATGTAACTGAACAACTTTTACTATGGTGCCAATGGTGGGAAACGAAAAAAAAATTCCGACCTTCCATACAAAATTCACGAGCAGCTGACTGACTTTGTATGGGAGGTCGGAAAATTTTTTTCGTTTCCCACCATTGGCTCCATAGTAAAAGTTGTTCAGTTTAATGGTCTGAGCACACCTGCAAAGTTTTCGTTACACCGTCCCTAACACCCCGTAGGTATAAGGTGGAATTTTACTAGAGACCGATAGCGAAAACATAGAACCGGCTGGTGATGGATGAGGAACAACTTTCCCCAAGGATAATACCTAACCAAGGTCGAAAAACGAAAAAAAATTTTTGAGCTCCCATACAAACTTGCCGATCAGCTAATTTCAGTTACTGTGGAAGGGCCAAAATTTTTTTTTGCATTTCGACCTATTTTCCTTTGGAAAAGTTGTTCCTTATCACTAGCCGGTTCTGAGTTTTTGCTATCGGTCACTAGTAAAATTTCACTCGATATAGGTATACGCGCGAAACGTAGGTTCTTCCTGTAATGTTCTTTAACAAACTGGAAATGAATTATTTACAACAATATTGTTGTCTTTCCCTAATCTGTTTCCTTCTCTCGAGTATCAAGTACTATGTATCGTTTTGTTTCCCGGACTTAAAACAGAATTTGCGGCCGTTTCTGCATAGGATAATATCTGAAGATCTTGATAGCCAATGCAAGAACGTCCGCGAATTCATTTTAAAGCTACCCGAAAATTGTATCTGTTTTGGTCGGCGAAAAAACTTCAGTAGCGTGTTTTAGGACTTGTCGTTTTTTTTTGTTTTTTTTTTTAATTTATGGCTTCCATCGCCTTCGGACGATGATTCTGCCAGCGTCAAGGTCAGAGAAAACAAAATAACAGACGGTAAAATATTCAAAACAATAATTTCGTGTGGTTTTTTCCAGACCCAACCTAAAACAAAACATAAAAATTAGTAAGACTAAATACAGGACAAACAATCTTATATTCTTATATTGTTAATTTTAATTAACTTTGCTAACACATAAACAAACGAAGACGGTACAAGAGTTAGTAAAAAGCTTATGTTTACTGGACGTGGAATATATTTGGGGAGCATCTGGTATAGAGAGAGATTCAAATTATGACAGTTGAAAAATAAATGATCAACAGTACCCTCTTCCATTCCACATTCGCACATGGAATGGTCACGAATACGTAACTTAGCCAGAAAAACTGGAGAGCAGACGTGTAGGACTTGTCGTTTCTCCATGTGGCAAGTAGAAGGCGGTTTGCCGTTGTAGGTAGATGGACAAAAATACCATAGTTTTAATTAGTTAAGTTAGCCTACTACTACCAACACTACTACCACAGAATAATAACTAGTAACTACTCAATTTTAATAGCTTTTTGTCTACTATTATGTGTCACCTGTGTCACGGCTTAGAACTCCGATGCTAGTGTTCATCGGGTCGTTAATCTACTTACTCATTATCCCACACGACAGAAAAAGAAGAAAGATATGGCACATCTAGAAATTATTGCCTTGGATTTTCAAACATCAATCCAGGTAGACAAGATTCGATCTTTATATATTGTATTTCGAAAAGCTACTGAAACACCGGTATTGATATTAATACCGGTACTGTTAAATGAAAAATACCGGTATTTTAAAAACCGGAAAATTGACTTACTGTTGGTATCTGTATTTCGACATTCCCGAATTCCGAATACAGGACAAGGTAGATATCCATACACTAAAGCTATTGTTTTGTATTTTTACAGAATGGCGTAGTTAAGGCGACGACTGAGTTTACCGATGTTATAGCGAAAAGCGTTGATCTTGGATGGCGTCATTTTGATACTGCTTCTATTTACAAGTAAGTTATTAATATATAAGGTCCTATTAAATTCACTGCAAATATTTTAGGGGCAGATCAAATAAAATATAAGCATGTACTAGGCTAATTTTTAAAGAAATCTACACGCTTGTTTTCGAGAAAATCGTATTTAACTAAAAAAACACAAAACGAAAAAAGTTACACCCTGTTTGTCCTAGAAACACACACTTCGATGAATTTAAGACTATCGTTTAGTGACATGGCTCGCGCGAAATGCGTTTTCCACATTTTATGTGCTATCTCGACTCCTCCGGCGCGGGAAGCACCCACACATACAAAACCTTACGCACACATCACCGCGCGCCGGACGGCCGCCACCGCCGCCGCGACCGCGCCATGCGCCAGCAGCGCCAGCGGAACATTCATTACGATTTGAATGTTTACTACCTGTGGCCTATGCAACGAAACTACAGGCTACAATTCTACAGGTTAAATTCGATGTACATTACGTAGTCGGTTAGCCATTATTATCCCATTACTAAACCGGCTACGCAATGTACATCGAATTTCGCCTGTAGAATTGTAGCCTGTAGTTTCGTAAAATCGACCACTGAAGTCCTGAACTAATTGATCGACCAAAACAAATCCGATAATAAAATTATATAATATTTCATTCTGTTTCAAGTATTTACTTTATTAATCGTTTAATTCATTCATTACACCGAAAATAGAAAAAAATATACTTAGTTTTTTTTTTTATAAACATAAATAATGAAATATCACACCATAACATAGAAATACAATATCATACGTCAATTTGCCTGCCAAGCGTGTTGAGTATCGCAAATACAGGGGGTATTTGCGATACCCTTATTATAGGGAATATACTCAATTATAGGGAAGGGAGATGCCCAATTCCGAAGTAGGCTGTCGTGGCTGTTGTAGTTGTAGTAGATAGATACATAAAAATGTACAATATACACGAATAGTTGGTAAGACCGAGGGGTGTTGGATCATTTTTGTCATTTTGCTTCGTAACACAAAATTCTATAAAGATAATTCGAATAGCGGCGTCTTCAAACACAGGCATTGCTATGCTTAAATGAAGACTCCGGAGTCATCAAATGTTATGTAACAGTTTTCATGAATAAAATATTTTGTATTTTTTTTTATTTCATTACACCAATAGATGCCTTTCATAAGCTAAAATTCGTGTAATACTATTAGTGACAGGTTGTTAGCCTGTCGCCCAAATTTGTAATACATGAAACCCTTGGAGTCCCTTAGTCGCCTCCTACGACATAATAATAAAAAATATATTAATAATAATATACGATATTTTAAGGTACACATTCATAACCCCCCACTAGGACTCCCTGTCACGAGGTAACGGGGTGGACATAAGTGCACAGAAACATCGCAAAGAACACCTTTACTCGGGAATAGAACAGATAGATACCTACGTAGTTTCATACCGATCGTTATTATTTTTGTCGATATTATCTCAAAATCCCAACTCTATTATCGTATGTATCGATGTTACTATCGTACATCCCTAATGTACGTTTACTTACCGTAACCCGCCCCCCATCCCGATTGTGCGATAGGGACAGTTGCAGGCTTCCTGAGAAATTCTCTCGAAAACAGTGCAAAATCGAGGTACGGGCGTTAACGTTTTACTACCCCTAAACTTCCACCGAATTCTATAATTTTGGTCTTATTCGCTTAGGTATGAATTGAACTAGGTTTGTACGTTTAGTTTTTAACCAAATTCTCTATAGTTTTATAATTAAACGTGCTCAAACATGAACAACTTTCATAACCGAAAAAGTGTACTTTGGGAGCTTATTATTTCGGAAAGTACTAATAATACCAAAAAAATAAAAACGTGTAAACCTAGTTTTTGTTGGTCTCAATAAAATATCAAAAAATCAAATCCATTGGTTACCGATAAATATGATAAAAACGTTAACGCGTTTTGTATGAAAATTTACAGCTAAACGATCCTCTTAAATCATGCGCCAAAAAAAGGTGCTGTGATTGGTTGGTTGTTAGTGTGCGTGCCGTGTAAGTGAATCCTGTCTACGTGGCGGAACGTCAGTTGAGTCAGTCAAAGGATGTTCACATTATTAATTAAAAAGTTAGTTTGAAAATGAAAAACAAAATCTAGCGTGTAATTTTTTTTTAAATACCTTAGATGTTTTTCTTATGCATATTTACGCATGCCCTTAAAATATTTGCAGTGAAATTAATAGGACCTTATATGTTCCTCATTATTTAAATTCATAGATGTAGTTGTAGCTACAAATAATACACAACAAAAAATCAAAAACAAATGCGATCATATCTCTGTCTGTAGGAGATTTCTCCCAGCCAACCAAGTGGTTTTGAGGAAGAGAATTTAGTTGTTTCTGAGACTTACAAATTAAAATAGAATTCTACAATTCTGATAAACTTACCTACATAAAGTTGATTGAATAGATTCCACTTCTTTTGTGGAAATTGGTAAAAATTACACAAAAATTTGCAAAGTACTACTTGCAGTCGTGTAGGATTTCAATATAGGTATATGGACATGTTTTTTTTCCACAGTACGGAGAAATGGATTGGAGAAGGTTTGAGACGGAAAATCGACAACGGCACTGTGAAACGAGAAGAACTGTTTATTACTACTAAGGTATGTTTATTTAGATATCTATGGGTAACTTTTCCCAAAGAAATGATCCTAAGCAACATAATTTTAAGAGAAAAAGAAAAATAATTACAATTATTAATTCTTGTATAGCTTTATTTTTAGTTTAGAAAATTACCTACTAGTCGATAAACTATACTACAAACAAGACCATACCACGCTATGAACTAGCGGCTCGTTAGCGGTTTCACTCGCTGCAACTCGTTTTCCCGCGGGAAAAAGTCATTTTCCCGGTATGTGTTATACACACAAACGTTCCTCTTGAATCACCCTAACTATTACAAAAGCCGCATCAAAATCCGTTGCCTGGTTTAGGAGAAGTTAGCGAATTCCACGACAGAGAAACGCAAAAAGCGGCTTCATTTTATATTATGTATTGATTGTATTTTTTATAGGTTAGTTATTATGAAGACATTAATTTTGATAGTATTTTTTACTAACCGGTCTGAAGTTACCAGGAAAAGTAATTAAAATTTATATATTTATACTATAAAGTAATTTATATTTTACAGCTATGGAACACTCAACACAGGCGAGAGCAGGTCGCGTCCTCACTAAGGAAATCATTGGAGGACATGGGTTTGAATTACGTAGACCTTTACCTCATGCACTGGCCTATAGGACTTAATGTAAGTAATACTACGGTAACAATTTTATTATTAAACTAATAATAATAAGTATCACTCATTATGTACTACGCTAACTAGGTTCTAGAGTGTACCAGTAATTCTGAATCTTACGACCCTCACTTAAAGTCAAAAACCTATGAAAAAACATAACAATGCGCGTTAGGAGTGTCTATATTAGCTAAACTAACACAGATAAGAGAACGAAGTAGCAACGCTCCACACGCAATGTAGCAACGTGTAGCAACATACATACGTATATCACGCCCTGTCCCTGGCGGGGTAGGTAGAGCGTAAAAGACAAACATCCATATTGTGACAGCAATAACGTGTTAGTGAATCATTTCAACATTTTGGGGTAGCATACCTGAAAGAAAACGAATGTCATTACAATGAAACCATTTGAACGGTTTTAAGTTACTTAAAAACGGAACGATTACTTAAAAAAACAGTATGGTGTCTTAATACCGTTCGAGAGATAGTTGTTCAAACAAAAGACAATATTAAAACGAATTTTATTATATTTCCTATCCCGTTTTTTACATAATTTCAGGAAGACTACACGGAATCAGACGTGGACTACATGGAGACCTGGCGAGGGTTGGAAGACGTGCGCAAGCTGGGGCTCGCCAAATCCATCGGACTTTCCAACTTCAACAAGGAACAGTTAGCCAGGGTGGTGAAAGAGGGGACTGTGAAACCTGCTGTGTTGCAGATAGAGGTAAATAAATACCTACCTACTTTTATCCGGCTGGTGATAAGGTCGAAATATGAAAAATAATTGACGTTGTATTTTACGATAAAATTAATATACTTAGCCAGCGTCACTCACGCTGCTGAGACAAATCTAATGACACCTCACATGTCGAGATCCACCCATGTGATGAAATGAAACCTTACATGTGTGAAAACGAATTACTTGTCTACATAATAGTAGTTTATGCAACTGCCTAATAATGATAGGCTTTAGGATGAGAGTGTCTGTTTATCACACGAGGCGCAGCCGAGTGTGATAATAGTTTGACACGAGCATTCTAAAGCCTAATTATTTGCAGTTGCATACACTATTTTATCTACACTCTACAAGAAAAGCTATGAAAAATAATTCAAACCTCCGCACTGCACTATGGCGATTGCAAGCCTATCTACTGAACCACCAACTGAACGACTTTTGTACATAAGTAACTTTTTAACTAGACGTTAAAATGGAGGCTCATAAAAACTGAACAACTTTTAAAATTAAATAGCATTATTCGGTGATTTTTTATTCGAAAAATGATTTGAAGCAAAGATTTAATAATAAATAAGTCCTTATAATTTCAAGTGTCGTCCCGCCGCGGGTGACACTTGTTTTTTTTTTCATTCGACTTACTGATGGCCAGTGTCAAATTGGAACAGATTACAACTTGGTACGCGGGTCAATTCGTTTAATTTTTTTTCAAATACTAGAAATCGAGTTACTTTATGTAGCTGCCAGTAGTATGAAATTTTTTTTTAAAGGCTGTATATTCGTAATGCAGTTCATTGCGTTCGTACTTTCGATTCTGTAAAACGAATATTACGAACTGAGTGTAGATAAAAATACATTACATACTCTCAAAAAACATAACCCTCCTGAGACTCTTCCTACTAACCCTAAATATCAGACATTATTATTTCTGATGAAAGCACCTGCGAGACGTGAATAGATAATCTAGCGGCTAGATTATCTATTTATAGGCTAGCTTCTAGCCTATAAACATCCGCGCAAATAGAAAACTCGGGTAATAAAAATAAAAATGAATGTTCATATTCCCAGGTCCACCCGCAAATGGCGCAACTTGAACTGGTCCGCTACGCGCAGGCGCACGGTATAGTGGTCATGGGATACAGCCCCTTCGGCTCCATGGTCAGCAGATTTGGCATGACGTTCCCTGGTAAGCATTCACATCTAATCTATCTATCTATTTATAATACTTAAAACGAGCAAAAATTATATAATATAATCAGGATCTCGGAAACAGCTCCAACGATTATCACGAAATTTCGAAAATACGTGTTTCTAGGGGTGATAAGGCGATCTAAACAGGTTGCTTCACCTCTTTTTTCGGAGTCTCTTATAAACTAACAACGTCATCTGATGTGAAACCGAAGAATATCTTGGACAAATCAACCTACATTTTACCCTTTACCCCTTTAGCTCCGAACCTAGGTAAAACCTAGGTAAAATTACCGGGTACAAACCAGAACCTGGTCGCCGCCATTTTACCCCCAACTGCGGAAAAACCAGGATCTGGTTTTACAGCTGTGAGCTCACATTTTGCTCATTTTGAAAATATTTACTGAACGCAGGTGTAAATGAATGAATAAAATACAATCTAGGTAGGATTTAAAATATAAAAATGGCAACACCAAGCTCGGAACCATAGAGTATATTCAATAAAAAACATTTATTCTCCAGGTGTGTCCTTGAGATTTTATCGCGCGGCTGTTTTTATGCTCTTTATGTGAAAAATATGAACTGTGGTGTGGTGTTTTATGATTTATTTTAGTAAACATATGTATAATAATGGAAAATTAAAAACAAAATCTTAAAAACATTGTTTACTTTGTTCAAAATCACCTGGTACAAACCTGGTACAAAAAAAAAAAAACCGCAGGGTACTAGGACTACCACTACAGATCAAGGTCGTCAATACTACAATGACTACAATGTTTATATTAGTCTACAACAACAAAGCTTGTTTCACGCCGGACTCCGCAGTATAACATACTATGCTTATCACTCAATAGTTTCTAAGAAGTGTTTGTTTATGTAACCGGAGTGTTTTAAGTGGCTGTCAAGTACGGCGGGCCCCCAGTCGGCCATCTTGAAATCTCAAGTGTTCCACACTTGAGGGGCTAGGTACGCAAACGGCAACCGTCAGTGTGGCCAAGTGTGGCTTTGAAACTGCAAGAGAAAACATACCCCCAAAAATGGGCAAATATGCTATTTTATTTTGTAAAAACTTTAGCCATTGGACAAACAATATTTCTTATCACGCGTAAATACATTTTTGCGCTATATTTCTCGTTATTTACGTGAAAAATTAATAAAATACGTATGACAGGACCGTATAATACGTCTCTATAAAAAGGTCATATTCTATAACACATTTCAACCAATATTTTGTATAACATTTATGAGCCGGTTTTTATCAATCATTTTTCATTCGTTCACCAATGATGGGCAATTTAGTGCGGGAAAATTGTCGATTACCGATATCGATAAGAATGATTAGGTACTAGGTACCTACTAGTATTACCAGCGCAGATAAAGAATCGATGCCGAATTGAAATAATTACCTAACCAATACCAAAATCTCGGAACTGATCGGTGATAAGGAAGGATTCCCTAAGGAACATAGGTCGAAATATGAAAAAAGAATTGGACCTCCCATAGTAACTCATGAAACTCATTTTATTTTACAGAAAATGTTTTTGACAATCAGGTATTTTCAAATTAGGACTCTGTCACCTCTTTAATTAAATAAACTGCGAACATGACATGAAACAAGCCATGGATAATTTGGCTTCAGAATTTGAAAATACTGAATATTCGCATTCGCGAATGGCAAAAACTAATACTCGTATTCGCATTGACGAATGTTCAACAAATACCATTTGTTATGTCACTGTAGATAGCTTCGATGCTCTGCAGTTAATATTAATTATATTGTGGGGCTGGTTCTTGCCTAGCTACGTAAGTAAATGAAACTGGAACTATTTATGAGGATAAAAACTGATATATTTCTGCTATGTAACACGTCCTAGCTCAATACAGAATTCAAGAGCAATATGGCCACGCCAAGTATAGACAAAACTTAGAAACTAAAAAAGATCTAAACCTAAAAGGTTACATTGTGTTGGAAGTATCCAACATGTTCCCCAGCACAACAAGAAAACAAAACCAAAAATGCTCTTATCTTAAAGGCAGTGAAACAAAACACAACAAAAGTTAACCTAATCTATAGGCAAAATAGCGACTCCGCTTAGAGAACGCTTATACACCTTTTTATTTGGCGTTACAACTTCAATAACTCGAACCCTCCCATCCTTCCCAGGATGGACCTTTATAATCCTGGCCATGGGCCACGAGAGAGGTGGAGAATTAGGTTCCCTAAGGATCACCAATGCTCCAACCTGCACATTAGGAATACTATCCCGCCATTTAGGCCGAGCTTGTAATACATTGAGGTAATACCTGTACCATACATGCCAAAAGCGACTTTTAATTTTATTACACATTTGCCAGTACTTCAACCTATTATCAGGTATATCCTCTACATCCTTTTCTGGATACGCAGTAAGCGCAGTGCCAATCATAAAATGTCCGGGGGGTGATGTAACTAAAATCATTTACATCATCCACGGTTACAGGCAGTAAGGGCCGTGAATTTAGTACAGCCTCGATAGAACATAAAACTGTCGCTAACTGCTCATAAGTAAGGACATAATTCTGCATGACACGTTTAAGATGGAACTTCATGCTTTTCACTGCAGCTTCCGCAAGACCAGCAAACACTGGCGAGTAACTAGGAGTAAAATGAAAATTAATATGGCACTGAGCAGCATAATTCAAAACTCGTGTTTGGTGATCTTGAGAAACCTGTAATTTATACAAACGTTCTAAATCATTTTTTTGCTCCTTTAAAAGCACTGCCGTTATCACAATATACATCTGAAGGCAAGCCACGTCGACAGGCGAACCTTTTTAAACAAGCAAGAAAACAATCAGTAGTTAAATCTGACGCTAACTCAAGATGTATAGCCTTAGTTACAAAACAGACAAATATACAAACATAACTCTTAGTCTGTATCGCACGTCTTACCCTAGAGTTTTTAAGCATAAAAGGGCCGGCATGGTCAATTCCTACACGCTCAAAAGGTCTACATGACGTCACTCTTTCTGCCGGAAGTGAAGACATTAACTGCTTTGCACATTGTGCTTTCATCCTAAAACATATTAAACACTTGTGGACAAGCTTCTTTATATGCCTATAGCCATTAACAAGCCAGTAACGCTGATTTAGATTAGACAACAACAACTTGGGCGCAGCGTGCAAAAGCCGTAAATGCTCATGATGAATAATCAAGTCAGTAATCCTAGACTCTTTTGGCAAAATTATAGGATGTTTCTGTGAGTAAGGAATATTACTATTTGCAAGTCTACCTGATACTCTCAGTAACGATTTCTCACCGTCAAGAAACGGATGCAAGGGGCGTAAGGGACCCTTTACATTTTCATTGTTAGAACTCAAAACTTTAATCTCTTCCTTGAAATAAATGCTCTGCTCATGTCGAATTATAGTATGTAAGGCATCATTCAATTCAAGGGACGACAACGATGCACCTGATTTCCGCGAGTTCCTATTCTTAAGATTATGGCAAAACCTGAGAATATAGGCCATAACCCGTGTAATTTTGTTGAGATCCGAAAATCTATCAAGAAAAGAATACAAACCATCCTCCTTTTGTGTCACAAGCGAAACCTTGGCGCCAGCAAGTGCCTGCTCCTTTTTCACCTCAGGCAAATCACCCACTGGCGGCAGGGCAAATTTCTGCTCAAAATTGTACTCACTGTCCCGTAGGCATTCTGGACCTTGCCACCACAAGGAGCAATCTATCAACTCATCTGGATCCGTCCCTCTGCTAACAATGTCAGCTGGGTTCTGCTCGCTTGAAACATACAACCAGCGCCACCTATCGGTCTCCTCCCGAATCAACCTCACTCTATTTGCAACATAAGCGCTGAGCTTCATTGGCTCAGTAGCAAGCCAAGCTAGTGAGATTTGTGAATCAGAAAATAAATAAACATCCTGTATGTTTATTTTCAAAGAAAGTGTATCATGGACCCGGTTGACCAATCTTGTTAGTAAAAGCATCGCATTGAGCTCCAAACGCGGTACGCTGAGTGCATTCTTATTGCGGGGGTTGATCCGAGATTTAGAGCAGAGTAAAGAGATAGATGTCTTACCTGACTCGTCCACCACCCTGAGATAAACACAGCATCCATAAGCAGTCTCACTCGATGCATCAGCGTAGCCGATTAGCTGAACCACTTTTGCGCTCACTGGAACCCTAATGTTCCTATTTATGTGTAAGGGTCGCATGCTTGACAACCTTTTAGCAAATAGCTGCCACTCTGAATTAAGGGACTGAGGAAGGGCATCATTCCAACCTATATTCGCAGCCCATAACTTCTGCATGAAAGCCTTAGCCTTAACAATAACAGGCGATACAAAACCTAAGGGGTCATATAATTTGGATACATAACTCAAAACCTGTCTTTTGTTAGGATTTTCAACATCAAAAGACTCTGGGCATGAAAACACAAAACAATCCTTATCCACATTGAGTGTGATACCTAAAGTCTTCATATAAAAGTTATTCTTTTGAAAATCTAACTCATCAAAATGCTGTTTATCCAATGGAACATCACTCAAGACTTCTTTGGAGTTTGATGCCCATTTATGTGTATAAAACTACCTTTACTTAGAAGGTCACGAAGCTGCCTTTTCGCCTCAATAACCACATTGATATCCGAATGTGAATAGCATGCGTCATCAACATATGTACAATACTTCAAAATGTAAGCCGCGAGTGGATATTCATCTCCGTATCTATTTGCAAGCTCCAGCAAACAACGCGTCGCCAGAAAACTTGAACTCTTTTGCCCGTAGGTGACCGTATCTAATTGAATACACTTTATAGGCTCGTTGGGACTACTCCTCCACAAAATATTTTGCAAAATAGCATGCTTTGGATTCACATTAACGCAACGAAACATTTTTTGTATATCAGTGGAGAAAGTATATTCGCCCAAACGGAACTGAAGCATAATGTCAAAAGCTCTTGCTGAACAGAAGCGCCATTTAGCAAAATATCATTAAGCGAAACCTTTTTATCAGTTTGCATAGAAAAATCGAAAACCACACGCGTTTTTGTGCTTTTGCTATTTTCATTGAAGACAGCATGGTGAGGAGAAAAATGCCGGTACTCATTCTCAAAATTAAATGAGCTAAAATCAATGAAATGACCATGTCCCAACTGTACATACTCGTCAATGAACTTTTCATATGCCGAAAGCAAGTTTACATTTTGTGCAATTTTTTCTCAAGGTTTAGGAACCTGTATAAAGCAAAATCAAAAGAATTCCCGAGTGCATCGTTAATCTCTTCTAGAGGCAATTTAATAGGCAAATCCACCTGAAATTTGTTATTTTCCAAAGTGGTAGTGGTGCGGAAAATCTCTTCGCATAAATCTTGCTCTGACTTATTTGCTATGAATTTTTCAGGAATGCTTTCCGCCTTCCAAAACTTTTTTATTGTTTCATTGACGTCGTTGTCACAATTGATACACAGTAATGAGACCTTACTTGAAGTGTCCTTTTTGTTGATGATAGGTAAAGAGCCACCAACTATGTGGCCGAAACTTGTATTAAATATGCGCAGACCCTGGAACTGCCCCTGGGCCTCCTGCTTATTTGGTGTCGGAGCCGCCTGCAGAAGAACACCCTGCTGCTCCGGAAACAGCACCTGGAAAAACACATCAGATCCGATCAACATATTGATCTCTGATGGCTTATCAAAATCATCATCAGCCAACTTGATACCTTCAGGAATCCTAAGTGCAGCCCTATCAATATCTAACTGAGGTCTAGCTAGTGTGATGCTCTCCATTACATTGCAATTCAGTGTGACTTTAAAAGGTGTAACCTCTGAGAACACCTCTAGAGGTACAGAACAACTACTTGAGACTCTTCTGTTATTGACCCCTACTATTGTGGTGCTATCCAGCTTAGGCGTTATACCTAAAGCATCAATTACCTTTTTTGTGACTATATGTGCCTCTGAGCAACAGTCCAATGCTGCCTTGATATGTACCTCCCGACCATCCTGTGAGTACAACTTAACTTTCACCGTAGGCAACAATTTTCTTTGAGCTGCATCATGTGAAATCAAAGTGATGTTCTCCTTTTCTGCTGCTAGATCATTATGTAATAATGTATTATGAGCTAGTTTGCAAATGCTACAACGGAAATGGAAGCGGCATTTTCCTTTATGCTTCATCAGACATGTGTGACATATGCCCTTCTCATCAACCAACTTAATCCGCCCCGTGAATGGTAGGCACTTGAAACTTTTACAAGCAAATAATTTGTGTTCCTTTGAAGAACAATACTCACATGGTTTAACTCCTGAAGCAGGTGGAGTAACCGCGACGTTCACCACTGAGGTTTTCTGACTCTTGTTCGAAGAAACCGGCTCAGCGTTCTCCAGGGCCAACGCTCTCTTCTCAAGATATTGAAGAAAGTCCACCACCGTCGGGTCAGACTCATCACTCCGCTCCAACTGATAGGCCCGTGATGTGTAGGTATCTAGTTTACGATACAAAATTGATAAGATGATAGGATCCCAATTGTCAGTATTAACATCTAAGTTCTTTAAAGCGGCCATACATTGCTTAACATGGCTAACAAAGTCCCGTATATTACTAGGAGTAGACCTGACCAGAGCATTCATATCAAGCAATGAGTTGATGTGTTCATTGACAATTTTAAACTTGTGATTATACCTATCATTCAATAGTCTGCGCGCCTCATCATAGTTTTCAGAGCTCAAAGTGAGATTTTTTATCAACTCAAAAGGCTCCTTTTCCAAGAAGGAACGCAGGTAATACAGCTTTTGCACGTTATCTATAGACCTATCCTTATGAATAATTGCATCGAACAAATTCATGAATGGCGTGTACTCGCTATATTTGCCTGAGAAGTTTTTTATCTGAATAGTCGGCAACTTAGTTCTATAGGTACTGTTCTCAGCAGTTTGAGGTGAAGATTTTAATTGAATAGCCTCATTTAGGACTGTTAATACGAAAAAGTATTTACCTTCTACCTCGGACACGTCGTCATTGTCATTTTCATCAAGTCCAAGGACTTGCATCTGGCAGTCCTCGTACTTTTTAAATAGCTCGGTGAGCCGCTCTCTTTTTGACCTTAGCGTGAGCAGCGAGGACTCGTCAACATCGGCTTGATTCTCGGCGAAAGTGTTGAGCCTCGTTATCGAACATTTTATGTATTTTCTAGAGGCACGGAGCTCTTGAAGCCTAGCCTGCCGCGCCTTAGCGGCGGCTTCGTCCTCGGCCATTATAAAATATCGCCCTAATAACGCGCCTATCTTTACTTAGGACTAAATGTACCTAAATTATAAAAATCTTTTGTAAATATTTATCAAAAACACACTAAAATGGAATAGAATAACAAAACACACTACAAACAAAATACAAATTCTACTAAAATGACATTACGCTACGCATGCGCGTCGGTTTCGACCACTCGGAACGCTGCTTCACGTCACTTGCGCTGACGTCTTGCTGCCGATTCGTCCTCTAGAAGCACACGTGACCTGTCGGCCAATTGCGTAGAACCTCTCTTGGTGACGTAATGACAGCCGCCTACGTCGTGACTGGTGATTGGTCCAAATGGACTCGTCCAAAAAAGTGATTGCCCGTCATAGTAGTAGCCCATTCATAATGTGCTTGTGCGAAAGAGACAAAAATCTTGCGTCTCACTCTACTTGCTCGTCCCGGGAAATTTGAAGCGAAACAAGATGGCAGAAGAGACGAAAATGTCTAAAATAGGCTGATGAAAACCTATTGTGAATGCGACGAATTCTTCGTAAGTATGTAGCGAAAAATTGATTGCGCCGCTCGCTGATTAATAATTCTGAGTCGATCCCACGAAGCGCTCCACCCACACAGAGGAAAGACGAATTTTTCGAGAAAATTAGCGAAAAATTTGTTGCGTCGATCGCCGTTGTATCGCAGTAGGTATGAAGACGAAGATCACTCTTGAGACATGTTACTCGTTACAGTAAAAAATATCAGCTGACTTACAGTCGTTGCAGGTCTATTATAGCATAAAAACCTGGGGCCTCGTTGTAATTCTTGCAGCACATGAAGACGCGTAGCTAAGCAACTTTTGCCTGTTGCTCGTAACGGACCAAACTGTAGATAGCTTCGATGCTCTGCAGTTAATATTAATTATATTGTGGGGCTGGTTCTTGCCTAGCTACGTAAGTAAATGAAACTGGAACTATTTATGAGGATAAAAACTGATATATTTCTGCTATGTAACACGTCCTAGCTCAATACAGAATTCAAGAGCAATATGGCCACGCCAAGTATAGACAAAACTTAGAAACTAAAAAAGATCTAAACCTAAAAGGTTACATTGTGTTGGAAGTATCCAACAGTCACTGTTCCTATGGCATAACTGTTGACCAGCAAAAAGTATTAGTATACCTATAGATTAATGATCGTGTAAAGATAACAGATAATAATTATAATGTACAACATGGATTAGGTTTATTTCATTTAATTCGTGTAGGTAAGTAAGTGAAATTAAAACACTTCAATTTTAGAAAATTTATGTTCTATGTTCAGTTTCCTGTATGTTCACAATGTTCAGTCCAAAAGGTATGAGCAGTTTTCTGTAAAAAAATGTAATAAATAATAATTCATCTGCCTTAAAAGCGTATCTAATATAAATTGTCACCCCAATATTGTGTATCTGTCGAAGTCAATATGTCAAAATCTGCCTTCTACATAATAGCTCGTGTGTTTACAAACGAAAAGCCGTTTGCATATTTCCATCTGACGTATGTATACCATCGACATTATGTGTACCGCCAAAAAAACGACCTTTTGCCGTATGGCATAATGCCCGGCAATATGTACGAACTAGTACTGAATTCCGCCACGGTGGCGCTGTAATCGCAAAACAATAAATATGGCGTACAGTAAAGTAGTAACAGTGCAGGAGGTGTAAATGGAAATCTTGTAAATAAAATTACTATGTTACCAGTGATAATAAGGGATTAAGGAGAAGTTTAGTTCAGAACTTATTATGGAACTCGTAAGGGATTGGTTAGAACCCCGTGGACGGACCAGAAATTATTCGAGGTCACTTAACACTTAAAAAGTGGTAGGACGTCCATGGCCACGGATATTCGGCGGACTAGGGACGATTATTAGGTACTGGTGCTCTCGCTACGTCGTAAAGTGGAAATATTTAGGGAGGCCTATGTTCAGCAGTATAAGTCCTATGGCTGATATGATGATGATGATGGTGATGCATTATTCTCACACAGCCCTGTTTTCCTTAAGAACTTTTATTTAGCAAAAATATCAGATCACTCATCAACACAACTTAAATCATGATGTAAAAAAGTAAGATTTAACTTAAGTACATAGATATTTACAATCATAGCATTTTAACGATCTATGATTGTTAATATATCTATCAAACAGTCTAAATGTGACCGTCGAAGATACTCAAGTAAATAATATGTAAATGAATAAATATCGTTCTTTTTTCTTAATCATGGTCACCCTAATATGATCACCACGTTGACGTTTAAGCAACGTTCATTTCAAAGTCATATTGCCGGATGTCGTGCCGACAATTTGTATACTGCTTTTCGTCTGTATACGAACGGGTCATTATGTAAGCGTCAGAATCAATCAGGTGTCTTTCAATTTAGTAGATTACATCTGTCATTACCTCCCCTCCCCCCAATATTGGTTGAAAGAGATCTAGAACAAATTCTGTAGGATTCGCGTCCAGAGGTTGATTTGTCCAAGAAGAATATCGGTCAACGTACTACTTTACTAAGCATTCACACGGCATGCACGGATGGTATACGTCCACTTTGGATTTGAGCCGCCATACATTCATTTTTAGGGTTTCGTAGTCTACCACTAAAGATTTCAGAAAAATAAAAGTTTTTCTATTTGCGGTTGATAACCATACAGCTGCAAACAAACCAGCAACAAAATTAACTTTGTAACGCTGAAAAACCTGATATTTAAACGTTAAATAGGAAATCCTATTTGTGAGCGTGTCTGACACGCTCTTGGCCGTTTTTTTATTTTATATCCAAGTACATCAGCTACGCAGATGCAAATATATTAATTTGCTTTAACCTATTTTTATTTTACTTATATATTTTATTTTTCAGGGCCCAAATTCACGGATCCAGTGTTTGTGAGACTATCCAAGAAATACAAGAAGACCCCTGCACAGATCGTGCTACGGTGGCTGGTATGTCAATTACCTAATACTAAAAAGTCACGAAATCAAAAGAGAGGGTGTCGGTGGCAAGTGTTCCTATTTTGCAGAGCATAAAATATACCGCGAGAACCTAGAACCTACATATAATATCATTGACCGCGAGTTACAAAAAGGGTATAACGAGCCAAAAGGAGATCAAAGTGCTCAAGAAACTTTCCCAATGGACGGGGAAAAAAATGAGGCTTCCCATAGAAATCAATCAATCAGCTAGTCAGCGATTTTGAATACGAACTACAATTCTTTTTTCGCTTATCGACCCATGTTCCGTGGAGGAAGTTGTTCAGTTTCATGAGTATCTCCTTTTGGCTCGCTATACCTGCTTTTTGTTACTTCTTGTAGCCTTGTCATCAAAACCGAAAACCGATATTTCTGGCATAAAAACAGAAATTATCGTTTATGAAAACCGAAATTACCGCCCGTAATAACCAAAATTCCCGTCTATATCAATAGTCTAAGCGGGTACGGTCAAATATCACCCGAAAGCTGTTTTGCCGGCACAGTTGATGCCGCTTTGCTCAGTGATACTAGGGATCATTATGAATGATTCCATCCGAGGAAATGAAAAATCCATCCACTGAATTTCAAGATGGCGGACCTTCGTTTTTTTGTATGGCACTAAAAAAATAATTCTTCTGGAACCCATCGTGCGGGGTATCAAATGAAAGGGCTTGACGAGACGATTTTAAAAATATGTCGTTTTAATACATTTCAGTCTCCCTCTTAGAAAAAAATCGAGTTACATTTTTAAAAGTAGTCAAAACATGCCAAGTTTAAGGTCCAGTAGCCAGTAGGTACAAAATGACTGACATGTGTGTATCTATCTAGCGGGGTCCCCAGAGGTATAATGATGAAATATATAAAAATGAACAGGCATTTCAATGTACTTTACGACTTTGATAATGAAATCCAATGTACCTCATTCTTTTTTGGAAAAAAGCCAAAAAACTACGTGATCTGGCTAGCGGGGTACTTTTTCATTTCAAAACAAATATAAATTATAATTATACAGTTTGATTCGCCTTCCAATGTACCCCCCAAAACAGGTTTTAAATCTTAAAAATGTTTGTTATTTTATGCGAAATACCACAACAAAAGATTTCTCTATCCAGCGGGCTACTTTTTTTTATATTTACCACGTACAGACTTGAGAAATATATCATTTGGTTGCATTTTCAATGTACCCCTCAGTTTTGCTAAGTTTTATTTATAAAAGCATTGAATAATTGTAAAATATCTAAAAACAGATCTGTAAGATCAGCAAAAAACATTCAATGTTTATTTATTCATTTATTATTTTATAATATCGATTTTTACCCATCTTGGGTAATTCTGCCAGTGTCAGTAATCAACGTATTACAAAACAACCAATGAATGTCTCATACAAAATGGAGTTAATTTTGTATGGGAGGTCCAATTTTTTTTCATATTTCGACCCATATTCCATGGGGAAAGTTGTTCAGTTTTACGAGTACCTTGACCTACTTTAAGCTTTATTGGTTGTTTTGTGTGTGATGCCGGCTTAGAATAGCATCACCCCAATTCTACCCGTGGGTGTCGTAAAAAGCGACTAAGGGGTAATTATCCAGGGAATGGGCAGCAGCGTTCCCTGTGAATTAAACATCTTCAACATTGCACTGCGCTCGCCAATCCGCCTGCCAGGCGTGGTGAGTATGGCAATACCCCCTTATACGGGGGAGGCCCATGTCCAGCAGTGGACTGTTGTGGCTGTTAAGGTAAGGTAAGGTTGTTTTGCAACACGCAGTATAAGATTCCAGCGCTGCTGCGCCGGACGAGTGATGGCTCCAGCAGGGAGATAATAGTGTCTTCTGCAGGCGCTAGGAACATCCTCTTGATCTATCCGGAAATGTCTTGTTAACTCTTTAATTGAAATTCTTAATTCAATGTTTACACTTAAAGTCCAGCAAAAAAGAGTAGAAATTACATACAATGGAACTACAAAATTTTCATACTAAATATTGTTACCATTCATAGCCAATGTTGCCATTTAATTTTTAAATTTCATACATAGTGGCGCCCTCATTTTTTGTCTACTCTTTTTTGCTGCACTGTAGGGTAGGTACTTCACTGCTTTTAATACAATTTAAGTTAATCATTGAATATCCGAGTAAAACTAAAATAAACAATTTGATTTGAAAATACGTCTGCCATTGACGGATAAAAGAAAATGTTTATGAGAAGTAAAAGAAAAATACCAGTGCAATGGTTAGGGTTGCCACTTTTTTTTTCATGGTGGTCCATTCAGGACAGGCGACGATGAAAGACTATACTGCCTTGCCTAGCTTTACAAAAACTTTTGTTAAACATAAAACGGAAGAAATTATAAAAAGACTAAAAGATGAAGGAAGTCTAGGTCAAAGCGCAGAGATTAGACTTAAATCTGAAACTGAGCATCGACATAGATGTTAGCATTAAAGTTAGGGATAAAATCAGAAAATAGTTAAGTGTTATTATAAAAATACTAGCTTTTTACCCATGGCTTCACCCGCGTGCTCGTAGGGGATTAACAAAGTATTTTGTTTGAGCAGCAAGTGTACCAGCTGCATTGTGATGTATTTCTCTCTCCCTCTACCTACGTCTTATTTCGACGTTATCCCAGGGCGTCCAAGGACTCCAGAGTATACGACGCTATCCCGCTCCCTCAAGGTCATCCGTTACCTCCAGAGCGTACGACGCTATACTAGGGCATCCACCTAGTCCCCCCTGCCCCACCTAGCTTTTTTGTTAACTATGTCAGCTCATTTATTTATTCGGTTAGTTAGTAGTAGTAGCAGTTTTAGGGTCAACCGACCTAATAATATTTTCGTTTGAACCCTTGTAACCTCTAACTTGAACATTGGCAAAATTGTTCTTTCCTGACAGAGGCCACTTTTAACAAAAACACTGCAACTTTTTTGCAAGCCATACCGACATGCCTCAGAGATTTTTAGTACAGGGGGTTACATCTACAAGCATGATAAAAAATATTGTAAATCAGGTAGTAAATCAGTTAGGTGATCATTGATATGGTAAATTTGTGTGAAAGTCAACTATGTTTCTCACTTTCATTTCAAATTCCTTGCTAAAATTGGTTGACATTTGAACACACACATAACCATAATGGAGTTTTACGTTTGTACAGCATCCTGTATAAGGCATTATCGTTTTTTCAAAATATTTTTGCATTAGGATATTATCTCACATCAAACTTAGCAAAACTGAGGGGTACATTGAAAATGCAACCAAATGGTATATTTCTCAAGTCTGTACGTGGTAAATATAAAAAGTAGCCCGCTGGATAGAGAAATCTTTTGTTGTGCTATTTCGCATAAAATAACAAACTTTTTTAAGATTTAAAACCTGTTTTGGGGGGTACATTGGAAGGCGAATCAAACTGTATAATTATAATTTATATTTGTTTTGAAATGAAAAAGTAGCCCGCTAGCCAGATCACGTAGATTTTTGAGTTTTTTTCAAAAAGGAGTGAGGTACATTGGATTTCATTATCAAAGTCGTGAAGTACATTGAAAAGCCTATTCATTTTCATATATTTCATCATTATACCTCTGGGGACCCCGCTAGATAGATACACACGACTGACATATAGTTTCGTAAAAGTATGCCAAATGATCCACCATATCCTCAATTCTAACGTGACGAAAGGAATTTCGAAAATAATAAGATTTAATGTATATTTTGCAATGGAAAATAGATCATTGGGAACTGCAGTAGGTCAGTACAGTAAGAACTGCTTGTGCGCCTCCATAAATGTTTAAGATGCAATTCTTCTCATGATTGCTTTTACACTTAAAGCTAGATTATGATGTGCCGGATCATTTTAAATCTGCGGGCACGGTTGTGCCCCCGCCAAGTCGAGTAAAAAGCGGATTTGCCATAGGTACCATATTGCTCTACTCATGAATGCTTTAGTAGGCCTGCTGTAAGAAAAAATCTTGTTAGAAATAAGTATTGCCTGCTGTGCCGTTTTTATTTTTGTATTTGTCCTGTATTTGTTTTTGTGTACAGTAAATGATTAAATTAAATATAAATGTTTCTCTCGAAACAGTTCAGGCCAATTTCGAACACCCGAACAACGATATTTTGGATAACTATCGTCATAAAATAAACATTGAATATTAAAAAAAAACATTCAATTCCCTTGAATCTGTTACTAATTCGACCGACCATAAAACTTCTAAAGCACTTTTAGATGAAATGTACCTATAGGTATGAATGAAGAGAGATCAAAAAAGCCGTAAAGATATGAGATACCATTACGACACAACTAAAAAAAAAGCAAGTCTTACCACTACTCATCTCAACACTACATCTACATCTACCGAAAAAAAATTAGAGATTTCGTCCATAAAATATTGACTTAGAGTATGGTCGTTCCAATAGGCCAAAAAGACACAGCATCAAAGAAAAATAACCTTATATCTCAAAATTGATTTAACTATTACCGTATTTAAATAATTGCAAAAACAAATAGTCATATACTTACTACTTACAACATATATTTTGTTAAAGACAGCCAAGTTCGCCACTCCACCAGAAAAGCTGTGCAATACACGACGTCCTCGGTACGAAATAACTGTAGCATCATTGTATTTCATATTTATAAACTAAACACTAACAAGATTCTACAATTAAAACTGCAACGAATGCTGTTTCATTGTAAATTTAAAATGGTAATCCTGTGTATTTACATAGAATCACATAGTTAATTGTTTTTTTTATTATTCTTAAACTTAACACATAAGTATTTTACTCCATTTAGAGCTTCTATATCTGCTAAATGAAATATTTCAATTTTTATGCAACATAATAGTTTATAGGCTTATTAAGATAAGATAAGGAGATATCCGTGTGATGCCGGCTTAGAATATCATCACCCCAATTCTACCCGAGGGTGTCGTAAAAATCGACTAAGGGATAATAATCCAGGGAATGGGCAGCAGCGTTCCCTGTCAATGCAACATCTTTAACTGCGCTCGCCAATTCGCCTGCCAAGCGTGGTGAGTATGGCAATACCCCCCGATAGGGGGAGGCCCATGTCCAGCAGTGGACTGTTGTGGCTGTTATGGTTATATGGTTAAGGAGATATCGTTTCATCTTTGGCCAAAACTGCTTTAAGAGAAATATGGTACGGCAAAGCCGCTTTTTACTGGACTTGGCGGGGGCACAATCGTGCCCGCACATTTAAAATGATCCGGAACATCATAATCTAGCTTAAAGTGTAAAAGCAATCATGAGAAGAATAATGATTGCATTTTAAACATTTATGGAGGCGCACAAGCAGTTCTTACTAACCTACTGTAGTTCCCAATGATCTACTTTCCATTGCAAAATATACATTAAATCTTATTATTTTCAAAATTCCTTTCGTCACGTTAGAGTTCAGGATATGGTGGATCATTTGGCATACTTTTAAGAAACTATATGTCAGCCATTTTGTACCTACTGGACCTCAAACTTGGCATGTTTTGACTACTTTTAAAAATTTAACTTGATTTTTTTCTAAGAGGGAGACTGAAATGTAATAAAACGATATATTTCTGAAATCGTCTTGTCAAGCCCTTTCATTTAATACCCCACACGATGGGCTCCAGAAGAATTTTTTTTTAGTGCCATACAAAAAAACGAAGGTCCGCCATCTTGAAATCCAGTGGACGGATTTTTCATTTCCTCGGATGGAATCATTCATAATGGTCCCTAGTATCACTGAGCAAAGCGGCATCAACTGTGCCGGCAAAACAGTATTTTTTTGCTAAGGACCATAACGCGAAATTGCCGTCCATGACAAACGAAATTAGCATTCCGATTCTTAACCGGTATTTTCTTTCTTTTCAGATCGACAGAGACGTAATACCGGTACCTAAAACGGTCAGCGTGAAACGTCTCATAGAAAACATAGACGTATTCGATTTTAAATTGACAGAAGACGAAATCGAAGAGATAAGTGCTTTTGACACCAACACAAGATACACACTGCCTTCGTTTTGGCAAAACCATCCTTATTACCCGTTTGAGAAGATTGATAATCCCATAGCCAATCCTTTTGGAGTTTGAAATCCATTTAAGACTTCTACAGAATCTCATTTAAAAATGGAATTATGAACGGAATTTAAGTACTTCAACGGAGTATTATAATTTAGTTTATAAACATTTGACTGATGTTACTTTTTAGTATTCCTACCTTGAGTAGGTATTTTATATTGTAGGTAAACATACTATTATGTATTTTAAACGAATATAAGTACAAAGGAGAAACCAGGAGTAAAAGAAATGTTTCAAACGTTTAATAAAGTCTTTTTCATTTTATTACTTCTTTTTTCCTTTTACTTTATTATGAATTAGTGGCCCGTCAGCGGTGTAACTTGTTTACCGCAGAAAAAAACGTCTTCATTTTATACAGTATGTATTGATTACTTCAAACTTTGAATAGGTTCAAATGAAACAAAAGGAGCTATTCCATGTTACTATTGTAAATAACAATATTTTCAACTGACAAAAATAAACGAACTTATAAGCTGTAGAACTATAGTTTACAAAAACGAACTATTGATATTACCATCACCACATAAGGCTTGTTGTAGGTACCTTTATCTCGGAGTAAAAAGTTGAAGTTGGTAGGTAAGTAAATAATTTGAAACTACTTAGATATTCTAAACAATATCTCTTTATCGTAATAACAAAATCCGGAGGCTCAAACAATATTAATAAGAAAAAACTCTCCGTTACTAACCCAAAATCCAATGTTACTCCTCCATTTACATCCAGTGTTAAAGTCCTTAAGATAAGATGATATTTTCATGAAGTTTTTCTGAAAAGAACTGCTTTAACCTATCTCAATAATAATTAAACAGAATAACGTTTTGATATGAGAGTTTAATAGAAAAATTGTAAAATAACACATAGGTAAAAATGTCACCTTTACAGTAAGTTGCGCTATATTATCATAAAAATGTAATCTTCGTAAACAATTTCGCTCAATATCTTGCAATTTATTATGGTCTCATCTTTTAGATCAGTTTGGTGAGATGATTCTGCACCATTTTCGAAAACTGTTTCGTTGTAAACAGATCAACTTGTTACTAAATCTAAAGTTCCTTATGCGTGGCAGCCGAAGTTGCAGACCGCCGAGCTGATAAAGTGACGGAACAGCTGGAAGCCTCGGTAGAAGAACGTCTCTCGCTCGTAGATGTTCAGGTATGAAAGGTCTTTGGACAGGAATTCCTTTGTTGGTTTGTCTAGAATTTGATAAAAAATATGATAAAATGTCTGGTTTTTGAATAGTGATGATCAAACAATCACAATGTACCTCTAGGTAGATTGGTTAAAAGTAAAACAATTATCAAACATTAATCATATTAAACAAAAAAAGGCATATCACGTTTTAAAATGGGGTTTTACTTTTCAAATGGTTTATTGTGCAATACAAAAGGAGTCGCAAAATTAAATAGAAAACCTTTTAAAATGTAGTCAAGTAAAATGGAGTATTCACAAATAGAGAGAGATAGATGAACACTGAACACAGATACCTATTCATTCACATTTTGGTAATATTAACATCCTTAAATACCGGTACCTATTGTAGATACCGGTACTTTTATTTATCGATACCAGTATTTTGGAATTTATTATTTTATCAATACCGGTATTTGTATTTACAAATACCGGTATTACAGTATTAGTTTTCTTATAATAGCTTACCGTTAGGCGAGACGACGAATTTAGGCATCTGCACGACGTCGGTGAAGACGAAAGAGTCGCAGATGTCCATGTTGTCGGCGTGTTTGATGTTAGAGGTTAAGCGGATCATTGCTGTAAATAAAAAAAAAACTGATCAACTGACAAACAATGACAGTTCTACTGCGACTTATTTGGTTGCGAATTCAACCAAAATCGTAAGGGCTCCGATGTAACCTTAAGGTGCAAGTTCGTCATGTGCTGTTTGTTCAGCGAACGCCGCCGATGCGTGCGGATGCGGCTAAGTCGTAGTAGCTATGAAAGTGTATGGCGCGGCGCCTCGTTTGAGGGATGCGACAGACGCGTGCGGCCTTGCGCCATACATTTACTTACATACTACGACTATTGGCGCATCGGTTGAACATGACGAACTTGCACCTTTAAACCAGGACCAGCTACGAATAAAAGTCCGTACTCTGGAAAGCACGATAAGCCGTCGTCGGTCCCGATTACTGTTAACTTAGACCACAACAGCTACACAACTAAGCAGATCAAGAATAGATACGTAGCGGTTTAAAAAGTGACACCATGGTCCATTAGGTCCATCTTCAGTGTCCCAAAATTATCTATTCATTAGGTAGGTTAGGAACTTACGGTATTCCCAAGTGCTGCTCATGCTGTACACCTTGTCCTCCTGTTTCGAAGCGTGCTGGATGAGCGTCCGGTTGGAAGCGAAGATCAGGCCTGGACAGTCTACCGAGAGCACAGCCACGTCTTTCTTCAAGTTGTAGCTGGAGGGGAAAAGATATGGGTTAGTTTTGTGAACAAATTATCTGATGGTGCTTGTCCACCTAAAATTTTTACATCAATAAAACCGATATTTTAAAGTTTTCACAAGTAGGTGAATCGAGAAGTAAGTATCTCGTTTTTTTAATATTTTGCATGTGCATGCATGTTGTTTTTATGTGATAGTATTTTAGCCATTATACAAATTTTATATGCTTTGCTAAAAAAAAATTAGGCTTGTCCACTAACATCAAAGCGAAAATGTATTTTTCTGTTCAACTTTTAGAACAAATTTGTATAAGTACCGACTATACTCGTATTTACCTACTCATTTGTGTCTGTGTGTGTTTGTGTGTGTGTGTGTGTGTGTGTATGTATTTTTGGCAGAACAGATTTTAATAAAACATATTAAAATATTACGAGTATATTGAAAGTTTGTCGAGTATATAATAAATTATTGCCTCGCTGCGCTCTATAGATCGAGCACTATCCAAAGGCATATTGTCAAGAAACACGTCCCAACCAAAAGTTGTACGTATAATCCGTCTATTTGCAATGTGTAGGTACCTGAAAATTTGGATTCTGACAGCTCGAGATTGCATTTTTATATTAATTGGGTAACTGTCAGATGTAAGAAGGCATGACGGACGACTCCGGCATATGTTTGATTACGTCATTTTTACAAGTACCTACGCCGATTCAATCTACAAAACGAAGCGAGGCAATAATTTATCTAAGGTTTAAAATAATAGGTACTTACAAAAATTCTGACACGTAACACTTATGATGGTTCTTGATCACCAGGTCTTGGTCGATGTACGTGGCATTAAAATATGGGGTCTCAAACTTAAACTCTCCGAGCTGGTAGGATGGCTGAATGGCCTTGAGGCCTTTGCGTGTGCATTTCGAGTTGGCTTCCAGGTTTTGTCGCACACATTTCAGGTCGATAGTGTGGCCGTTTGTCTCGCAAGGGTGCACTATGTCGGACTTTTTTGGTGTTGATGCTAAAAATTAAGATATGAAATTGGTTCCGATTCTCACAGGACTAAAATCGAGAGTAGGTAGGTATTATAGATGGAAAGGTAGACATACTAACTTATACTAACATGTTTAAAAAAGAAAAATGTGTACCGGTAAGTAATTATAAGAATAAAGTACGCAAAACTTACCGCTGTACGCGCAAGACACTAGTGCCAAGACAAGAATGATTGATTTGCACATTTTGACTTAAGTCTTCGACACGACCTCTCAGTCTTATTATCAAGAGACTTCTGTGCGCATTTCGATTGAAAATAACCCATAAATTGTACACAAACAAATACTGTTCTAGAAAAACAATTGTTCATATAATTTATGTAGCATCTGAACAAATATGTCGCATGGTTGACGTCCTTTGCGAATTACAATTTTATATTTTGCTGCTATAAAAGTAATTTTCTCAGAAAAAGTTCTTTGTATCTTATACAAATCTAGCTAAAGTAAATAACGGTAGAAATATAAAGTTAAAATTGTAATTTCTTTGTTCAGAGTCGTCATGCGCCGGTTTTGTACAATGAATAAATTGATTAACGTATTATTTAATTTGCAACAATAAGGTGAAATTATTTAAATACGTAGGCAGGTGGTAGATAGTCAGGTCCCTGAACAATTATTATTTACCGAAAAAATGCATAATGCAACTAGTAGTATCTAAAACTACTTCGTGGACGCACACCTTTATCGCTAGAGGCAAATAGACATTATCTAATGCTAAAAATGCCTACTAATTATTATTCAAGAAAATAAACAACTAATAAAATTAAGAAAATAAAGACTAGGTAGGTTGATAAATACCATAAATATGTTTTCTACAAATAAAGTGATTCATGCACATTCCTGCTAAATAAATATTTTGTTTCTCAGTGTCCTTGCAAAAGAATATCTTAATTAGTCATCGAATAGTAACAGTTTTCGAATAACTCGCTTGTTTATAAGTACAGAGAGTAACAAAAAGGGTATAACAAACTGAAAGGAGGCCAAGTTACTCATGAAACTGAACAACTTTCCCAATGGAACAAGGGCCGAAATATGGAAAATTTTGGAACTCCCATACAAAATCGCCGATTATTAAGTTGACTGATTTGGAAGTCAATTTTTTTTAATATTTCGATCCACGTTCCATGGGGAAAGTTATTCAGTTTCATGAGTACCTTGACCTTCTTTCGGCTTGCTTTTCGTTACTTCCAAGACAGTTTTAGGTTCGCCATAAAAAAGCCATAAAACCATGAATGCGCTTTTAATTGATGAAGGCCTTATGACTAGGTAGGTACTATTTTATTGATTAATGGAAGAGAGTTAATTGGTAAAACAATAAAACCAAACATGAAAAATGCAAAATGTTGTAATATTAATAAACGTTAACACAAAACAATAGACAAACAAAACATAAAATTAAATACAGTAGCACAAAACTAGCACATATTTTAACTTTTTAACTTACTGGAACTAACTTTTAAAACCAAAGCATACTCCTAGATATGTTAGCAAAAGTTAATTCGCACTTTGGTTTAAAATTGTCAACTAATAATAAGGTCAATCAAATTAAACCTCTTCAATCGAAAAAGTTCGATTAAATCCGTTAAAATAAGCAGTTTGACCAAAGTTGTATTGAAAATTTCGTTCATTTGATCGAAACCGTTAAAATACGACCGATCAAATCAATCTTAAAGCTTGCAAAATTTTGTGTCACAGACAAAATTTGAACCTGCTTCATACTCTTAACGTCGCACGACATCTCTAACCAACTGGTAACCGTAGCTCTTAATTTTGGCATAAAAAGGCATATTATTATGCCTTTGGCGAAATTAAGCAAATGTAATTTAATTCCAATTACGTGTGGCACGGCCGCACTAGCCAATAAAAAATTTGGTATCCAAAAGGGAACTCAGATTCAACACTATCTAAAAACTCTAAACTCGTATAATTTTAGTGCCTGGTTCCCACCGGTATGTGGTGATGCCGCTACGAACTCTTTCGACAAAACTGATGATCGCTGATGGTTTTTTCTTTGTAGCTCTACTGTCGTAATACACGAGATTTTCCGAGGGTAGGCTGATTTTGGATTTGGGGCGGGACACCTGAGGTAAAAAAATATCGTTATTAGGGAAATCCCAAAGGAAATAACGCCACTAACAAAAAAAGCTGAGAAAGACATCAACATTTTAGTATAGGTATATTATGAATGATCTTGATTTCGCTACTTATAACTTGATCCAGAACTCTCAGTGCCATACTACTGCGCTATATGTTATTAGAAGCCAAAGTTTTCGAACAAGCAAAGCAAGCGCGATGTTTGATGTAGGTATAAAAGGAAACGAAACAAATATTTTAGATCACAGGAAAATATCTAAATACCACGGGAAAACGGTAAGCCAGGTAAGCTCTTTAAACAGTAAGGTAAACTCTTTTGCGGCCAAATCGTTTGAAAACATACCGTAGTCGGACATACCTATAATAACTTTTGTCAGCACTTATATCACAGCGGACGTGTGAGACCGCTAGGGAGTTCGTAAGTGACCCACCAAGAATCGAACCTGGAACCTTCTGCATCGCAGGCAGTCGCTAGCGTCAGTGTGTGTTGATTTGTGTATTGTAAAAACATTAGGTTTTACCACTGAGCAGCTATCCTGTGCGAGGCTACTTGAAGACCTGCGCCCGGTGACGTGAAGGGTCTGTATGTTGATTTTACCGGTTTCGAATTTCACCTATAAAATATGTTTTTTAGCTCATCTTGTCAAACTGATAGATTATTTAGAAACAAAATATGAATGGCAATTCTAGATATCATAGTTATTTTATTTTGTTTTCAAGTGAATAGTGTTCTGTTAGAGCTTAAAATCATTGAGCGATAGGGTTTGTATATTTTTATGACCAGCCCTGTGGACCAGCCTAGTGCGGGCTAGCCTGACGTCAACCGTCTTTGAGAACGCTATTTTAGGTGGTATCACCGCCACCGTGCGGTTGACCATTGTCAACAGATATTCAGCCGAGGTTAAAAACTCTACGACGCCTTTTACGAATCATCCTGAGTAATCAGTGGACTAAGGGTGGTAGGATTCTTAGCCGCTTGCTACCACTAGCAATTCCAGATATAATGTTTAATTTATTTTGTTTTTAAGTGAGAGACGGAATAGACGAAAAGACCTAGATTAAATTGGGGACGTTTTAAAGAAAGGCCAGGTCAAAAGTACCCTAAGCCGAAAAGATTGATGAATGTTGAAGAAGCGAAAGAGGTGTGTCAGGATCGTAGCAAGTGGAAAGATTAGTCTCTGCATACCCCTCTGGGAAAGAGGTGTGATGTATGTATGTACGAAATAAAACGTACCTTATCACTACGCCGCCTCCTGCAGTCGGCTATTCCAACACAGCTGTGAAACTTACATGGCTTTTCAGGCCGACGACCATGCTCCACAGACATGTGGTAGCATAATTGTTGTCTGAAAGAAAAATAAATGTTTTTATGCCAGGAAAATATATCTGTACTGACCTATAATTGCACTTCATCTGGATATAACTCATACAAAATCACATCAGCTGGACTTGGGTGTGATATAAATATAACTAAACATATAAATTTCTTGGACACTGAAGTTGCGGCGTAGCAAAAGGAAGGATATGGTGTTGTAACCTTCTCCTCTGAAACAGCAGCATATATGCACGCTGAAACTAAACTCTATAATATTTCCTATACCCATAGTTCTTTGGAAGAAATGGAATTAGAAATGGCATTCCCTCGTAGTCTAGAGAATAAATCGAATTTCCGTTCACCCTGTATCTGTATATCATCATAACCCACGAGCGCTGCAACAAACATCTACATAGATGCTGTGGCCAATGATGATGATGATGTGTCTGTATATTATATTTAAAAAAAAAAGGATATATGCTTTGTAAATTATATCAGACATTACCTGTAATCGAAGCCTTCACCGCAGTGATGACACTTCATCGGCGAATATTTCGACGACAAATCAGATTGTTTACTCGTCTTACTGTTATTGTCTATCCGTTTGTTCATATTTTCAAAGCTAACCGTTCTTCTATCAGAATTCGTTGTGATCGTTTCACTCGTCGAATCGGACTCAGTTTTGGACTGCTGATTTGTTTGCATATTTGACTCAGAATATCTGTTTTTATGCAACTCCATTAAAATTTCTTCTGTATCGGCAATTTTATCAAAAAAGGAGACAATTTTCTTTAATTTCTCTTCTGGTATATCGCTTTTAGGCTCTTCCGTCTGAGTGTTGCTTGATATTTGGATGTTTTTTGATGCCGAAGTAATGGATATGTTTTGTAGGTTAGGGGCTAGTTTGGAGACCCCTAAATGTTCATTTTCATGCCCATATTTATCAACTTCGTTCTCAAAGCCCTCGTGGCAATAATGGCAGATGTATTTGCGGTTAACGAAGTGGCTTAGGTTTAAGTGATCATTGTAGTTGATTATGCCTGCAATAAGTGAAATATATTTAAATTTATAAAATTATTCTACCTCGTGTTATTCTAAGGTGGCACCACAGGGCACACAATATCAGATTACTTCTAGATAGGTCTTATCTCAATTGTTGGCTCTGAACTAACCATAAAATAAACTCTTGCAGCCCGTAATGGGACACTGCCTAGGTGTTCGATCCGTCAAACAACTCTTCTGTATCGCTTGCACGTAATCCAAGATGGCGGGGCTGGCTAAGTCACGCAAGATCATCTCTGAATGGGTCCTCTTCGCTTTTTTCAGTCTTCGGAACCTGATGCAAGAAATAAGTTTTGAACTAAGCACCTTTTAAGGCAAGCTATATGAAAAGTGCTTCAAAAATAGTTATCCTCATAGGCAACTTATTTGCCATACCTACCGTACTCGGCAGGCAATATACAAAGTCAATAGAATCAGTAGGTACGGCCTCATAATGCTTATGTCTTGGCTTCTTGGTTGCTTGATACTAAAACTCCGTTTAAAATCCGTAACGTTGTGGTGATTTTTTAAAGTAGTATGCTGATTCAAGATGTTTATTATTATAATTATAGTACATGTCAGGCAAAATTTTAGAGACTGTTACCTTTGTCATCTGTACTGGCGACGCCTCTATCATCTAGATTACAGCGGCTCACTCCAAGCCCGCGAATTTTGCAAGTGTACTCTATCTACTGGGATAGTTTTTGCAATTAATTCCCAGCAACTAAACTATTTTTTACAGATTACATGTAGCCAAAGCGATGGAAACCTATGTATGTATGCAAACCTGAGTCCACTTCGCCGCCGCTTGCCACAATAATTGTAGTTGATGTTATTATCGCTGGCGGCATAGATGTGGCCACTGGGACCATACCCGTATTTTAATTTCTCACGTCGCAAACCAAACAGTCTTTGCAGAAAACATTGGAATCTGAAATTAGAATGGTATTCTATTTAAATTTTAAAGAGGTTTTAAGCGAAACGAGAACCTAGCAAGTAGGTACAATTTTTTTTAATTTTGACTTGTAATTATCTATCATCCCTTCCAATTGAAGTAGTTGGTTACTTCTTTGCAAAAAGAAGTCTTGAAGCTCAAAAGCATTCCTTTTTTTTTATAAATAATGGGTAAGCATTTGTCCGCAATCTCACCTGATGTTAAGTGACGATGCAAACGATGATGGAACATGCTCGCCCAGATAATGCCTATTCACTCTCGCCTTGAAAAGGCTCAGGTTATAACGTTCCGGAAACAGATCCGCAGGCAGGGAGTTCCACTCCTTAGCAGTTCGCATTAAAAATGTAGAAGCGAAGCGCTTTGTGCGAATTTGCGGGATGTCTACGATATAAGGGTGGAATCCCAACCGGCGTCTCGTGCACCGGAGATGCAGAGATCCTCATTTATAAACTAATATCAGAGTTAAAATGATTTCAAATCAACTTGCTCTCAGTTTTTCCAAATTCGGCGAACCTTGCCAAAGTTTTCAAGTATTGAACAAATTTTAAGAATTACCTGGTAGGTTTCCTTTCATTATATACTATGTACGGGTACTGGCTAATATCTGGATGGATCATTTGAATTCTTTGTTGCTGGTACTGCATGTCATGTTTGTGGCCCTCAGAGACCTTTTCAACGTTGGCTGGTCTTTCCAGGTTTATCTGGGAGTTGCCTTGTTCGCTCATCTTTTGAGAGGAAGAGGAACATTCGATATTCAGGTCTCGGATCACTGATGAAGCTACGGACCCTGCAACAAAATTAATTCTTCAAAATTCTTTCACCTTATTAAATTTTTTGACAATTTAATGCATTCGGACCTTGATTTAATTCTATACTAGGTAAGGTAAAGGTGATACAGAACCCCCAATAATACACTACTGCGGTAAGTATGAGATAAGGAAGATTAAGTAGTAGACTAACCCTTATCTTCGGATCTGGCTGACGCATCACCACTTGACACCTCAGTGGTCCCCGCACAAGCGTCAGTCTTAGTTCTATGAGATAGTGGACCTTAATTTCAACCCTAAGTAAGTAGCTATAGCTACACTAGCTACTAGGTAAAGTCATCATCATCTTCCTGCCCTTATCCCAATTACTTGGGGTCGGCGCAACATGTTTTTTATGAACAAAATCATGTTGCAAAAGTACTCGGCTTGATTTAACGACCAGCCGCCTGCCTGACGTCAACCCTCTTTGGGAATGCTATTGTAGGTGGTATTACCGCCACCAAACGGTTGACCATGGTCGGCAGATATTGTAGCCAAGGTCATAAACTCTACGTCGCCTTTTACGTAACACCCTGAGTAGAATAGGGGTGGCAGAATTCTTAGCCGTTACCTCTCGGTAAAGTAAAAGTACTTATTATTTGATCCAGAACCTCCAATAAAACACTACTGCGCAAAGTATTGTGTTGAGCTACAAAATTTAGGTAGAAGTAGTAGACTAACCCTTGTCCTCGGATCTGGCTGAAGCGTCACCACTTGACAGCTCAGTGGTCCCCGCACAAGCGTCAATCTTGGTTCTATGAGACTGTGGACCTTAATTTTCACTCGTAAGTAGCTAACTTAATTTTGTCTTTGCTGTTTGCTACCGTGGAGCTTTCGTTTCACCTGTAAGGTTCTTATAGTTTGATCCAGCACCCCTACTTATACACTACTGCGCTAAGTAGTGGACTAACCCTTATCCTCGGATCTGGCTGACGCATCACCACTTGACACCTCAGTGGTCCCGGCACAAGCGTCAGTCTTAGTTCTGTGAGACCGCTTTTTCCTTTTGACATGTTTTCTGTTTTCATCTGCAGTCAAGTTCTCCGCCTGGTTAGAAAAAATGCTTTTGCCGATTATATGGAATAAAATTGCCAAGATTTTGTTATGAAAAAGAGACATAATAATGAATTAAATAAAACTTCATAAACGGTTATTCTTTAATTAAAAGTAACATTAAAGCTTTTAAAATGGGTTTAAAACTGTTTTTTTTTTAATAAAGAGATTATTCTTATTCATGTAGATACCCAAATTAGAGCAGGAAGTTATTAATATTATATCTAAGCTTATTTTTATGTTTGGAAGCAAGCTGAAATGGAAGTGGGCTGGCCACATACATCGTTGGAACCGATGGACAGGGCTGTAGCTGGTTCTAAATTGGAGGCCATGGCTCGGCAAGCGTAGCGTTCGTAGCGTTGGACGCCCTCCGGCCAGATGGACCGTCCAATACGGCTTCAAGAGAACGGCTGTATGGCGAAAACTAGAGATTATGAAATGATAAAGAGGGAAATAAGTAAAGGCGAGCTTGAAGCGGCGTGGTGCGCTGTCAAAATGACTGGTTTGTATGGGAATGCCAGAAAGACCGGGCGGTACGCCGCGGTGTACTCAAGGTATAATAAGATACTCCGCCTGGTATTCCATTCCGAGACTCGTGAACCACGTGACTAATACAAGCCCCCGTCATCATGCTTGTGGGTTACCAAAATTATCCACTCTTATGATTATTTTTGTAAATCATAAGTATAAGATACTGTTAACTAATAAATACAATTTAAGTGTTGTTGTTCAAGTTAATACACACGTAAATCTAAATTATAAAATTATTCAGAAATATTTTAACTCATTTTTAGGGTTTCGTAGTCTACTAGAAACCCTTATCATTTCGGTAAGTCTGTCTGTCTGTCTGTCTGTATGCCGCGCCCTTATAACTTCGTCAGTTTTGGAGCTATCAACATCAAAATTAGTATGAAGATAGATCGTGTTGACCCAAACTTAGAAATGTTGAGAAGAAAATATTTTAAACGTTTTTTGGACCCCCTTTCCATACATGTGAAAGAGGGTTAAAAAAAAAAAATTTTCTTCTGTAATATTGAGTAGGGTATCGTTAAATAGGTCTTTTAAAACTAAGGTGAGGTTTCTTTGACACAAAGTCTCTAAAATGTTTCTGTCTCGAGATATTTGCTTGTAAAGGGGGCGTTTTTGAACTATAATTTGTTCCAGCTGTAACTTCTAAAGTATTACATGTTAAAAAAATTAAAAAAATATGGAATATAGTTCTTAATATGAAGTTACCATGAAAGTTTTTCAATTTGCGGTTGGTAACCATAAAGCTCCAAACAAACCAGCAACAAAATTAACTTTGTAACGCTGAAAGACCTGATATTTAAACGTTGACTACGAAACCCTATTTGTGAGCGTGTCTGACACGCTCTTGTCCGCTTTTATTCTGAGATTGAATTTACCCCATAACGTATTTTATTGAAATAAAGAGGCAATAGGGTCAGGTAGGGATCGGTGACTCGGGCGGGTACGTTGACTCACGCTTATATTTCGTAATAGGACAGCTATATCTATCTGTATTCTTAACATAATGGTAGCTCTTGACAACCAAACACATACAAACCAATCATCCGTGCACTCCAGTGGGGTTTGATTGTGAAAAAATGTGCGATTGGTTTTGCACCTCTAAAAATGCTTTTAAAGGTACCCTACATGTATTTTTATCAGTTAGGATTGAAAGATTTAGGAAAATGTAATTGTTATGATCGAAAGTGGTGTTCATATACTAAGTAATAAGCTAGGTTTGCTAGCTCTTAGAGTAGTCTGGTAATATTTGTAGGCAAATTATTTCAAAATAGCGTCGGCGTCTACACTGGCTCAAATTTAAGTGGTACACAGTGACTCTAACATATAGTACTGACTCATCTCCCTATTTTTAGAAACATTGACAGACAATTGTAAAATATTTCTTATGGCAATTGTAATGATACGAAAAGAATACTTTGACAAATGTAATTGATTAAAATGCATAGTTTCAATAAATATTATACTTGCACGACAGGGTTGCCAAGTCCATATAAACTGTTAGAGTCACTGTGTACCACAGGGTTTGAGTCAGTGTAGACAGGTAGTAGTACACAGTGACTCACAATTTTTTTTCTAGAAAAAAATGTCTGGTGACCTTAGTGTTGTGTTATTGCAAAAATTGATAATGCGAAACGAAAGAGTAATAATCAATGCATCATAGATATGAATTTCAGTTTGATACTTCAAAGTTTTCTATAAAATTTTATTGATTGAAGAAATCCGAGTCACTGTAGCCTACCTGACCCTACTATAATGACGTAGGCTTGTGTTTCTCTGGGAATGTAAGACCATGTTTTATTAGACTATGGGCGTACTATGAACGACGCCGTCACGTTGACGACGCACTACGACGCCGCCACGCACGGTCTTTATTTCGACCTTTATCTGCGCAACTTATACTAGAAAACAATGAATTACCTGTTCATAAGCTTCAGGCAATATTCCTATGACGCTCGCGTCGTAGATCTGAAATAATTTCTTCAGGCACTTGTACTTCGCCTTGAGCACTTCATGTTTCTTCTTGGGGACCTGGAAAAAACATTTCATACATACACATATCACGCCTTTATCCCTAGCGGGGTAGGCAGCGCGTTAACGGCTGTATAATCACGGTCGGTTTCGCCACGTTTGACAAATAATTGAGGGATATGTCATGATATGTGGTGCGGGCTAGGAATAGCATCACCCCATATCTTTCCCGTGGTTATCGTGAAAATCGACTAAGGGATTTGAGAGTTGGTGTAAAAGGTGGTAAATCGCAAAACGTCTTTCCTTACTTGTAAAACTCACTGAATTTATTGTCATGCTATTTGATAATTTACTCGTAGTCAAAACAGTTCAATGCATCTCATTCAGCAACATCTATCGATGATTTTACAACGTGATTACTAATTTTTACTTTTTAATAGCTGTCATAAGTCCTCATTAACACCCTATCACGATTCGAATCTCAACAAAAACTTGAGTAGGTAATTCAGTCGTGGGTTAAGACATAATCTAGGTACACCTATCTTACCCATTTCAAGGCCTTCTCATCATCTTCGCATTCATTTCTCTCCGGTATGCTGCTCAAGTTCTGCTTATACATCGAAACACGGAAGATATCCACAAGAAAACACAATAATTTCACAAAAAGACAAAAAAGCACAGCACACGCTATGCACAAACTATCATCTGCTAGCATAACTGGAGTTTATTTGGAGGATCTTCGATAATTTATTTATTGTGTGAAACATGTTACTGACATTTTGCGTATATGCGCAGGAAATTCTGTCAAAGCCTGTATCTGTCAGTTACATGACAAGAACTGTGTCAACTTTGAATAGAGAAGTTTGTTTTCTTCTGTGTTGGGTGGACAGAGCATAACAAAGAGGATGTCAGTATAACGAATTTTAAAGGACTCGGTTCTAGCAGCAAAAGCTATAAAAATCGGCTAAGTGCAAGTCTGACTCAAATTGTGTAGGTATCCGAATATCATATAAATCACGTTTGTTGTAGTAGTAGTGTTATTATTTATTCTTATGGTAGAGCCCCCTTTAATTTTCATTTTATTCTATTTTTATATCATCATCATCTTCCTGCCCTTATCTCAATTACATTGGGGTCGGCGCAACACGTTTTTTGCAAAGAATTTGGCTTAATTTTACGACCGGCCGCCTACCAGACGTCAACCCTCCTTGGGGATGCTATTGTGGTGGATTAACCGCCACCATACGGTTGTCCCTGGCTGTTTGGGTTGGGTTTATCCTTACAATCCCCACGGGAAGAGAGGTGGTGGTGCTATTCTACTCTGCCGGCACCACACGGCAATGGTAGGTAATATGAAAATTTCATCAAAGTCTACTATTGCTGTTCATGAGATACAACCTCCTAACCATTAAATAAAATCGAGCAAAATAAATCATGCCTATTTAATGGGAACTCCCCTTATTTTTTATTCTATTCTAATCTTCTTCTTTTCGTGTGGGACACCGAGTCGTTCAACGACTTCTATTTATTCTAATTTATTTATAACGTTATTCTAATTTTCAGTAGGTATAGTTTTCTTTAGTAGGTATGATGATGATGATCTCTCCGGCCGGTTTCGGCCATGGCGACCACTTCTACTCCTGATCAAGTCGGCGCTGATGCGCCCGCAGGTGGCTATTGTAGCCGATTTTGGCGCTGATATAAAGAATGCAATCGATCGGTTTTCGCAAAACAACAGGCGTTTGTAATATTGACCCTATCCCTATCTAAATTATTTATACCTACGTAATAAAATAATCTATGTTATTAAAGTTATCATATCAGCTAATAAACGTCAAGAATATCGATATGATTGGTGTTTCTACGCTTTTGGTCGACATACCTACCTACTTAAATAATTGAATACCTACCTACTATCTATCTACCAAAAATTCTGTACTAAAATTCCAAAAGCGTAGCAACCACCAATCATATCAATCAATAAGTATTCTTGACGTTTATTAGGTGATAGGTAGGTAGTTTAGTTATCTAAAAGTAGTATCAGCACGATCAGCTGACTGACTTTGTGGGCAGTCGGAATTTTATTTTCGTTTCCCACCATTGGTTCCATAGTAAAAGTTGTTCAGTTTCATGGTGTGACCACGCCTGCAAAGTTTTCGTTACACCGTCCCTAGCATCCCGTATAAGTAGGGAAATCTTTTTCCTGGGAGTAACGGAAAGGGTATAACAAGCCGAAAGGAGGTCAAGGTGCTCATGAAACTGAACAACTTTCCCCATGGAACATGGGTCGCAATATAAAAAAAAAATTGGATCTCCCATACAAAATCGCCGATCAGCTAATTGATTTACTTACTATGGGAGGTCCAATTTTTTTTTCATATTTCGACCCATGTTCCATGGGGAAAGTTGTTCAGTTTCATGAGTACCTTGACCTCCTTTCGGCTTGTTATACCCTTTCCGTTACTCCCGGTATAGTAGAAGGTAAGTACCTACCCCAGATCACTTATATATATGTCCCTAACGGGACAGATAGGAGACGCTCAATATAAAGGTGCCAGCATATAGAATCCCAGGTTTTTTTTTAATTAAAAACTACCAGGGAAGATAATATATCAGAATCTTACTGATTATTACGTTCGTTTAGAAAAAAAACCGTTCAGAAATATGATAGGTTATGTACCCCTTTGTTATAGGAAGTGTCTATATAGCGGGGCGCCCCGCTCGATAGTCATTTAGGCTATTCACCGGGGCGCCCTGCTGAATAGCGCTTTGTCTCTGGATAGGCTATTGAGCGGGGCGCCCTGCTAAATAGCGCTTTGTCTGTGGTTTGGCTATTGACCGGGCGCCACTCCGCCGTTATTTCGACTCGTATGTAGGTATCATGGTAGGTATAAGTACAGGGCAAGTGTATCCTCTTTGATTTGATTTAGTAAATCTATGTTTGTTTTGTTTGACCTCGCTCGCATATACCTACTGTCTAACTAGAAAAAGAAAGACGCCAGTAGTCCATACCAATTCTTTCTTATCCATCCTCATAATTTTTTCACCCATCACCATGACTTCCTCACCCATCTTCACGCATCCTCATCACTTCCTCACCCCTCCTCATCACTTTCTCACCCATCTTATCCATCCTCATCACTTCTTCAACCATTCCCATCCATCCTCATCACTTCCTCACCCATCCTCGCCTATCCTCATCACTTCCTCACCCATCCTCACCCATTCTCATCACTTTCTCACTCATCCTCATCATTTCCTCACCACTTGCTCGCCCATTCTCACCCATTATATGATGAATATGAGTGAGGAAGTGAAGAGGATGGTTGAGGATTGGTGAGGAAGTGATGAGGATGGGTGAGAAAGTGATGAGGATGAGTGAGGAAGTGTTGAGCATGGGTGATGAAGTGATGAGAATAGGTGAGGAAGTGATGAGGATGGATGAGAAAGTGATGAGGATGGGTCAGGAAGTGATGAGGATGGGTGAGGAAGTGATTAGGGGTTGGTGAGGAAGTAATGAGGATGGACGAAGATGGTTGAAGAAGTGATGAGGATGGATTAAATAAGATGGATGAGAAAGTGATGAGGATGCGTGAGGATGGGTGAGGAAGTCATGGTGATGGGTGAAAAAATGATGAGGATGGATGAGAAAGGATTAGTATGGACTACTGGCGTCTTTTTTTTTCTAGTTAGACAGTAGGTATATGCGAGCGAGGTCAAACAAAACAAACATAGATTTACTAAATCAAATCAAAGTGGGTACACTTGCCCTGTACTTACCCGTACAGGGCAAGTGTACCCCGTACTTACCTACCATGATACCTACATACGAGTCAAAATAACGGCGGAGCGGCGCCCCGGTCAATAGCCAAACCACAGACAAAGCGCTATTTAGCAGGGCGCCCCGCTCAATAGCCTATCCAAAAACAAAGTGCTATTCAGCAGGGCGCCCCGGTGAATAGCCTAAATGACTATTGAGCGGGGCGCCCCGCTATATAGACACTTCCTTTGTTATACTCTTTTTGTAGTACGGTCACTCGATATAAGGCCATATTGGACAGCTGTTAAATATGGCCTATTCGAATGACAGTACTATAGTACCTTACTGTACCGCAATACATTTTTTCTTAGTTTCGATTAAATAAAAAGAAAATAAACATTCCCATTTTTATCATAATTTTATTCATTCTTCAAAACATCTTCAAAACAAATGTATAAAATTTTCGAATTAACAAACAATATTTACAAAATAAGCATGAATTGGTTGTAAAGGAAGTATCTAATACTAAGCTCACGTTATCATCATGAACATATTTATGAGTACCTAAAGGCAACTGAACCCCAGAGGTTTATTATAGCGTGCAATACAAATCTTAAGTAACTGGAGAATACACTGTTCTTACATAATTCACTGGTTTGTAGTGTTCCCGTGCGTGCATGCAAACAGGTCTATCTTAGGTGCCCGATTTGCTGGTCGTGGCTCGCGGGCAGTCGCGGGCAGCGATGTGGTGCTGCTGTCCCCAACTTTAACTCCCCACAACACCTTTTCAGTGGATAAAGTGGCTAACATATTGTAACAAACACTGCCTGTACAACAAAATATTGCTGTGCTCTTTGCTTTATCCGTGGCAATTCTGTCCGTTGAAATCACGAAAAACTCACTTGCTACAACTTCCGAATAACTTGTTTGCTTAGAACTGAAGTTAAATTTAATAAAACTTGAGATTAATAATAAAAAGAATAAAACTAAGGAATAAAACAATAAATTAAATAACTGACGCTTTGACTTGACGTTGACAAAGACAACTGGCGTGATAGTCCACAAACTAGAAAAATAAGTTTGTACATAAATAGGTTTGTTTGATTTGTTTTATATTTTGATCAAAAACTTCTTGAAAAGTAGTAAAGTTTTCTTTTTTGAAAGATACGAAATGGCCGTCGTAAAAATCATCTGTTTGATAGCTGTTATCTGTGGTTTAATCTATGGGTTTAATAAGGAATATGTCATCATATTGGCGTTTCCATAGTGTGGTACCTACATCAGATATTACAAAAAAGTATGGTTTTCCAAAATAACAAAGTACCTAAGCAAAGAGATTTCAATTTAATCAAAAGGATATGGCAAACATACTGGCCGAAACCATTTGCGATTAAAAAGTAAAGTAGAGGTCTATGCATATTTAGCGCCATTCAGCGCAAACTTTTTCAGGAATTAATAAAAATGCTCGGTGTTGTAAATGAAATAAACTCGATAATGGGTGTCATGAGCAAAAGGCGAGCTGCTTCACGATCAGACCATTATGGAATTGATTTTAGTCAAGAATTCCACTTTCATACATACCTACGTACGCAAAGGTTTGCGCCAAAGCGTGTTAGATGTGAGCTGGTCCTACAACGTTTTATTTTCTTTTTCTTTAACTTTAATATACAGAATGCGCAGAAAAAAGTTTTCATATAAAATCTGTGCAATACTGGTCGAAACTGCACGAGAAAATGCTTGCAAAAGCCATTTGCTACGGAAAAGCAAATGTGACATGTTTTCTTTTTATTGGTTTTATAGCATCAGCCAGTATCATGCATCAGTGATCCAAAACAGTACCTATTGACTGAGTTCTTAGTTTATTTTTACCCGACTGCCATAAGAAGGAGTGTTATGTTTTTCGAGAGTATGTATGTATTTTTGTTTGTATGTACATGTGTATGTGGACAAGAAAATTCTTTTTGGCGGGTTACTTACAGCCCAAACGGATAGTTGGATTTTGAGAGATTCGTCTCAGCAGCGCGAATGACACTGGCTGTATAAAAAATTCATAATACTACTTTGAAATCACCGCAGTCGGGCTTTTGTTTTTTAATACATCTGCTTGTTTAAAAACTCCAGGGTTTATTGTGTTATAATTTTTTTTTGTTTGTGGTTTTTTTCACAAGAAGCTTGTAGGTACTTACCCTTTTATGGGAGGTTTTATCTTATTATTTTCCTTGAGGAAAAATGGTCAGGACTATCCGGTTTACCTTTTCCTGTTCCCAGTCTGGTTAGGACATTGCAGGCTGAACCACCTGATTGTTCGAAAAGCATGATGGTTCCGTGCTTCGGAGAGCACGTTAAGCCATCGGTCCCGGTTGCTGTCTATGATCACTTAGATGGCGGTCGTTACACAACCATGCTAGTGGCCTGCTACTTTCAGTCGGCGGATGAAAAACTCTGACACCAGGGTTCATTTGGTTGTTGGACAATTTGGTGTCCCACTCGAAGAAGAAGAAGAAGAAGTTTAACCTTTAAAATAAGTATTTTCAGCAAATTATGTTTTTGGATTCATATTTAGGTACTACAGCCGTGTGGTGCCGGCAGAGTAGAATAGCACCACCCCCTCTCTTCCCATGGGGGTCGTAAGAGGCGACCAAGGGATAAACCGGACCCAAACAGCCAGAGCCAACCGCATGGTGGCGGTTAATAAACCACAAAAGCATTCCCAAGGAGGGTTGACGACTGGTAGGCGGCCGGTCGTAAAATTCAGCCAAATCCTTTTGCAACACGATTTTGTGTTCAACGAAACGTGTTGCGCCGACCCCAAGTAATTGGGATACGGGCAGGAAGATGATGATGATGGTAGGTACTACAGGCAGCACATCCACCTACCCAAAGGACCAAATTTTCGCCGACTCCACCAGTATAAACAGTTGATTGTCTTGAATGCCCCAAATAAAAATCAGGTCGTTGGACGACTCTGTGTCCCTCTCTAAAGGTGAGAATCCACCAGAGCTGTGCGAGGTAGCTAAGCGGTGTGCGAGGAAAAAATCCACCAATAGAATCACTTCATTTTCCTAGCGTCGCTTAGCTCAGCTCTGGTGGAATAGGGTTGAGCGAAGCGAGGCCATTCTACATACAAAACAAGCGAGAAATGTGTGCGAAGGATGAGTTGCGACGAATGTGTAGCGAGGAATGTGTTGCGAGAAATGTGCTGCTAGGAATATGTTGCGAGGTTTTCACTACATCGCATTCCCCCCCGCACACACATTTCACAGCTTCGCAACGCATCCTCGCTCCGCACATTAATGCGCATTTTGACAGCTCCGCTACGCATCCTCGTACGACACATTTTACTCGCACAGCTCTGGTGGAAACCCCTACACATTTTCACAGCACAGCTACACATCCTCGTACGACACATTTTACTCTCACAGCTTTGGTGGAAACCCCTACACATTTTCACAGCACAGCTACACATCCTCGTACGACACATTTTACTCGCACAGCTTTGGTGGAAACCCCTACACATTTCCACAGCACAGCTACACATCCTCGTACGACACATTTTACTCGCACAGCTCTGGTGGAAACCCCTACACATTTTCACAGCACAGCTACACATCCTCGTACGACACATTATACTCGCACAGCTTTGGTGGAAACCCCTACACATTTCCACAGCACAGCTACACATCCTCGTACGACACATTTTACTCGCACAGCTCTGATGGATTCTCACCCTAAAAGATGTCAGATTCCGCATAGGTACCTAACGAATGATCTTAGGTAATCAATCATAGATCTTAGGTAATGATCTATTGATAAACTGCTATTAAAACGAATGAATGGATTAATAATCACCTAGATAAAATGAATGGGTAATGGCCTCGATTCCAACAGTACATTTTCATTATCAAATTCTTGTAACTTTCAAAACAACATAAAATCTAGCTACAGTCGTCGTCATTGTAAGGGTGCCGCACCGAAAGGGTAAAAAAGCGGCCAAGAGCGTGCCAGACACGCTCACAAATAGGGTTTCGTAGTCAACGTTTAAATATCAGGTCTTTCAGCATTACAAAGTTAATTTTGTTGCTCGTTTGTTTGCAGCTGTATGGTTACCAACCGCAAATTGAAAAACTTTAATATTTCCCTAATATTTAGTGGTACAATATCCGTTATAGTTTCCATGGTAACTTCATATTAAGAACTATATTCCATATTTTTTTCAAATTTTTAGCTTGCATACTTTAGAAGTTACAGCTGGAACAAATTATAGCTAAATTATGGCTAAAAAACGCCCCTTTTAAAAGCAAATATCTTAAGACAGAAACATTTTAGAGACTTTGTTCAAAAGAAACCTCCCCTTAGTTCAAGAACTATTCAACAATGCCCTACTCAATATCACAGGAGAAAAAAAATTTTTTCGCCCCCCTTTCACATGTATGGGAAGGGGATCCAAAAATCAATTAAAATATTTTTTTCTTAATATTTCTAAATTAGGGTCAACACTATCTATCTTCACACCAAATTTGATGTCGATAGCTCCAAAACTGACGAAGTTATGAGGGCGCGGCATACAGACAGACAGACAGACCTTGACGAAATGATAAGGGTTTCTAGTAGACTACGAAACCCTAAAACCCTAAAACCCAAGAACCCTGTCACGAAACTCCTGAAACTGAAACCTGTCACGTATCACGAGACTCCGCTGTCTGTCTGTCCGTCTTCTCATAAACCGTGTAAGAGCGTTAAAATTTTCACAAATTCCATATTTCTGTTGCTGCTATAACAAAAATACTAAAAGTTAGAATAAAACTAAAATCAAGGGTTGCTTCCATACAAAACAACCATGATTTCATTTCAGTTGTGTGTCGAGTCGATAGCAGTTGGATGGTTTTGGTAGTTTCGTGTTCTTATAACAGTTTTTAGTATTTATAAAAAAGAATTTACTCTGCTAAGAATTAAACAGCGGAAGTGTCCTGTCTGAATCAAGCCCAATGCCCCTCCGTGCGACCGTATCGAAGGCTACAAGGCCTACAAAAATATTATTCAATACAACAAGCCGCCAAGTTACGAAAGATGTTATATATTGTTTTTAGTTTTCCTTATGACTTTTTAACGTACAGACGTATTTTCTTAACTTAGTTTTCTTGTGCCTGGTAGTGTTGTGACTTCTAATCTAAGCAAAGTATTTTAAAAAATATACTTTTATGTGAATAAAACTGTTAAATACGGTGAAATATTTGTGTTGAACAATGTAAGTAAAGTTTAAAAAGTTTTGAGTAAGAAACACACGTAATGTGCGTATATGCGGTAATTTTGCGCAGCGCTATCGCATGCGTCCACCTTATTTTCATACAAACACGCTTTATGTCAATCGGTTTGACAGACATACCTACCCGCTAGCGCTGCACTTGCATAATGCTGCGTCTGTCAAATCGTTTGACATAAGTAAACCGTATTTGTATGACAATAAGGTCGAATTCGTATTGTCCTAACGCATCACGATCACGAGCAATTGTCCATACGCAGCGCAGCGCGAAAATAACGCACAAATTTACGTTACGTGTGTAATTTGCTAGAAAATAGGTTTTAAATTAGTATCTAGGTACAATACAATACCACCGTATTATATGCAGTCATGCAATTCTGTCAAATTGGGCCAATTAAATTGGCTGGAATTACCTTATGCATCTGCACAACAATAGCAAATAACTAGGTAGTCAAACAAGCTACTTATTAAAACGACATTCTAAGACCTTTATAGCGTATTGTCATAGTGCCATCTTTATGCCATAACTAGGTACCTAACCATAACTTTGCCCTAACTTGATATTAAGGTACTTTCATAGTGTAATGTCGCCAAAAAAAACAAAACAGGGTGTAAGAACGGTGTAACGAAAACTTTGCAGGAACTGAAAAACTTTTCCCATGGACCATAATGGTGGCTGGTAAACGAAGTCCTCCCATACTACCCGTATGGTTAATCACATGATCACGTTTTTTTGTGAGATTATGTAAGTAAGATAAGAATTGGATGATTATATTGATGATTATACCTATCCTGGACTGATTAGGTACTACTAACCCTGGAGAAACACAGAACTCATTATAAATTCATACAATAAGCACAAATTGTACAAATAAATTATGTTATTCCTTTCACCGGTAGAATCGATCCCACGACCTTAGCATTATTTTATCAAGTACCTAGTTAGGTGACCATGGAGGCTAAACAAGGAAACTAAACAAGCCTCTCTGGTTTAAAAAAGTTAAAGGTTTTGTACTATCGCCAGTAAATCCATCTAGGTACCTAAAAAACCAGAAAAGTTGATCGCAAATAAATGGGTCTCCGAAACGAAATGGGAGTAGGTGCAGTACCTAAACTACCAGGGCAGGGCCGCAGGGCCTGGTAGGTATGTAAGGTAAATAAATAGCTAAAAATTATAATGATGCCAAAAAATTATACCTAATGTAGGTAAATCAAGATGTAAGCAAATCAAAACTCAAGAACGTTTTTTTAAATTTAATTTGCCATATCGACACCCGTGCGGTTTTGACTTGCAACAGGCATTTATCAATATACAGTATGGGATAGATTTTTAAAATAATTTTTTTGAATAAATTAACCACTTGTCTGTGAGGCGTCTGATTTGGGACACCTAATGTACGGGTACAAAGTCAAAGTCAAAACATTTATTCCTTAGTAGGAATTTACAAGATTCTCTAGAAAGTCGCATTCTTAGTCAATCTATCATTATTAATGGATAAGACTTAGAAAAAAGACTGTGAGGCACAATTTTCTTTTTGACGTACGTCTCTGGTACGTTATGGTTAACGTGACAACTGTCATATCATCACACATGGATGAGGTTTATGCTACTTTCATCTTCAAATAGTTACTAGGACATATTTGTTTTAGGTACCTATAAGGTTTTTTTACTTAATTATCTTTATTAACTCATTTACTTCTATATATTTATTTTATATTATTAATTTTTTGACACGAGTATCCTTTAGCGAAACACAAAGTTTCAGGTAGGTATTCCCCTTTTAAGTAGATTTAAATTCCTTTAACTGATATAATGCAATTTAAGGTAGATAAGATAAAAAGAATAATAAGGTTGCTATGTTGATTTGTTAAACATTATCCTACTTAGATACACGTTTATCCTAAATTATCTAATCTTATCTAAATTTTGAATATTCATCTACTTATTTTAATCCACCTAAATCGCTAGTATTGGCACCAATTTATTGTATTTTATGTCAAATTAATAACGATTTAGAATATTTATTATTAATATCAACAAAAAAAGTTACCGTTAAACCCCTAATAAGACCTCGTTAGTGAGTAGTTGAGTACACCGACTTAACTACCTGTCATATACGAAGATATAAAAATGTATATTGAAATCAAATGCTATATGAATGTAGATAGGTACCTACGTCAAAGATAGATAGATATACGTAAATAACGTCATGCTAACCGCGCCCCTTTATGAAGCAGGTTAACGAAATCTACCGTATGGCGCCGGCATAGAATAGCATCACCCCATATTTCTGCGGTGCGGTGCCGGCTTAGAATAGCATCACCCCATATCTTTCCCGTAAGAAGCGACTAAGAAATTTGAGAGATGGTGTGTATTTTTAGCCGATAGGTTGACACCATGTCACTACTAGGTATACCTACTGATACACAGTCTTCCGAACGACTCCCAAACTTTTACAGCAGTGAAAGCTCTGCCTACCCGGCAACGAATATAAGCGTGATATACGTATGTTTGTATTGGGATATTATAAATTGCATATCAAATAAATAATCGCCTATCAATACATATTCATCATTTATATTTTTTTTTACATCAAATATCTTACTTCACTACAAATAAACTAAATGTTTAACAAAACATAAACTGCAGATAATTCGAAATTTTACATCAATATGACATAACTTTTTTCCTCATAATGCAATACAGATAAATTTATTTTTGTACAAAAATACTACATACATAGCATGAATACTGACTGCACAGCAAATTATCCATATTTCATAGCAAAATAACTATCCCAGTCGCATATTAACCAGTAAACATACGTAAGTAAACATAAGTTTATAGGTCCGTTAGGTATAACCTAACCGAACCTGGCGCGGAAAGCGCCAGGTTAGGTTAGGTTAGGTTAGAACTTTGACCACAACGCACGAGCCGAGCGAGCGGAGCGAGCGTGCCGCGGCAGCGGCCGGCGATGTGCCAGAAACGACACGCTATGCGCGTCATCAATTTAAAATATGATTATCGATATGTATGATTAACGATGATGGTTCATCTCTAATAAAAACTGCTGTAAATAATATAAAAATAGAAGCTATATTTAAAAGAAAAAGAGTTAACAGGTATAATGTGCATTAAGATTATTAGCTGTGCTTTGATGAAAAAGCTTTTGCTTTAGGAAAAATCGCTGTACGCTGCGAAAATAAATTGTAGTGTGTTTAGTGATATTTTGAGTTGAATATTATGCTGTGCAGTCAGTAATTTTGATGGGCATTTGGAATCTTATTGCATAGAAAAAGGATATTTTTTGATTTGCGTTTAAATACTACCCGTTTGTATTTAGGTTTTAGCCTATGGTGACTCAGACTATTGAAAAAAAAAATACAAATTCAGAGAACAAAAAGAATTTATGGCTTGAACACGTAAAGAATAAACATTATTATCTTCGACAATTAAGCGTGAGGTAAGTAGCCTTATCAAATGTGTTATCATTGCTGAACAATTGTGTTTTCAGTAACAACAAGCGTCTTGTGAAATATACAAGTGTGCTGTGAACAATTGTTGTAAAGTATAATATTTATCTCATGGATACGTGACCGTGACTAATTTACTAGGAAGTATCCATACGTTATTAAGTTTTATCACACCAAACTAAAAAGGATAACGAGGTAACTTAGGTGTAGTGTGATGTGATAATTTCTGAGATTTATTCACAAGTAGGATAGGTAGGCCATCATACATAACATAATATGAGTGCGCGCTGTAGATATTATTCTTTATTTCTTCTCGGACAAGGAAAGAATGATAGTTTAGTGTAGGTATCATCAAAATGTGAACTATTTCTCACGGTAGTTAATACTAAGACATGTGTAAAGCAGAGTGATGGACAGTTTGTGTTGTGAATATGTGATGTAAACAATCTTAGTTACACACCGCAAATATTTAAACAGAAACCTGCACTTATTAGCCTATCTCTTAGTTAGAGTATACAGGGAGAAACAAAAAGGGTATAACTAGCCGAAAGGAGGTCAAGGTATTCATGAAACTGAACAACTTTCCCCGTGGAACAAAGGTAGAAAATAAAAATTTTTGGCTTTCCGGTCCAAAATTACTTTCATATTTCGACCCATGTTCAATGTGGAAAGTTTTTCAGTTTTCTGAGTACCTAGACCTCCTTTCGGGTTATTCCCTGTATATTAGGCAATCTATAGGCCTGTCAGTGCAAATGATTAATATTTTATCTTTCGGAAGTCATTAATTGAGCGATCCTGTATATTAATAGTACCTACTCATATTTAAAGGTACTCTAAGGTCATTTTACCTACCTATCTCATAAAAAACAAATGTAAAACCATCCATTGCAATGTTAAGTATACCTAAGCAAAATTATGCACCTTTACTAAGATTCACATAAATATTTTTTATTTTCAGATAAAATGGAATGGAAGAATGATCTGGGGCTGCAATTACAGAAATATACTTTGCCAGTGGTCACATAGTTTGTGTCTTTAAGCAAAAGATAATATTATACTTGAATTTAATAATATAAGAAGTATTTTTATATCTAGTCAAGATGGACGTGTTATTTCCAGCTGAATCCAAGCCAGTGGTAAGAATATCTTACTCTTACAACCTCATACTAATTTGTATTTAATACCTACGGTCGAAAAATAGTCATTTTTAGCATTTTTGCTATCACTACATTTAACTATTTTATATAACCTACGTTTTTACCGAGAATTTTAGTGAATTATAGTTATGCTGCTTCATCACTTAAAAAACCATTACTCGATGAAAACGTAATTTATGGAAAAACTGCTTCTGTCAAATTGAAGGTAAGACAAATGAGCTTATTTACACAATGGTACACATTAGTAAAAAATAGATAGTGAAAGTGCCACTTTTAGCAATTTCTCCATCTGTAAATACAACGTCATTATTATTACCGATACAATATTCTGTGTATAAACTTCTGCACTTGCAGTTGAATCTGACAGAAGCAAATTTTTACTAAATGATGTGTCCATTGAGTTAATTAATTTTTAAGTGGTGGAGACAGCACCTAGCCTAAGGTAGCCTCTTAAGTGGTTAGCTCGAGGCGCTGCTTATAATACCTACGTAGGTGCCTCGAGCATTCGAGCTACATTAAAATAGTATTTGTTTCAATAAAATTTATCGCATTGCTCATAAAAAATATTCAGAGAAAAAGAGTTAGGTACAACTAAATATTTATGTGTTTCGTAAAAAAAAAACATTGTATTTTGTCAGCAGAATTTTGTTTTAAATGTTTATATTGGGTTTCAGCCACCAAATGGTGACACTAACGGTGAAAATCCTAGCGATGAAAACGCAACTAACGATGTTAAGAAAAATGGCAACCTCAATGGAGATGTAAGTATTTTAACAAAGATTTTCTTGTTATTTTGGTAGCATTACTTCAAAACAAGCTGAATTCATTAAAAAGAAACAACCCGACTGCTTTTTTATGTCAAAGTTGTGTTTTTGCGTATACAGTCCGCGATTTAAATTTTTTGATATTTTGATATAGCCAGTGTCGTCACTCGCGTAGCTGAGACGAATCTAACGATACCTCATATGTCAAGATCCAATAAGCCGTTTAGAATGTAGACCGTGAAAAATAATTTTCTTGTCCACATACATACATACATACTTACTTACATACATACTCTTGAAAAACATAACCCTCCTTTTGAGGCAGTCGGGTAATTAAAAAGACACAAAGACCCGTAATATTCTATCATTATTATCACTTTTCTTATCCAGCTTTATTTTACTGTGTTTTTTTTTTGTTTTTGAATTTTGAATGCAGTATTGTGCAAAACGGCTCTCTGGGGAGCCAATAAAGCCAAAGGGTTAAAAAAGTAATACCACTTCATACTTCATTTTTACATCATGTTATGTTACAAGTTGTAAAAGCGCGAGTGAAGATAAGCTCTTTTTAACCCTACGTGTGTGTGGTCCAGATATTTTTTGTGTCTTGTATAGAGTTCAGTATAGAGGGCGTTGAACGACAGGAACGTTTTTTACACGAAAAGGCTTTTTTATCTATTTGGAGAATATTTAAATAATTATTTATTTCAGCTTCACGAGTACTTAGAATACGAGCCGACTGGCTGGCTGGAAACTACTTTGCTCAAAGCCGGCACTTCTACTGAGGAATTCATCAAAAACAACGGAGATACCATGAGAACAATTTTTGTTTTTATTTTCAACGGATTGGTCATAGGATTCTTCTTCGGCTGCTTGTATTATTGGTTGAATATCAGTAAGTATTACAATATCTTTGGTATTGTAAAAATCTGCGTAGTTCAAAGCTTTATCCCTTCGAGCACACGCGCAAGAAAAGAGGCCCGCGAGAAAAGAATACTTACTTGCCAATTGTATATCCGAATTGGCAACATTATTGTTGACATCCTGCTCACATGTCATATGAATATAATAGAGAGGCAAACAATAATGTTGCCGATACGGGATCAATTCTTTGTCTGCACAAGTTAAAGATTAGCTTATATTAAGTGTAGTAAAGTTTTATTCTTAATATATTCTTCAATGTGATAATAATTTATTTAAGTAAAATTTATTCTGTAATTTACTCGGTCTTACCTTACCTTACATATAATATTGGTTTATTTTCTTTTAGCGAAAGAACCCCTGCAGCTATGTGAAGGTTTTGGCAGTTTGATAGCGTTCTTCGGAATAATATACGCGTTCGTGATATATTTCTTGGTTGTGAAGCGGTATTTCGGCGCGTGGTTTAGCAAAAATGTCTGGTCTCACGTGGACAGATGCGGCTTAGCTGTATGGAAACATTGGTAGGTAGAAAAATATACATCTAAACTATAAAAAAATACAGTACGTGCGCCAGTTCATGACCATTATGAAATATGTGCCTCCTTGTCGCACATGCCAGTACCACGAAGAATACGACAAAGAGGTGCATATTTCAGAGGAGAACATTCGTCTAATTTTTTGCTTACTATAAGGGCGTCTGTTTACCCTATATACCTACTTAATAATAATATAATACTTTCCGTAGACTCGCTTTACCAGGCGTGCATACTGAAGTGACTTTGGTAGGCGACTCATCGGAAGTCCGTTTCACAAACGTGGAAAAGAACGGGAGATCCGTGTGTCGCCAAGCAACAAAGTCACTGTGTGTACCTGGTCTTATGTTTTTATTTACTTATTTAAAAATTTATTGCATACAGATAATAACAAACAGATATGATATGACATAAAAATATTAGTACAATAGGCACTGCTTATCTCAATAGAAATTTCTTCCAGCAAACGTTAGGCAGTGATGTTTTCAATGTATTTCAGGTGGTTCCGCTGGGGTTTATCACTTGCAATATTCGTGGGAATCCTGGCGTTTGTGGTGTATGACTCGTGGGATGCCCCCGAAAGACTGATCTCCCTCGTTGGACTAAGTTTGATATTACTGCTTGGTAAGTATAAAAAATAAACGAGTCGAAACTATACAGTGGTAACAAAAAGGGTATAACAAGCCAAAAAGAAGTTAAAGTACTCATGAAACTGAACAACCAACTTTCCTCATGGAACATCAAGAGAAATATTTAAAAAAAATTGGAACCCCCATAAAAATCGCCGATAGGCTGATTGATTTACCTACTATTGGAGGTCCAGATTTATTTTTTTATTTTGACCGATGTTCTATGGGAAAAGTGGTTCAGTTTTATGAGTGACCTTCTTTCAGCTTGTTACTTCCAGTACCTATAAAGAATGAGACAAGAAAAGACAAAACTATGATAGAATGAAATGCGACGAGATGAAGCGACCGGCCTAAAAATCAACGCAACTGACGGGTTAAGTTTGTCCTCATCGACACACAATCTCACAATCAATCCATGAATCTGAGACCAATATCATGAAGCAAACGAAGGCATTTGATGACGGATGACCATAAGAATCATAAATTAATTTTGACTTGTACAAATTTTGACCTACGATTGAAACAATTTACCTACTTTTACTGTTGGCGGTGCAAAGCTAAACATATGCCGTGAGGTTAACCAGGGAGCTTGCAGCGACACCTATCATTTATCTAAGCTGGCTGGTTACTTAAATAGTATTTTATGTCACGCCCTGGCCATTTTCTGTTATGAATCCAAGTTTTCTTCCTTTTTTAAATAACTGATAATAAATTTTTGACTTTAATTCCAGCATTCGTGTTCTCTTCAAACCCTGGCCGCGTGAATTGGCGCACGGTGCTGATGGGTCTACTGATTCAGTTCGTCTTCGGCATCGTCTTCATCAGGTGGACGTCGGGCCGCGTCGCACTACAGTGCTTCTCCGATAAGGTCATCTCAGTTTGAGCTTAGCGTTTTGATTATTTGGAATGTGTTTATTTTGACATATTGTACCTACTAATTTAGTTCTCACGCAGTCGTTCTTACTGTTTTAAGAAATATTTAACCTCTTGTCTGTGAGGTGTCCCATATGGGACGCTGTCCAAATTTCATCCCAGTAGTCTAATGGCGTATTTCTGTTAAAAAATAACCCTAAAAGATCGTCCACCTAAGTTGTAGATATTTGTTTCTAAAATCTCATATCATACCTACCTATTTGGGTGTAAATAATCTATGTTCATACCTACTTTTCCAGGTGGCGACGTTTTTATCATACGGAGTAGAGGGCGCTGCATTTGCATTCGGCGATTTATTGGTCAAAACTGAAGGCGTTTTCGCGTTTAGTGTAAGTATTATATAACTTTTATTTCATTTTTACTTCAATTTCTTGGTCTGATATCAGTACTAACGAGAACTGTATTAAAATATCTACCGTAGTTATTTTAGGGGATACAATCCTGGGAATTTCTATTTGGGGATCCTGAGATTCATTCATACAAATTTTTGGCAACTGTCAAACTCACACTAGAAGAAATGTCAACAAAAAATAGACCATAGTACCTATTTACATGATTTTGACAGCTTGCAAATATGGCCTGTCCGAGTGGCTGTACTCTAGTGTGTTGTTGGTGTTTGACAAGTTGACAGAATTCAAATTTACTTTTCAGACCCTTCCAGTAATCTTCTTCTTCTCAATGTTGGTGGAGGTTTTATTCTTCTGGGGCGCACTACAGTGGTTCGTGCTCAAATTGGGTGGTCTATTACAGTCCGCGACCGGCACTACGGTCTGCGAGAGCATAATTTGCGTTGGCAATGTCTTCTTGGGCATGGTAAGACTTTAGCTACTATACGAGATGAGTTTGAGATAAGTTCTCCGCCCATCCGCTAGATGGCGCTGAAAACAAAATTGCGTAAACGTGAAATACCTGAAACGCGCAAGCAAAGTTTTTCTAACTGTGTTTTGTCACAAAATAGAGAGTTTACAGAAAGTTCACTCAACCCTATTTAGGTTTTTCGCGATGGCCACTTGTAACATAGACAGGGTTGCTACTGTCAAAAATCTCAAAGTATAATAATATCAAAACAGCGTAATCTGATAAGTACAAGAACGTAATGTTATTCTGAGCCAATTTAAAATCAAGAAATATGACGTTCGTGGCAACGATCTTCTTAGTTATCTTGAGGTCCTCTGAGATTCTAGTACATTCCAGTAAGCGTCAAAATCGTCGCTAGTACTGTGTGAGCCATCTGTGAAGGCGTCCCGCGCGCCGTCTCCCTACTGACTACTTTAGCGACTATAATGCCCAAAGATAAGTTCTCCACCCATCCGCTAGATGGCTCTGAAAACAAAATCGCATAAACGCGAAATACCTGAAACGCGCAAGCAAAGTTTTTCTAATTATGTTTTGTGCATTTCAGACAGAATCGGTGCTGATCATCAAACCCTACATCGCTCTGCTTACCCCGTCCGAGGTGCATGTTGTTATGGCATCGGGTTTCGCTACAGTTTCAGGTAATGATCTCTTTAAATTTAAGCAATTGTTTGTACAAACGCTAAAAGATGACGCTATTCACATAAGATCCAGAATCAAAACTAGACAAAAATGTCTATTTGTTCTTTAAATTGATTAGAAAAGATCAAAATTTTTCGTCAGAGTGACGTAATCAAGAGACAGACTGCCTTCTTCTTCTTCTTCTTCGAGTGGGACACCAAGTCGTCCAATGACCCAATGACCCGATGTGCCTTGATGTCAGAGTTTTTCGACCGCCTACTGCAAGTAGCAGGCCTCTAACATCGTTGACTAAGAGGAGGCATCTCGTTATTTATATTGAGTAAGCCAAATAGCCATTATCTGTTAAACAAAACTAAAAATAACTGTTTTATTTAACTGTTTTGTTCTATTTTCACTATCAAATCTAAAAATACTCTTTTATCAAGAGCCTCTCTTCTAATGAGCAGACAAATATTCAGTCAAAAACACGTGTTATGAAGATAACAACAATTATTAAAATTAAAACAACAATCCGACTGCGGTAATTTCAATATTTTATTTTGCCATAAAATTTCGCCATCATAAGTTTTTGAATTTTTAATATAGCCAGTGTCACTCAGGCTGCTGAGACGAATTTAACGCACCTCACATGTCAAGATCCACCCAGCCTTTGGGCTGTAGCCCTTGAAAATGAATTTCTGGATACTTACATACATGACCCTTTGGAGGCAGTCGGATAAAAACTCTTTGGTTAGTAAATAAAAGTGTCTAGTTTGATATATTTTTGACTGTATCTTAATCTGAAATATAATAGGCAAATATCGGTTTAAGATAAAATCAGTTTTGCCATGACATCAGGCTTAAGATACCTATCACTGTTATCTTAATTACTTAGCAGATACTTTACCATTTTAGTCCGGTCGGTGATAAAGCTGTTTCGCATTTTTCAAACAAAAGCGAGAAACAATTAGAGAGATTAGAGCGTTAGGACCAGGGACCGGACTGGTAAGCCTTTGCGGGGTTATTGATTGGGTTTTGCGAATGGGTTTTCTGTCCCTAGTCGAATCTCGAAAAAACCCATTCGAAAGGCTTTTTAAAGCGCTATTGTAAGGCTATCGAAATTCTTGCGAAACCCGTTCAATCAAACCACTAACCATATTGAAAGGGTTACCCTTTCGGCTTTCACATAAATTTAATCCCTAAAGAGTGACTAATACGGACTATTATTGCTCGCGCACCACAAGACGGCGAGCTGGTCCGTCAAAGCTCCGAAGTTGCCGCGAAGCCGCATTTTGCTCAACTTGCGAATGATTTCATTGTAGTGCGTGCGCACGAAACCCCTATGAAGCGCTTTTTAAAGGGTTTTAGCAAAGGGTTACCCTTTCGATAAACTTAAAGCAAATGAATGGGTTATCAGTTGAAGTGGTAAGTCGTTTAACTGGGAGTGTTGAATCATGGGGTTTAAAAATTAAGCGCTTCGTCGATAAAGCGCTTAGCGGGTCCCTGGTTAGGACAGTAGTCAGTACGAATTTAGACCTTCGATACAAATACGGTCTGTCAAACTGATCGAGATAAGCCAAATATGCTGAAGGCTCATGTTGTATCTACGTTCAGTTTTTTTTTGTTATAGATAAGAGTTTGTGTAGTTGCCTGAATACTGTACAATTTCTTCCTCCCCTTCCTATTGGTGTGGTAGAATACTGCCACGCCTAGTCCACTCAAAATGTGTTTTTGATCTCGACTGAATATCTGTCGACTAATAGTTAACCGCAAGGTGGCGGGATTCCCAAAGAGTGTTGACGTCAGGCAGGCGGCTGGTCATAAAACATAGCCAAATCCTTATGCAACATAATTTTGTGCTCACAAATCAGGTAATAGAGATGAATGGAAGAAAAAGACATGTTGCGCCGACCCCAAATAAATTGGGATAAGGGCAGGCAGATGATGATGATGATGAAATCAGGTGGTCATACCTAAGTGACTGTCAAATGTGGCTAGCAACTGATGATATTTCTTCCTCCCCAGGCACAATCCTGGCAGCCTACATAGCGTTCGGTGCGGAGCCAGCCCACTTGGTAACCGCAAGTGTAATGTCTGCCCCTGCGGCCGTCTGTCTGGCCAAACTTCTGATGCCGGAAACGAAGAGATCTTTGACTTCTGTGGACAACATTCAACCAATGGTTAGGTAAGTTCTGGTAGATTGTAAGGTCACCTGCCAATCTTTGACCACAATAAAACCAGCATTACTTACTCTTGTTTTCAAAGCTTTCCAATAGCTTAAATTTTTAAAGTTCTGTTCAACTAATAAAATTGAGCTTGTATTTTTATCACAAGTTCAGCTGTGCACAAATCCATTTCCAGACATCCTAGCTATACATAAACGGTTAAATTTGTTGCTGACTTCAGTCCACGCTTTCAGAAAAATCAATGTCGAAAATTGACCTCCATATCAGGAAGTCTGCTCCAACTTTTACCAAATTATAGACCGAATAAATTTTTCCTTAAAAATCCGCAGTGAAGACCAATCAGCTCTCTCAGCAGCCACCCGCGGGGCGACCAACGGCATCTCCCTGATCCTCAACATCATCGCCAACATCGTCGCCTTCGTCTCCTTCATAGCGTTCTGCAACGGCATGCTCGGCTACTTCGGTGGTCTGCTCGGCAATGGCGATCTCACCTTGGAGTGGATCTTGGGAAAGATCTTCATTCCTCTAGCTTATGTCATGGGTAAGTTATGGCATAACCCAACATCGTAGCCTTCGTCTCCTTCATAGCGTTCTGCAACGGCATGCTCGGCTACTTCGGTGGTCTGCTCGGCAACGGCGATCTGACCTTGGAGTGGATTCTGGGAAAGATCTTCATTCCTTTAGCTTATGTCATGGGTAAGTTATGGCATAACCCAACATCGTAGCCTTCGTCTCCTTCATAGCGTTCTGCAACGGCATGCTCGGCTACTTCGGTGGTCTGCTCGGCAATGGGGATCTGACCTTGGAGTGGATCTTGGGAAAGATCTTCATTCCTCTAGCTTATGTCATGGGTAAGTTATGGCATAACCCAACATAGTCGCCTTCGTCTCCTTCATAGCGTTCTGCAACGGCATGCTCGGCTACTTCGGTGGTCTGCTCGGCAATGGGGATTTAACCCTAGAGTGGATCTTGGGAAAGATCTTTATTCCTTTAGCTTATGTCATGGGTAAGTTATAACCCAACATCGTGGCGTTCGTCTCCTTCATCGCCTTCTGCAACGGCATGCTCGGCTACTTCGGCGGTCTACTCGGCAACGGTGATCTCACCTTGGAGTGGATTCTGGGAAAGATCTTCATTCCTCTAGCTTATGTCATGGGTAAGTTATGGCATAACCCACCATCGTCGCCTTCGTCTCCTTCATAGCGTTCTGCAACGGCATGCTCGGCTACTTCGGCGGTTTGCTCGGCAACGGTGATCTGACCTTGGAGTGGATTCTGGGAAAGATATTTATTCCTCTAGCTTATGTCATGGGTAAGTTCTGTCACGAAATAAATCTCGCCGTTTCCTTAATTTGTGGTTCAGGTGTAATCCATTTTACTTTTCCCCAGGAGTGCCATGGGACGAATGTGAGCCAGTCGGCACCCTCATTGGCCTGAAGACTATGGTGAACGAGTTTGTGGCGTACCAGAGGATGGGGGAAATGAAGATAGCTGGAATTCTTTCTGTAAGTTTAAAAATATTATTTAAATAAGTGTCTAGTTATGTTTTCAGTTTTTCACTTATTCTTCTTCATAGTTATGTATGAGTTACACTCTTGCCGGAGTGAAGTACCTAATTTCCAATCTTTTCTTATTTCCGCCATTGACTTGACCTCCTGATACGACACGACATTGACTTTTACCTTTATTTGTAAACCTCTGAATGCCTCTCTTTCCTGCCATGATGTTTTTTATGAAGTTGTCGTGTCGCCGTTCCCTCTTCAGTTTTCTATAGTCTTCAAGAACACCGTTCCTCTTCAAACAATGACAAAACTTTCTTAATATGTAATCCGGAAAAGCAATAAAGTGTAAGTAATTGCTGTTTCGTGAATTCCTGAATTCCACAGACCAAGGACTTACCCCAAAATACTATCGTATCTAATTATACAGGGTGCTAATTTAAATGAGTGCCACAGCTTTAAGGTAGGTTAAGTATCGATTAAGGTTCCCATAAAAACTACTGAAAAAAATCCCAGTCAAGAAAAAGAATGTTTTTTCGTATTTAGCCAAAACTTTTTATTTAAATCAATTTTTTGACCCTGTTGTTGTTTAGAGAGTGCCCGCCCATACAAGTAGGTACCTACTTTCGTCTATACAACTTTGAGATTGAACGAATTTCGGCTGAGATATAGGTATTTCAATCAAATGACAGCCAAGTAAAAAATAAAAAACTTGGTGACTGGTATTTTTCTTCAATACTTATGTTTTACGGCATCCTTTATCGATACTAAACCTACCATGAAGCTATGGCATGGCACGCATTTAAATTAACACCCTGTATACGTATTGGCATGTAAATTGAAATATTTATAATTTTTTTGTTATGCAGCCTCGGGGAGAACTGATAGCCACATACTCTCTATGCGGATTCACGAATCCCGCTTCAGCTGGTATCATGATAGGAGCTATGGCAGCCATGGCGCCCAATCAAAGAGAAGTATTGTCTAGTGTAAGTACCTACCTACATCATCATCTTCCTGCCCTTATCCCAATTACTTGGGGTCGGCGCAACACGTTTTGTTGAACACAAAATCGTGTTGCAAAAGGATTTGGCTGAATTTTACGACCGGCCGCCTACCAGACGTCAACCCTCCTTAGGAATGTTTTTGTGGTGGATTAACCGCCACCATACGGTTGTCCCTGGCTGTTTGTGTCGGGTTTATCCCTCGGTCGCCTCTTACGACCCCCACGGGAAGAGAGGGGGTGGTGCTATTCTACTCTGCCGGCACCACACGGCTAAAGTACCTACCTACATCTGAGAACTGATAGCCACATACTCTCTATGTGGATTCACGAATCCCGCTTCAGCTGGTATCATGATCGGAGCGATGGCAGCCATGGCACCCAATCAGAGAGAAGTATTGTCTAGTGTAAGTACCTACACTTTTAATACATAAATATGTCGCAGGTCAATAGCGAAATCCGGTCAACTGCGAAATGCATCTATTTATTTACACTAGGTCTAAAAAATATCGGATAAGTACGAATTCGTTAACTTAATGGACAAAAATGCAGGTCAATTACGTATAATATACTTTAATAATAATAATAATCTTTTTATTCAAGACAACACAGTGGTCCACTTGTTAGTTGTAAGCTTATACCTAAGTTAGTACTTATATTTATTTACTTTTATTTTTGAAATATTTAAGTGTCCTGACGCACCAGCACACTCATAAAGTGCCTCAGAAGAGGCTCTGCCAACTTATTACTAAACATGTTCAGAATGCTGTTGGAACCGCCGCGAGACCTGGATAGTAGGGATGCGGTCTTCTTTCGTATCATGGCGTGAAAGTCATCTACTCGTGCTTCCGCAAACATCCCAGATGCACTACAGAATCGCGGCAAGCCCATCAGCATTCTGAACCCGTTATTATACTGCACCGGCAGAGCATTTAGCGACTTTTGAGTGTATCTGGTCCACAGGGCGCTCGTGTAAAAGGTCTGACAATATGATTTAAAAAGCGTGATCTTAGTTTCCTTAGTATACCGAGCGAACCTGTGAGCCAGCATGTTACATCTAGCCGCCAATGCCCTGCGTTCACGATCTATGTCATCATCGTCTTTGAGGTCCTCGGCAATGTAATGTCCTAGATATTTAAATAGTTTAACTCTACGAAGTGGTGCCTTGTTGAGTTTAAAGACAGGTTCGTACAACATCTTTTTGCCAGGGGTCTCCTTTAGAGATTACGTATTATGGATTTTTTAGGCCAAGTGTGAATAAATCGATGCATTTCGCAGTAGTCCGGCTCTTCGCGATGGGCCTAGGAAATTCGCGATCCCGAAACCCGCGACACATGCTTGCATACAAACACAAATTACGACTTTATTTCTGGCGTGGTAGGCACAGTGTTAACGGTCGAGACAGATACGGGAGCCATCGCCACGTCTGAGAAATATTATGATTATGAGGGATGTTTAAAAAAAACATGACTTGTTATAGTGGCAGGGTTTCGGCCTGTTCTATTGTATGAATAATATCAATATCATTATCATAAACTAACAGGTATTATCCTCACACTAATGTTCTTAAATGAAGTAGGCAATTTGTAATTTTTAAAAGCACTTACGACATTACTGTCATGTAAATCATTATTTTGATAACATGATAATACCTATTATGATTGTATTGTTTTCTCATTGTTATTTCAGGTGGCTGTGAGGGCATTCTTTGCAGGCTGTGGAATATGTTTCATGACAGCTTGTATAGCAGGTAAATAATAAATACACAAAATAATTTAGCTACACATCTACTAGACACGTATCGTATATATACGAAAAGGTTGCACCATCGGTTATTTTTATTTTAAAACAACTGTTTGACTTGACTTTTAGATTAAAAAAAAACTTCTTGTTTTTTTTTTCAATACGTATTCAATTCAACTTATCTAACTATTTCATTTGTTTCAGGTTTATTAATGCCAGATGGATCATTTGTTTGATAGTGATAAATTATACCTAATGTTATTTATGGTGATAATTAGTTAACTTATTTACTTACTAGGACTTCCTGTATTATAAATCTAAATCTTATAAATATAAATCGTTGCGCTGTGAAGTATGTTAATGTAGGTATTACTTTTGTTAATAGATATTTTTTATCTTAAAATAAAATTTAAATTATAATATTTTAATATTTGTTATGACAATGAAAACTTAGGAATCTAAGTACATAGATATAAGAACTAATGATAGTTGAGGCACTTTGTACCTCCGCATTTTGTAAGTGTAAATATTATAACTTATATAAACAGAACTACTAGGTAATAGTGTACCTTGTTAAAAATAAAGATATTGTTTTAAATAACTATGTTTTTATATTTACCTAGCTACTTTATTTTATACCTACTCAGAAGCCATAAAAAATATAAATATTAAATGTTATTTTAAATTATTAAACAGTTCGCAGCAAATTAAATTAAAATTGTACTTCTTTTATTGGTGTGGCTTTTTTAGAATTTCTATTGTGAAAAACCAAACAGTATCATCTATTCTACTATCAAAATGGAACATGTGGGACATGACATTTTTATGCATATGAGGGGTTAATACGTACGTGCAAGTTGAAACGCACAAGTGTAGACACGAACACTCACTGGATTAAAAATTAAAATGGCAACACTGAACTTAACCTATTTTCGATGGAAGTGTCTATATAGCGGGGCGCCCCGCTCGATAGTAATTTAGGCTATTCACCGGGGCGCCCTGCTGAATAGCGCTTTCTCTATGGATAGGCTATTGAGCGGGGCGCCCTGCTAAATAGCGCTTTGTCTGTAGTTTGGCTATTGACCGGGACGCCGCTCCGCCGTTATTTCGACTCGTATGTAAGTATCATGACAGCTGATGTGGCGCAGTGGTTAGTATGCCTGCCTGCCATGCAAAGGTTTCGGGATCAATTCCCGGTGGGGTCACTCACAAAGTTGATATTTATCACTTTGTGAATTTGTTCCCAGTATGGTTAGGGCAGGTTTGATTTGATGATATGATATGATATGATATGACATTGCAGGCTGAACCACCTGATTGTCCGCAAGTAAGATGGTTCCGTGCTTCGGATGGGCACGTTAAGCCGTCGGTCCCAGTTGCTGTGATGCTATGATGGCGCTCGTTACACAACCATGTCAGAGGCCTGCTATTTGCAGTAGGCGGTTGAAAAACTCTGACACCAGGGTTCATCGGGTCGTTGAACGACTCGGTGTCCCACACGAAAAGAAGAAGAAGAAGGTAGGTATAAATACAGGGCAAGTGAACCCACATTGATTTGATTTAGTAAATCTATGTTTGGTTGACCTCGCCAATATCGTAGTCGACAGTAGGTATTGTCTAACTAGAAAAAACAGACGCCAGTAGTCCACACTAATCCTTTCTCACCCATCCCCATCGCTTAATCATCACATCCTCACCCATCTTCATCACATCATCACCCAACCTCATAACTGCTCCGTACTTATACCTACATACGAGTCGAAATAACGGCGGAGCGGCGCCCCGGTCTATAACCAAACCACAGACAAAGCGCTATTTAGCAGGGCGCCCCGCTCAATAGCCTTTACATAGACAAAGCGCTATTCAGCAGGGCGCCCCGGTGAATAGCCTAAATGACTATCGAGCGGGGCGCCCCGCTATATAGACACTTCCATTTTCGATCTTGTCAAAATCGAATAATCTAATTGTTTTAAAAATTCATCCATCAGGATAGGCAATGGTACTAGCCATACAGCCTAGTCTTTTATTAGTTCTTTCTGTTATCTTTTCAAAAATAAGGCATTAAATGCCAATTCTTCTATAGTTCATTTCTTATTTCCAATAAAAACAAGGCAAAAATGCCATTTCTTCTATATATTCTTGTGTAATTTTCAGGTTCATAAAATTCCATGTCCGGGTTAAATCCATGTCAAAGCTCTCCAACCGTGGAGATAATAAAGTCAAATATTGGATTAAAAGTGGCAGGGTTCGATAGAAGTTCTTGAAGCGAAGGCGGGATACTGTCTTTGTAAATATCTTGCAGCTTGTCAATTAATAAAATTCGGTTAATATTTAAAGCAGGACAGTTGAAAAATATATGTTCCAGCGTTTGATTTTCATTTAGAGAGCAATCTGTACATAAAGGTGAGTTAATAATTTTCATGCGGTGTAGATGGGCTTTAAATTTACAATGACCAAATCGTAACCTGCATATTTGTGTGAAGAATCTTCTTTTATAAAGGTATTATTCTTAGCGAACCAGGTTTCTCTCCCAGATTCTTATTGATTGCAGCATACCATGCACCTTTTTCTTGTATTATAATTTGATGTTGATTTATCCAGCTTTGTCTAATTTCCTCTTGAATCAATGGGATTAAATCTCTCCATGGAAGTGACATTCTTCTGGGTTGTCCAATTAAGCTATTGTTTATTGTTCTGGCAAGGTAGTCAGCTGTTTCATTACCTGACACACCTTTATGTGCTGGAGACCATAAAAATTCAATTGAAACATTGGCGTTGTATAGTGTTTGCCACAGCTGTTTAATTTTATAAATAATATAATTTGTACTCAGAGTGTTATTCTTTAAAGCTGATAAAACTGACATACTGTCACTAATAATAAGCCATTTAGGGAAAGAGTGATTTAAATTGTTTATATATTCTAAAGCGGCTTGAATTGCTGCAGCTTCTGCCGTAAATATACTGCAGGTTTTGGTAGTTTATATCCATTTCCTGTCTTCAAGGCACTGTGATAGTATGCAAGAGAGACACCAGTATCAGTTTTGAGCCATCAGTGTAAATATGCTGGTATTGTGGCCATAATGATAGTTTCTCATATAGCTCTTCTCTAGTTCTAATGGAGTTATCTATAACTATATTCATATTGCAAAATTTGCTTTCAAAAGCTCCTTCGTAACATGCCAACTTGTCAGATTTGTGAATGTTATGCCTTTCATTATAAACTTTTATTTCAGAATAATCAAGCAGAATAAAGGGGGAATTTAATTGAAGTAGATGCAGAGGCCAAAGTTTGATTTTCAGCGATTTTCTCTAATAAGGAATGGTGAGTAAAAGAAAATAATTTCAGTAGAAATCTAAATTTGAGATATTTAAATCTTAACATCAATGGAGGTATATTGCATTCAACTTGCATAGAAACAATGGGTGTTGTTTTCATTGCACCTGTTATTAAACGTAAATTTTTATTCTGTAAAGTTTCTAACTTTTTAACCAAAATAGGATTGGAAGCATAACAAAGAAAACTATATTCAAAGTGGGAACGTACCACAGACTTATATAACATAAGTAAAACTTTAGGATCAGCCCCCCCATGATGTTCTAGCGAGGGATTTAAGAATATTAAAAGCTCTAGAAGCTCTATCTGACACATAACTTACATGCTTATTCCATGATAAATTTCTAGTAAAAATTACTCCAAGAAATTTTGCTTCATCTTCTACTGGCAATAAGCTACCATCATAATATATATGAGATATTAAAAGTCTAGATCTACTAAAGATCACAACTTTAGTTTTCTCTAGACTAACACTTAAATGTAAATAATCAAAGTATGTTTTTAATCTTTCTAATGCTAAATTTAATTTGATTTCTGTTGCTTGCATGTTAGACCCAATACAATATATAGCTAAATCATCAGCAAATTGTAAATTTCTTACTTCGGTACCCAGTATACTATTTAATTTATTAATATACAAGATGAACAGCAAAGGACTTAAAATTCCACCTTGACAAACACCTAAATATGACGATTGTGGTCCATATAAATTATTTTTAAACTTGACATATACTTGCCTACCATTTAAAAAGTTGAATATCCAACTAATTAATTTTCCAGGTAAACCTAACAACTGTAACTCCGCAGCAAGCACATGGTGATTAACATTATTGAAGGCTCCAACAATATCAAAGAAGACACAAACAACAAATTTATTAAATGAGAAGGAATGATGAATGTCTAGAAAGAGATTATTCAAACTTTCGATTGCAGAGTGACCACGTCTAAAACCAAACTGATTTGGAGGTAATAACTTATTAGATTCAATAAAAAATTCCAGTCTTTGTTTTAGTATTTGTTCAAAAACTTTACCTATACAGGATGTTAATGCTATAGGTCGATAAGAATTACAATTATCCGCATCTTTACCAGGTTTCAAAACTGGAATTAAACAATCAACCTTCCATTCAGTGGGAATTATGTCATTAGACCAAAGAAAGTTAAATATGTCCAAAATCATTTTTTACTTGACAATGAAAGATTTTTAATAACTTATATGGAATATGATCTAAACCAAAAACAGTATCTCTTCTAGAGCTAAGTGCACTAATAAATTCATTTAAAGTAAAAGGTGTAATTAAATAATCATTACCACCAGTGACTGGAGAGTTAACAGTAGTAGTGACAATATTTGGAGAAACGGTTGTGTACTTATTTAAAAATGCTGGTATCCAATCTGTGTTAGAAGACCGTATCACATTACATTCAGAAAAGATTTATTAAACATGCGCATTGTTTTCCATATTACAGACAGAGGTGTTTGCCGGTTAAATGTTTCACACAAAGCCATCCATGAAGCTTCTCTTTCCTTTTAATGGTAAGTTTTTAATAGCTTGTTGTTTTTAAAATAGATATAATTTTCTAATGTTGGGTCATTTTAAATTGAATGTAAGCAGCTTTAGAATTATTTACTGCTAAAGTGCAGGCATTATTCCACCAAGGCAAACATGGTCTTTTCCTACGTGTTAAATTTGGCTGCACTGAATTATTTCTGGTTGTGGGATTAGCCTCAAATGCACAATTTAGTAGTAAAGAGCAGAGATTAGAATAGGATTCCTGGGGTCGTTCAAAGTCAAAGTTAAAAGTAGTTAATTTGTCACTAACTATTTCTTGATATTTTTCCAATCGACATTTGAAAAATTTGGACGGATGTAATTTCCTTGATTTAAATTGGAATTGTTAATTCTATTTACAGAACCAAGGATACTAGTAACAGTGGGAAGATGATAACTCCCATTGGGTCATCATGAACTGACCAGCTACAACGTAATGATAATGAGGAAGAAACGAGAGTAAGATCCAATGCATTTGGTTTCCACACATGTGAACCCACAGTAGTTGCTTGGCCGTCATTAAGGAGGCATAAATTATTATCATCAATCACATCTTGCAAAATTATACCACGCGCATCAGTTGACGTGCAACCCCACGAAGTACTGTGTGCATTGAAATCCCCAGCCATAATAAGAGGCCCGGTACAGATTTAATCAAACTATCAAGACGGGAATAAGTAAAGTTGGAAGGAGAAGCCAACGTGGGACTATAGAAACTAATTATTGTAATAATTTCATTGTTGAAATGTAACTGAACTGCCAAATTTTGTAATGAGTTATCAGAATGTGTGTTTAACAAATTGTAACGCAAATTATTTTGTATTAATATAGCAACACCATTGTGTTTAGTACCTATATCTAATCTTTCGATGTTAAAACCTTTAATTTTAATTTTTTTCCCTGGTTTTAACCAGGTTTCAGAAATAAGTGCTACATGAATATTATTATTATATAAAAAATAAGTAAAAGCATGTAAATTACTAGACAAACTTTGGGCATTCCATTGAACAATATTTAACTGATCCATAAATTAGAATTTACTTAGTTTTATGGTCTGTGGTTTTATTGATACTGAATGAATCAAGTAAAGCGCTTTTTATACTTTGAGTAGAGATTGGGATAGGATTTTCAGCATCTTTACTAGCGGAAATAATTTTTATAATTGAAGAAATCAGAAGATTCATGAATTGTTCCGATTTAAACAATTGTTGAACTGGGTCTACTTTACTTTTTAGTGGGGAAGTTTTGTTATTAAAAACTTCAATTTTGAATTTTCACTGGGCATGATTTGGCAATTGCAACATGTTTTCCTTTGCAGTGAACACAGACTGCTTCTTCTGGCCGTTTTACGCAATCTTTATAATTGTGAGAATCACCGCAGATTGAGCACCTCTGGGCGTTTTTACAGAATTTACCAATGTGCCCAAAGCGCAGGCATCGCAGGCATTGGCTCACAGGAGGCGTGTATGGCCTTACTTCGAAATACCAGCTGTTAATATCCACATAATCAGGAAGTACTGCACTAGCGAAAGTTATCGATACCGCTTGTGTTGGTACCAAGCAGGAGTTACCTTCGTCGTCTTTGGAACGTCGCATGAATCGGCGTACAGATACAACATTTCTGCAACTAGAAATTCCATCATATATTTTTTGTTGCTCATGTATGTTGGAACGTTTGTTATTACCCCTGTCACTTCCGTTAATCTTGCTGGAATAGTCGCCCTCAACTTTAGCTCTTTTGAGACTTGAGATTATTAAGAGCTGCATTTGCTAACCCTGGTCGCTCAAATATAACCGCTATTTTGTAACGATTGATTCTTTTCAATTGCTTGATACCTTTGTTACTAAGCTTCAATGCGCTTCCCAAGCCCATCAAGTCTCTCTCACCTATCGGCGTCTTGTCGTCCGCGCTCTCGTAAATTACTATATATTCGAACTCACCGCCATCCTCCGGATACTGACGAATGTAGTTTTCAGTTTTGTATGGCTTGTATTTGTCTACATCGTCGTCGCCCGCATCATCGCTCATAGCGGGGTCCTCTCCTTCGCTTACCTCTCCGCCATCGTTTCCCTTTTTACGTTTGCCTTTGCGACCCATGGCTGGGCAGCAAAGCTGTGTTGCTTTTTTATTGCACTATTAGAATATAAGTTACTAGTAATTAAATTTACTAAGAAATTATCAATTTATTCTGCAAAAAGCAATTTTAAAATTTTCTTTGAAAAATTTTCACCCTCTTGATTCAAATTCCCGCCAAAGAATCCGAATAATCTAATCGGGTGCGCTCTTTGTGCAACAAAAATTGTGCGACGAAAAAAACGCGTCATGTTTTGTGCAGTAAATAATTGACGACATTGACAAGAATGCTCGGGGTGCACAAATTTTAACGCGAATTCCCGTGTTGCACTTTTCTGTTGTGAATGTGGTTTACGCGACGTTTATTACGCAGGAAAAAATAGGCGACAAATAGAATGCAGCCCGAGAATCTGTGTCAAAAGTTACTGCTGACATGAAATATTTGTTGCATGTTTTCTACTGCGTAATCTTCATGCGCTCCGAAATTGTGCAACCCGAGAATTCATGCTAGCTGTCATTCGTTTTATTTTTAAATTTATTAGAGATGAACCATCATCGTTGATCATACAAATCGATAATCATATTTTAAATTAATGACGTGGATAGCGTGTCGTTTCTGGCACATCGCCGGCCGCTGCCGCGGCTCGCTCGCTCCGCTCGCTCGGCTCGTGCGTTGTGGTCAAAGTTCTAACCTAACCTAACCTAACCTGGCGCTTTCCGCGCCAGGTTTGGTTAGGCTATACCTAACGGACCTATAATCGATTATGATTTCTCGACCACTAAGAGTTTTTGAGTACACCTCTAGTAAAGTTCAATGACATGACACTGAATTGCGGGTTGCATTTTTTGTGCTGCATTTTTCTGAAGCGCTTCGAGAAATAATGTTTCTTCAAAACATGAACTTTTTACTGCATTTTCCATGACGCCCTTTATTTCCTGCATGAATTTTGACGTCAATTCACCGAGCGCTTCAAGAAAATGCAGAAAAAAATAGGCGTCACAAAATATTCAGTCCGGGAATTCATGTCAGGATTACGTGATTTCCAGTACTGCATAATATTTGACGCGAATTATTTAGTGCACATTGTCTGTTGCGCAGTGTGGCAGCTCATCTAATCGATGAACGCGGCGTCTCAGCCATTTTGTTTTAATTTGCCGATTTTCCGCCTAAATAATCGCGAAAAGTGTATTTGAATAGTTTGAAATACCATTAAATTCAACTAAAACCAAAGTTTTATAACTTCAAAGGTGTATCACACCTAGAAAGTGCAAATTGAAGTGTTGGTTACTAGATAACCAATTTCGTGTTCGTCTTGTGTTTTGACGTGACAAAATTGTGATTATGGTGCGTGGGGCTGGTCGCGGGGGCCGTGGGATGCCGGGTCGAGGCGGCATGGGGCGTCCGCCCTTCAGCCGCCCGAGGATCTTGATGCTGAGGCCTCCGTTTGACTTCGTATTGGCAGAGCCGGCGTTCCCTCGTTGCAAGCCGGCACCCGACGATTCTGCGCTTACTCAGGTAATATGAGTGGTATATTTGTTTGTTCTTATTGCCATAAAAGTGTTAAATCAAGCTGTAATTTGCTTGGAATGGAATGGCTGCCAAAATAATCAGCCCCCCAAAGTGCACCTCAAGCTGTAATTTCTACTTAGTTGCATTATACTGACTGAGTGTTCATAAAACTGAACTACCTATGGAAAATGGATCGACGAAACATGAAAAAAAAATTTGGTCCTCCCAAATAAAATGAATTAAATTTTTATGGGAGCTTTATTTGTTGTTTTGTAACATGTTGTACTTCTATTTCCTTCCAGGCGCTTCTGAAACGCCACACAGAGCTATGCCCGACCCCAGCGGAGCAGTCGGCAGTGCTAAGCCTTGTCACTAAACTCCAGACCGTTTTGGACAATCTTGTTGTTGCACCGGGGGACTTTGCCGCTTGTGTAAGTATCAACAGAATTTCCTTCACTTTATTATTATTATGTTGGTTCATTACTGAATCTCGGGTCCACAGGGACCCGGTATTATTTATTAATACACTAGCAGCTTTTGAGTTGATGCATGAATATCACTGCACTTGTGTCTTATTTTTTTGATAGGTCAGTCTTTAAATGTTGGTTAGTCTATTTTTGACACTATTTCTAGGAGAGTTTTCCAGAGATCCACAAGCCCCGTTAGGCAAGAAGTTACTTACTCATGTTTCTTGAAATGTGTATTTAAAAAAGTTCTTTAGCTTTGATTTCTTTCTTCCCAGTCCATCTGGTCCAATAACTAGGAATCAGCGAAAAAAAATCCCCGGTAACGAAATGTTGTGGATTTGTGTAGTGGAAGGTCCTCTTCACAAAGTCCAATAAAATCCTCTCAAAAATATGCGGTGCTGGGAGTAGGGGGGTTAATTATGTGTCCCTTTTTTTAGTTTCCCGACTGTAACTCGTAAACGGCGCGTCGTAGCTTCAAAATGTCTAAGAAACTATTAAAGCTCATTTAATTTCCTATAACTTTGTCATTAACATGAAAACCGTAACATGAATGGTTTTTAAGTTATGGCCATTTCAAAGTCGGTAGATTTTTACTTTTTTTATTACGACACTAAAAAGTGTTTGGACGTTTCTGTAGATCTTCGTTATCTTTAATGAAAACTATTTCAAAATTTGTGGATAAACTAAAAAAATCAAATGATTAAATACGTGTTCCCGCGTTTTGTAAATTTTAACCCTTAACAGGGTAAAAAAGAGGTTAATAGTTTGTATGAAAAATCGTAATTTTTGATGTGATCTGTTTCAAAATTTGGAAATAAGCGAATAAGCCAAAATAATTTAACACCTGTTTCAGCATTTTGTAAATTTTAACTCTTAACAGGGTAAAAATATTTTTTTTTTAATTTGTAGATACTTTATTTAATCATTTACAACAGTCAAATAATACACAAAAACTTAACTAAAAATTCCGCCCCAGCTCGTCCCCGGTCCAAAGGTGCCCATTACACTACTAGCGTTACCACGCTGTATGGCAATGGACAACCTTTGGACAAGGAACGATCCAGAGCGGGGGTCAAGACCTCTCTCCTTCAGCCGACGCCCAATCTGCTTCACAAAAGCTTTAGCCTCGGCACACCAGCTCCCTGCTGTTTCCACTGCCAGAGGCACAAATTCGTACCGTTGAGCAAGGTCTGCGACCTTTGCGTACTTATTCTTCTTCTTTGAGGCTGCGACTTCGGCAGCAGCCCCTGCAGCCTTGATTGTCTGGCCAAGATGACAAGAGGCGAAGGTACTGACGCAGGTTGCATCCCATAGCAAGCATCTGCCCCTGTGCCATGGGACGAGCGTCAGACCATCGGGTCTCTTGCCATCCGTGCGGCTCAACCCAGGAGGCTCCAAAACGCAAGGGACATTCGCCGAAACGAGAGCCCTCCGAACGATGTCGTTGAGGGCGTGGTGTCGCGGGAACCTACCTGCGCACCGACAACAACTCAACTCATGATGGCCATTGGCCTCCACCATGGAACCACAAATGCAGCGGTGAGGTTCACATACATTGCAGCCCAGGCGGAGAGCCACTGCAACACGCAGGGAGTCGTTATCAAGATGCGTGCCCAGGTTAGGTGACGGTAGCGCGTTCAACCACGCCCCGGATTCTGACTGCGACACCGCCCGAAGCCTCGCCACATCCGCACCAACAGCCCCAAGAAGAAGCCTGGAGAAAATTCCCTTACAACCAACCTCATCCCACAAACGCTGGCAATCGGGACGGGCAGGTACAGGCTCACCAGAGTTGAGAGCCAGCCATGCCTCCAATGCATCGGATCCATTAAATATAATATAATTATTCAACAACTAAGGTATTACAAGGTAATTTGATTATAAAAGTGTCTCTTAGATACATACCAGAACAATATACGAACATATATTAAATAAAACTATATGACCAACAGTTATTTAACATCAAAATGATGTGTCGAATTCAAGGGTTGCCAATTCATCCTTTAAGGGTTAAAGCGTACAAAATTCTGACAAACGTGTCTAATTATTTTAACCTATTACTAGTCTACTCACGCACTTTGAAACAGATTGCATCAAATGTGACGAAGTTTCATCTAAGTTTTAACCCCCTTTTTCTCCTTTTACAAAATGCTTCAACACGTGTTTAATTAATTTGGCTTATTCGCATAATTCCAAATTTTGAAACAGACGACATCAAAAATGACGATTTTCATACAAACTCTTAACCTATTTTTTACCCTGTTAAGGGTTAAAATTTACAAAATGCTGAAACACGTGTTAAATTATTTTGGCTTATTCGCTTATGGGTAGTATTTAAACGCAAATCAAAAAATATCCTTTTTCTATGCAATAAGATTCCAAATTCCCATCAAAATTACTGATTGCACAGCAAAATATTCAACTCAAAATATCACTAAACACACTACAATTTATTTTCGCAGCGTACAGCGATTTTTCCTAAAGCAAAAGCTTTTTCATCAATGCACAGCTAATAATCTTAATGCACATTATACCTGTTAACTCTTTTTCTTTTAAATATAGCTTCTATTTTTATATTATTTACAGCAGTTTTTATTAGAGATGAACCATCATCGATAATCATACACATCGATAATCATATTTTAAATTGATGACGCGCATAGCGTGTCGTTTCTGGCACATCGCCGGCCGCTGCCGCGGCACGCTCGCTCCGCTCGCTCGGCTCGTGCGTTGTGGTCAAAGTTCTAACCTAACCTAACCTAACCTGGTGCTTTCCGCGCCAGGTTCGGTAAGGCTATACCTAACGGACCTATAAACTTATGTTTACTTACGTATGTTTACTGGTTAATATGCTACTGGTGTAGTTATTTTGCTATGAAATATAGAAAATTTGCTGTGCAGTCAGTATTCATGCTATGTATGTAGTATTTTTGTACAAAAATAAATTTATCTGTATTGCATTATGAGGAAAAAAGTTATGTCATATTGATGTAAAATTTCGAATTATCTGCAGTTTATGTTTTGTTAAACATTTAGTTTATTTATAGTGAAGTAAGATATTTGATGTAAAAACCAATATAAATGATGAATATGTATTGATAGGTGATTATTTATTTGATATGCAATTTATAATATCCCTTCGCTTATTTCCAAATTTTGAAACAGATCACATCAAAAATGACGATTTTCATACAAACTCTTAACCTATTTTTTACCCTGTTAAGGGTTAAATTTTAGAAAATGCTGAAACACGTGTGAAATTATTTTGGCTTATTCGCTTATTTCCAAATTTTAAAACAGATCACATCAAAAATGTCGATTTTTCATACAAACTATTAACCTCTTTTTTACTCTGTTAGGGGTTAAAATTTACAAAATGCGGGAACACGTATTTAATCAATTGTTTTTTTTAGTTTATCCTCAAATTTTGAAATAGTTTGTATTAAAGATAACGAAGATCTACAGAAACGTCCAAACACTTTTTAGTGTCGTAATAAAAAAAGTGAAAAAACTACCGACTTTGAAATGGCCATAACTTAAAAACCATTCATGTTACGGTTTTCATGTTAATGACAAAGTTATAGGAAATTTAATGAGCTTTAATAGTTTCTTAGACATTTTGAAGCTATGACGCGCCGTTTACGAGTTACAGTCGAGAAACTGAAAAAAGGGACACATAATTAACCCCCCTACTCCCAGCACCGCATATTTTTGAGAGGATTTTATTGGACGTTGTGAAGAGGACCTTCCACTACACAAATCCACAACATTTCGTTACCGGGGATTTTTTCTTTCTTGGACTACTAGGCTTCTTTAAGCTTGCTTAGTGTTTCACAATGTCTCATATTGTTGAATTTGTAAAGTTTTATCTTAATATGATTTAAAAATGTATGTTTCACTCTTATATAAGCTTATTCTACAAAAATTCAAATAAAATTACATTAATTTACAGCAACTGGAAGAGGTCCGTCAAGTGGGGTCCTACAAGAAAGGTACCATGATGGCTGGCAAGAACGTGGCCGATATTGTCGTCATCATGAAGACTTTGCCTACTAAAGAGGCAGTTGAGGGGCTGTCGAACAAGGTTAGTATAACATTCATATATCACGCCTATATCCCTTGCAGGGAAGGCAAAGCGTAAACTGCTGTTAAAAACACCCATTTACACTATGTATAACAAAAGTTGGATTGTAATTCAGAAGACTGTGTATCACCATAGTGTCAAGATGTCAGCCTGTTGTCTAAAATTGCAATACTCATCAACCCTCATCAAAACCCTTAGTCGCTTTTTATTTTTACGACACATATGGGAAAGATATGGGGTGATGCTATTCTAAGGCACAATGCACAGTGGTACCGCGTACTAAGACAGGCGGTCGTTGGGGATTTTATGGTACTGAATTAATAAAAATCAATGTTTAAATGTTTCCAAATATGTTTCTGTACAAAGATAGTAACATAAAGTGTAACTCAGTATTTGTCACCAATATTATGCCAATCTCACAGTGGTCCCGGGGTTAGGTCATTGAGCTTAAATTTTTGTGACCAAATTATGGCGTCAAACTTATCATAGTTATTCACTATTGACTGTTCTATGTGATAGTAGAAACGGATTAATGATATGGTTAAGAGCGCATTCAATTTTTTCTAGCAAATTTGCAAATATTGGCTTTATAAACATGCGAGTTTCTCGAAAACCATTATGTAAAATTAATATGTTACTTGTACATTTAATCAAGCATATCTTCATGTAAAAAATGTACAATGTAAATATTAACATTTTGGTTTTAAACATGTTACAAACAGCGATATCTAAAGCGACAAAACCAAAATTCAGGAAAAGACCTCAAATTAAGCGTGAGTTTTAGTTCACTGTAAAAAAATATCAATTATACAAAAAAATAGAGTATTTATTTGAGAACAAAGTCTACAGTGAACATTTTACAATTTTATTCAGAAATATAGAATAATACCACGTTTTCATATACGAATTTTTGCATAATAATGCGCCATTATAACAGCTTCTGTATGAATAAATAACAGTAGTAGAGATTTAAAAAAAATATATGTTATTTAAGAAGATGTACTTAATCTAATTGCAGAAAAATATATTTATTAATTTTGTTCATAATATCACTGTAAAAAATATTCAAACATTCCCATGTTTTTCGCAAAACGACGCTCCGAGCGGTCTGGCAGGGAAAATTGTATGGGCTTCGTGAAAACCTCTATCTATAGCGGCCTTAACAATTTCTTTGTATTTTCGGTTCAAAGTCCACATTATTCTCGTTGGTATTCCGCCGTCGTAAAACGAGCAAAAGTCGAAGTTACGCGAAGTGTAATTATTTGTATTTTTTCAATTGTTTGTGCAATTTTTTGTAATGGACTTTGAAGATTACGTTATAAAAAATATTTTTATAGGTTTATTTATTTATCAATTTGCGTGATTCGTAAATAATTGGGGTGCTACGCAGGCCTTTGTTGGACTTCGTAATTTTCCTTTCTTTTTTCTTTATTGTGACTTATAACTTTTCGCTGTCGTATGCCAAACATGCGACTTACATATGAATAATCACCATTTAACTGGCATCAGAAATGATTAGTTTTCAGCTGCCTTTGGTTGCCACAGTCAGCAGCAGGCACGGGGTCTACGTCACCCAAATGTATTTCTACAAACCCACAAAAACACCCCCCTATTTTAATATCATGTATTATTAAAATACTGGGGGACTGGTTCAGATCATACTAAAGAGTGTGTGCTTCTTCTGAATGCGGTCAAAGAACCAACCATTATAATAAGTTTCAGAAAAATGACAAAAGACAAGTCCGTTCAGCTTTTAAAAGAGGCGATTCACACTGGGCAGGCGGATTGGCCGGCGCAGTGCAAGATGTTGTAGGTAGATATTCACAGGGAATGCTGCTGACCATTCCCTGGATCAATCCCTTAGTCCACTTATACGATTATTGTAATATTACAAACACCTTATCATTTTAAAAACTGAAAATTAAATATGTAAATGTAAAACTTATTAAAATTACTAACTGTAACATTTAAAGATTTTTGTGTTTGGTTTTTTATACAGAATCACTTTCAAATATTAACACTCAAAAAGTGCTGTTTGCTGTTTTCAGGTGAATGAGGAGTTGAACAAGCTGATGCGCGCTGAATCCGCCGGTTCAGTGGTGTGCGCTTGTCATGAAAGAGGCTTCACTGTCACCGCAGCCACTGCTGCCGTCAGGTAGGATACAATCCTTAGAATATATTATGTCACAGTGAAATTACAAACACAGCTAGCCCTTGGCGTACCTGGTGCAAAAGTTACAGGGCATGCCTGATGGGTCTGTAAGACCCTAAACTTAAAATATTTTTGTCTCCAACAAATTGATATAAATGTTTTTGTCTCCAACAAATTGATATCAATGTAGTATGATTTATGATTTTACAATAAAATTTGTTTTAGAACTACAGTTTCAACAGCCAAAACCACTATACTCACTATGCTTGGAACAGAACAGACTGGCAAGCACAGTGTAAGATGTATTGATAGGGTACTCTGCTGCCTTGGATTCATTCAGTTGACGGTTTTTGTATAAGACACCTACAAGTTATGGGGTGATGCTATTTTAAGCCAGCCTACTTTATTTTTCAGGGTGTTGGTGACCACTTTGCACCAGAATCTGAGGAAACTCGAGCCTGAGGTGAGTGAATAAAAACGCATTTCATAGAAGTAATTTTGTTATATTATTCTATCTATTTTATTGATCCCCAGTACTACCTGGTTCACATAAGAAAGGGACCCGAAATGGCGACTTTATTGTTAGCGTCTTTTTCATATTACATGTATGTACATGACATTTGAGCAAGATGTGAACAATAACGTTGCCATTTCAGGTCCCCTTCTTCTATGAACCAGGTAGTATTCACAAGTCAGATGCAAAGTAATTTCGAATACCCCATACTACAAACCTTTCGTTGGCATACATCTCTGTTACACTTATTATAGTAAATTTTAGTAGTGATTGATAGCGAAAGCTCAAAACCGGGCTGATAAGGAACAACTATCCCCAAGGAACATAGGCCGAAATACGAAAAAAATTGAATTTTGTTGAGTTGCTATGGGAGGTCCAAATTTTTCCAAAGGTGTATATGACATTATTTTAATATAAATTATTTATACCTACTAGGTGTGTGAGGCTGGTACCTTAACTAGGTAGGTATAAAAATACCTGTATTATAGGTCACCAGTTTTTTTTTTTTCTAAACTCAATGTATTTTATATTGTAGGTGCACTTGGACTACAAGTTGATCAGCAGCCACCTGGCCGCTATAAGGCACAGCCGCTGGTTTGAAGAGAACGCGCACCATTCTTCCATCAAGGTAGGTGATGATGATGATGATGATGAAGATGATGATAGGTGCACCTGGACTACAAGTTGATCAGCAGCCACCTGGCCGCTATAAGGCACAGCCGCTGGTTTGAAGAGAACGCGCACCATTCTTCCATCAAGGTAGGTGATGATGATGATGATGATGAAGATGATGATAGGTGCACCTGGACTACAAGTTGATCAGCAGCCACCTGGCCGCTATAAGGCACAGCCGCTGGTTTGAGGAAAACGCTCACCATTCTTCCATCAAGGTATGTGATGATGATGATGATGATCTACATACATACATATATCACGCATTTATCCCTTCGGGTAAACAGAGCGTAAATGGCTGTAATAAGGGCCATTTACACCAATCTCAAACTTTTCTCGGACGTGGTGTATACAAGCGTGATATATGCATGTATGTAATAGTTTCCAAAGTGCCTTGTGGTGCCGGCAGAGTAGAATAGCACCACCCCCTCTCTTCCCGTGGGGGTCGTAAAAGGCGACCGAGGGATAAACCCTACCCAAACAGCCAGAGCCAACCGTATGGTGGCGGTTAATCCACCACAAAAGTATTCCCAAGGAGGGTTGACGTCTGGTACGCGGCCGGTTGTAAAATTAAGGCAAATCCTTTGCAACACGTTCTGTTTATTTTGTGTTCAACAAAACGTGTTGCGCCTACCTCAAGTAATTGGGATAAGGGCAGGAAGACGACGGTATGTGTTTCCGAAAGTGTGCCTGATGTGCCTCACTAAAACTAGGCATTCACTTGGCTACCTTTGTCCCGAAATATTATGCCTATGCAAAAGTTTTGCAAGAAATGTAGCAACAACACCCCTGAAACAAACTGTCCTATTCAAGGCAGGTAGATATTTATTGAGAACTTTTCGAGAACATTGTCCGATTGTATCAGATACAATCGCGGGGATTTTGTCCCTAATGAATACCCGCCTTCTCGTTTAAAAATATGGTTTGCAAAATATGTTTAGATCACTCAAATATCTTTTTACTTGACATGCAATATTGTTGCAGGTGCTGATACGCCTGCTGCGCGACATGTGTTCCCGGCACGCGGGACTCGAACCTCTGACCCCCTGGATGATTGACCTGTTAGCTCACCACTGCATCATGAATAATCCTGCCAGGCAGGCCGCCCCAGTCAATGTCGCTTTTAGGTGAGAAAACACATTTATAGTACACACAGCAAAGGAATAACCTACACAGCGCTACTCCAAACGTATTGAAATATTATAATCTCCAATCTATTATGAAAATAGAATCAAGTGGAGGGAGTCATTTTGTAATAGAATCAATTTTAAGAATTATAATGGAAATAAAAATATTTTCCGTTGTTTCAACTACCCCTGTGTGGCTTATTCATAATGTGACTGGACGTTTTAGCAAATAGTTCCTCTGGCATCATGTTGATAGCATTAGAAATGGGCGTCTTATTTATTTAGACTGGTTATACGGCTGCCATAATATTACGTGCGGCTATATCTAAAAACCCTATTAGCTGATTAAAATTGTAAAATTAAATTGGGTTTCACATTATGAAAAAATACTTATTATAGAATACCCTTAATTTAAGTCATGTTGTTGTCTTGGAAAACTTTTGCCCCGCCACCACAATCGTCGATGAAGGTCAATTGCCTTATTCGTCAAAAACGAGTTTTTACTCTGAGGCGGTAATGTGGCACGAAGGCTGAGACTTCAAAAAAGTACTCAATTTTTATGCCTGTTGTGTTTTGCCTCATTAAGAAAAACTGTCTTAACTCTGTTTTCAAACCCATTTTTTTATTCCATACCTTACGTATTTTTTCCAGGCGCGCACTATCTCTTATGGCTGCAGGGCTGTTCCTACCAGGCAGCGCGGGCTTAGCAGACCCGTGCGAGGCGGCACACGCTCGCGCGCACACCGCTTTAGATTTGGCAGCTCAAGACATGGCCGCTGCTACTGCACAGACGTAAGTATATCTATTAATTGGTCCAACAAAAGTAACTTAACTAAATAATAAATGTAAGTTTCTCAATTAGCAACATAAGTGACATAATTGTCAACAAAAGTAACTCTATAAGTAACAAAAGTGACTTAACAATAACAAAAGTGACTCAACGATCTACAAAAATGACTTAACTAATAACGACATTGATTAAACAATCACATAAGTGACTAAATCACCAACAAAAGTGACTAAACCTACAATTAGTGACTATACTATTAACAAAAATGACTCAACAATCAACAAAAGTGACTCAACAATCAACAAAAGTTACTAAACAAATAAAATGTGTTTTGTCTGTGTATAACTACCAGGCAGCGCGGGCCTAGCTGACCCGTGCGAGGCGGCACACGCTCGCGCGCACACCGCTTTAGATCTCGCCGCTCAAGACATGGCCGCTGCTACTGCGCAGACGTAAGTATATTTATTAATTGGGCCAACAAAAGTAACTAAACAATAAATGTAAGTTTCTCAATTAGCAACATAAGTGACTTAATTGTCAACAAAAGTAACTCTATAGGTAACAAAAGTGACTCAACGATCTACAAAAATGACTTAACTAATAACGACATTGATTAAACAATCACATAAGCGACTAAACGACCAACAAAAACCTACAATTAGTGACTAAACCAGTAACAACAGCGACTCAACAATAAAAAAAAGAACTCAACAATCATCAAAAGTGACTCAACAATCAACAAAAGTGACTAAACAAATAAAAGGTGTTTTGTCTGTGTATAACTACCAGGCAGCGCGGGCTTAGCAGACCCGTGCGAGGCGGCACACGCTCGCGCGCACACCGCATTAGATTTGGCTGCTCAAGACATGGCCGCCGCTACTGCACAGCCGTAAGTATATCTATTAATTGGGCCAACAAAAGTAACTTAACTAAACAATAAATGTATGTTTCCCAATTAGCAATATAAGTGACTTAATTGTTAACAAAAGTGACTTAACAATCAACAAAAGTTACTCAACGATCTACAAAAATGACGTAACTAATAACGGCATTGATTAAACAATCACATAAGCGACTAAACGACCAACAAAAGTGACTAAACCAGTAATAACAGTGACTATACTATTAACAAAAGTGACTCAACAATCATCAAAAGTGACTCAACAATCAACAAAGTGACTAAACAAATAAAAGGTGTTTAGTTTGTGTATAACTACCAGGCAGCGCGGGTTTAGCAGACCCGTGTGAAGCGGCACACGCTCGCGCGCACACCGCTTTAGATTTGGCTGCTCAAGATATGGCCGCTGCTACTGCTCAGACGTAAGTATATTTATTAATTGGGCCTACAAAAGTAACTTAACTAAACAATAAATGTAAGTTTCTCAATTAGCAGCATAAGTGACTTAATTGTCAACAAAAGTAACTCTATAAGTAACAAAAGTGACTTAACAATAACAAAAGTGACTCAACGATCTACAAAAATGACTTAACTAATAACGACATTGATTAAACAAACTCATAAGTGACTAAACGACCAACAAAAGTGACTAAACCTACGATTAGTGACTAAACCAGTAACAACATTGACTAAAATATCAACAATAGTGACTCAACAATCAATAAAAAGCATTTAACAATCAACAAAGTGACTAAACAATCAAAAGGTGTTTTGTCTGTGTATAACTACCAGGCAGCGCGGGACTAGCAGACCCGTGCGAAGCGGCACACGCTCGCGCGCACACCGCTTTAGATTTGGCTGCTCAAGACATGGCCGCTGCTACTACACAGACGTAAGTATATTATTAACATAACTAGCAAAAGTGGCGCAATAATTTGTTTGCAATAAAAGTAACTCGATATGACGAAAAATAAGTTACAAAAGTGACTCAATGACTAATAAAAGGGACTCTACTATTAACAAAAGTGCCTAAACTAGTGACAATAGTGACTAAATACTAACAAAAATGACTCAACAATCAACAAAAAGAACTCAACAATCATCAAAAGTGACTCAACAATCAACAAAAGTGACTAAACAAATAAAAGGTATTTTGTCTGGGTATAACTACCAGGCAGCGCGGGATTTGCTGACCCTTGCGAGGCGGCACACGCTCGCGCGCATACTGCATTAGATTTGGCTGCTCAAGACATGGCCGCTGCTACTGCGCAGACGTAAGTATATTATTAACATAACTAGTAAAAGTGGCGCAATAATTTGTTTGCAATAAAAGTAACTCGATATGACGAAAAATAAGTTACAAAAGTGACTCAATGAGTAATAAAAGTGACTCTACTATTAACAAAAGCGACTAAACCTGTAACAAAAAGTGACTAGACTAGTGACAATAGTGACTAAATACTAACAAAAATGACTCAACAATCAACAAAAAGAACTCAACAATCATCAAAAGTGACTCAACAATCAACAAAAGTGACTCAACAATCAAAAGGTGTTTTGTCTGGGTATAACTACCAGGCAGCGCGGGTTTAGCAGACCCGTGCGAGGCGGCACACGCGCGCGCGCACACCGCTTTAGATTTAGCCGCCCAAGACATGGCCGCTGCTACTGCACAGACGTAAGTATATCTATTAATTGGTCCAACAAAAGTAACTTAACTAAACAATAAATGTAAGTTTCTCAATTAGCAACATAAGCGATTTAATTGTCAACAAAAGTAACTCTATAAGTAACAAAAGTGACTTAACAATAACAAAAGTGACTCAACGATCTACAAAAATGACTAATAACGACATTGATTAAACAATCACATAAGCGACTAAACGACCATCAAAAGTGACTAAACCTACAATTAGTGACTAAACCAGTAACAACAGTGACTAAAATATCAACAACAGTGACTCAACAATAAATAAAAAGCATTTAACAATCAACAAAAGTGACTAAACAAATAAAAGGTGTTCGTCTAAAGATATGGCCGCTGCAACTGCGCAGACGTAAGTATATTATTAACATAACCAGTACAAGTGGCGCAATAATTTGTTTGCAATAAAAGTAACTCGATATGACGAAAAATAAGTTACAAAAGTCACTAAATTACTAATAAAAGTGACTCTACTATTAACAAAAGTGACTCAATGACTAATACAAGTGACTCTACTGTTCACAAAAGTGACTAAACCAGTAACAAAAAGTGACTAAACTAGTGACAATAGTGACTAAATTCTAACGAAAATGACTCAACAATCAACAAAAAAGAACTCAACAATCAACAAAAGTGACTAAACAAATAAATAGTGTCTTGTCTGGGTATAACTACCAGGCAGCGCGGGCTTAGCTGACCTGTGCGAGGCGGCACACGCGCGCGCGCATACTGCATTAGATTTGGCTGCTCAAGATATGGCCGCTGCTACTACGCAGACGTAAGCAGAATACCGGGAGTAACAGAATGGGTATAACAAGCCGAAAGGAGGTCAAGGTACTCATGAAACTGAACAACTTTCCCCATAGAACATGGGTCGAAATATGAAAAAAAAAGTTTGGGCCTCCCATAGTAAATTAATCAGCTGAGCGGAGATTTTGTATTTTTTCGGCTTGTTATACCCTTTCTGTTACTCCCTGTATAAATTACTAACTGAACCAATCGATTTGACTAGAAATAAGTTGCAAAAGTGACGCAACCAGTAACAAAAGTGACTAAACAACCAACAAAAGTTACTAAACAGTTAACAGACATGACTCAATAATTAAATGTGACTCAACAATTGACAAAAGTGACTAAACAATTGACAAAAGTGACTAAACAATCAACAATATTGACTAAACAGCCAACAAAAGTAACGAAACAATCAAAAAGTACTCAACAATCAACAAAATTTTACTCAACAATCAAAAAAGTGACCCAACAATCAAAAAAGTGACCCAGCAATTAAAAAAGTGACTCAACAATCAACAAAAAGACTCAACAATCAACAAAAGTAACTCAACAATCAACAAAAGTGACTAAACAATCAAAAGCTGTTTTGTCATAGTATTTATTCATATTATTAATCAAAAAAAGTACTTTCCATACAAACCACCTTATACCATTTTCGGCTTTTTCCAGTTTGCTCCGCGTAGTGGCGCGCGGCGGTCATCGCTACGTTCTCGGCCTTCAGCCATTCGAAGGAGGCAAGGACATTTCCTGCGAAATCACCGTTTGGGACGGAGTTGTGGTGTCTCCGCTTGCGCCGGCGTATCAGGGCACTCCTGAACCCATGGATACTGATGATAAAGGTAGTTCGATATGTATACTACTATACAACCACAATAAAATCCACTGTTGAACACGAGCCTTCTCACTAGTAGGGGGGTATTTGCCACACTCACCACGCTTGGCAGGCGGGTTGGTGAGCGCAATGCAAGATGTTGCAATGCGATTGCGAAAATCCCTTAGTCGCCTCTTACGAAACCCACGGGAAAGAAATGGGGTGACGACATTCCAAGCCGGCATTACACGTTCGATAGCGTGATGGCGTAGTTAGTTTACAAAAAAATCACAAAAAAGGGTGAAGCAACGATTTTTGGAAAAATAAATTTATATAAATCGATTTATCGCGCGCGAAATCCCCTATTTGCGAAATTGCTTGAAAATAGTTGGAGCCGTTTCCGAGATCTATATTAATCTCTGCCTACCCTACAAGGGATAAAGGCATGATATATGTATGTATGTAGACATTTTCTGTTAAATCACCGTGCGATACTGATGATAAAGGTAAATTAAGTATTTCAACCTTAATACGGGGTGAACTTTTACTAGTGACCGATAGCGAAAACTCAGAACCGGCTGGTGATAAGGAACAACTTTCCCCAAGAAACATAGGTCGAAATACGAAAAAAAAATTGACGTCCCATAGTAACACAAATCAGCTGATCGACAATTTTGTATAGGAGGTCCAGTTTTTTTTTCGTATGTTCCTACCTATGTTCCTTGGGGAAAGTTGTTCCTTATCACCAGAAGGTATCGCTCGCAGCAGCAATCGTATCGCTCCGCGCGGTACTGTCAAAACGTAAGCAGTTGTTCTATAGATAATGTATGAGCAGTTATAGAGGTTCAATAGTGTTGTCACTGGCGTTTTGCTACTGATAGACAGAGTGGTTGTGTGCCGAATGTAGCAAGTTCAAGTTCTGCCAGCAGTAGAAAATTTTGTCTGTTTTTCAAAAAACTCAAACATACTTTTCATTTATAAGTTGTTTTTTATTTATTTTCAGAAGAAGAAGGCACGCAAGACGGCGTAGCGGCTTAGAATATAAGTTTATTTTACGCGTAAAATATAAATAAGATTAGTACTGTACTGTACTGTATTTCAGAACTTACTATAAGTATCTTTATAATAATAAATACTTAAGGTGACTATTTGTTGGTTTTATTTCCTCAAATATCACGAGTTTGTAGGTAAAGGTTAATAAAAAGTAAATTTCTGTACTACCTGGTTCACAGAAGAAAGGGTATATAAATGGCGGCGGTTCCATGAGTGGGAGGGAGAAAGCATGAGCGCCTGGTGTATGTAAGAGCCTTAGTACGAGTGAGAAATCATGACCTGCGACCGCCATTTATATCCTTTTTATGTGAACCACGTAGTACTTTTATTTTTATTGTTTTTCACTTAGTCTCATAAGGGTGACTCCTACAATCAGTATAAAAAAAGTCATATTTATAAATAAGATTTATTAATTTATATATAAAAAAAATTGTTAGTTACAGTCAGACATAAACATGTCACTTGTCAGACCCACTTAAGGGGTGACCCTCTTAGGGTCTCGTGGGAACATGGAGGTCTTCCTAATGTTGTCGAGACCGAGATACAACATCACCACCCGCTCCATGCCGATGCCGCCACCTGCAGAAATTAATACATAAATAAATACAGTAAAAATTTGTCGATACTGGACTATCGATTCGATAGTTCATTTCATGCTATCGATAGTTAAAATGCAGCCATACCATCGATAGTATAGTTACTTGTATGTAGTCAATTCGCTACAAAATAATCTTCAGTATCGAACTATCGATAGTATAACTACAGCTTGAACGATAGTATAGGGTTCTTTAAAAGAAAACTATCGATAGTTCGGCAACACTAGTCAAAATCGACAAATCGATTTAATATACCTAATCTCACAAAAACATTTGTGATTAGTTGATATGAGCTACAAATAAAATTTTAAACAAATTATGTAGGTAAGAGAGTGACATAAAATTTTGCATAGGTAGATAAAAGGTAATTAATAAATTAAATCACACGAATGCCTCGCAGAGTATTATGCTTACCTGCGTGAGGCGGGCAACCCAGTCTGAACGATTCAATATAGGCAGCTATTTTGCTGATATCTGCAAAAAAAACACAAACATTCAGAATCAACATACATATATCACGCCTACATCCCTTGCGGGGTAGGCAGAGCGTTATCGGCTGTAAAAAAGAACATTTACACAACGTCTGACAAACTGACTGTGTATTACCATAGTCACCTAGCCAAGTTCTATCGGGTCGTTCGTCGACTTAATGTCCCACAATACAGTTTACGTACCGATGCCATGATGTTTGGCTCGCTCAGTCAAAAACTCCGGGTCATGTATTTACTAAAAACCCTCTGAGCGCCACTCAATATTTCTTAGCCTAGTTCCATCGGGTCGTTCGAAGACTCTACGTACCGATGCCGTGATGTTTGGCTCTCTCAGTCAAAAACTCCGGGTCGTGTATTCTCTGAGCGCCACTCAATATTTCTTTAAAACTATGTGTTATATGTTTACCGGGTTATTGATAGACTCTACGTACCGATGCCGTGGTGTTTGGCTCGCTCAGTCAAAAACTCCGGGTCATGTATTAACTTAACACCCCTTAATGCATATCGGGTTATTCGTAGACTGTACGTACCAATGCCGTGATGTTTGGCTCTCACATTTAAAAACTCCGGGTCGTGTATTCTCTGAGCGCCACTCAAAATTTCTTAGCCTAGTTTCATCGGGTTATTCATAGACTCTACGTACCAATGCCGTGATGTTTGGCTCTCTCAGTCAAGAACTCCGGGTCGTGTATTCTCTGAGCGCCACACAATATTTCTTTAAACTTATGTTTTATATGGTAACCGGGTTATTCGTAGACTCTACGTACCGATGCCGTGACGTTTGGCTCTCTCCGTCAAAAACTCCGGGTCGTGTATCCTCTGAGCACCACTCAGTATTTCTTCGCCTCGCATGAACATGTCGTAAGAATTCGACGCTTTCTGTAACAACAAATAATGGTCATATTACTAGACAAATAAATTACAAGAAAAATAATAAAATAAAAGAAACAAATAATTGTAAGATCGGGATTTGAACCCAAGACCAGCGCACCGTGTTGTCCTTCTAATTCAATACAAATTAATATTTCAACAAATTTTGATTTTTATACTTGCTATCTACTTTCTAGCTAGAACAATAGAGCGTAAAAGAAAGATCCGTTTTTAAAAGTTACAGAATAGATGTTTAATTATTACATTACACTCAATTTTAATCGTGGCATTGCAGTTCTAATTTTGACTACTCAAATTTCAAACTAATGAAGTTGCCAAGCGCAGCGCAATTCAGTCTACATTGCTGGCTATTACTTGGCTGTTAGTTATCATTACATGAAACTCAAGTCAACCAGCAATGCATCATCATCTTCCTGCCCTTACCCCAATTATTTGGGGTCGGCGCAACACGTTTCGTTGAACACAAAATCGTGTTGCAAAAGGATTTGGCTGAATTTTACGACCGGCCGCCTACCAGACGTCAACCCTCTTTGGGAATGCTTTTGTGGTGGATTAACCGCCACCATACGGTTAACCCTGACTGTTTGGGTCGGTTTTATCCCTCTGTCGCCTCTTACGACCCCCACGGGAAGAGAGGGGGTGGTGCTATTCTACTCTGCCGGCACCACACGGCTTTCTGCCGGCACCACACGGCTTCCGGATGCATGCGCATGGTAATTAAATACAACGTATTTCGCTTCAATCAATGTGTCCTAGGTCATTTTTTCCATGGGAAAAATTTACCTTATGAAATCTTAGTAAAAGGCGGCCGTGTTATAATAACTATGAGACGTTTCTCCCTGTTTTGCTTTGAACAGTATTCCCAATGAGAACGTTTAACTGAAATGTATTTTTGGATTGTTCTTTCTGGGTTATTAAGATCCGGCATTGTGTAGAAAGGTCTGACAGCCAAAGGATACTTGTCCAAGATGTAGAAGTGTGTCTGTGTCGTATTTCGCCTTCACTAAACGACCTAGGCCGTGTGATGCCGGCCTAGAATAGCATCACCCCAATTCTACCCGTGGGTGTCGTAAAAAGCGACTAAGGGATAATTATCCAGGGAATGGGCAGCAGCGTTCCCTGTGAATTAAACATCTTGCACTGCGCTCGCCAATCCGCCTGCCAAGCGTGGTGAGTATGGCAATACCCCCCAATACGGGGGAGGCCCATGTCCAGCAGTGGACTGTTGTGGCTGTTAAGGTTAAGGAAACGACTTAGGAGTTTCTCGTTCCTTTCTATTATTTTACGCGTGATACAGAAAATTTTCCCAATGGAAAACTTGGTAAATAGCAAATTTTAGCCTTAATTGGGGTACCTGGGACATTTTTGTTCCTCTATTACCATTATTACCATGGTAACGAAAATTTTCCACGGGAAAACTTAGTTAAATTACATTTTTAGCCTTAGTTAGTCTATCTAGGGCGTTTATGTGTCACTTTTACCATTATTCCCGTGGTAACGAAAATTTTCCCATGGGAAAACTTAGTTAAATTATACGTACCGGGTTATTAGGGTCGGGCATCGTATAGAAAGGTCTCACGGCCAAAGGATACTTGTCCAAGATGTAGAAGTCGGTGTCGTATTTGGCCTTAACGAGACGACCTAGGAGTTTCTCGTCCGGTGTCGATAGGTCGTCCTCTTCGCCTAATGTAACACCTAGAAAAAACAACAACAAAATGTTTAAGTAAATCAATATAGTAACTTTAACTAAACCACGCATGACGCAACTGATTTAGACGAGGTGTTTAAAAAGAGTGAACGTTTTAAAAGGAATATGTGTAATATACTTGATGAATTTTAATTTCTGGTTTTAGGTATTCTTTATGAATGAGTATTTCTATTATTGAAAAGTTTTCTTAGTGGTTGCTACGAGTTTGTGAGTCTGTATAGCTTGAGGGAATTCCAACCAGAGAAACTTAAATTTAGCAAGTTATTAAAAAACTAACATTAACACATTGGGTTGTTCATACACTCTATAACCCACTTACCAGCTTCTTTCAACATCTGAATGGCTTGTGGGAACTCCAACCGGAGTGGGGGGTCCAGAAACTTGAAAGGTTCAACCGCGTATTGCTGACCTACGGTTGCTATTTCTGACGCAAATCTGTAAAAATAATTATTTAGGTGATAATGTGTACCTGAAATGCCTGATGAAGCTGTACAGCTTTCCCCAAGGAATCAAGAATCGAAAGGACCTATGTTACTTGGAGAAAGTTGTTTAGTTTTATAAGAACCTGACTTACTTTCAGGTAGGTATGGTACTAGACAAGACTTTATAGAAATAGGGTTCTCAATTTGATGTAAGTGGCGATACGCTCACTCTATAGCTCGCTTATACCGGGAGTAACAGAAAGGGTATAAATAACAAACCGAAAGGAGGTTAAGGTACTCATGAAAATGAACAACTTTCCCCATGAAACATGGGTCGAAATATGAAAAACAAATTTCGTTCAGTTTTATGAGTACCTTGACCTCCTTTCGGCTTGTTATACCCTTACTATTACCTACACCCGGTATATAAGGTTACATTTAATTAAGTACAAATCTCTTGAGGGTGTAATCTACTCACAAAACTGAACAACTTTTGTTAGAAACTTTTCCTCGAAATATGAAAAAGAAATTTGGTCCTCCCATACACACTTTTTCAGCATTTTTGTATGCGAGGTCCAAATTTTTTTTTCATATTTCGAAGAATACTTTTAAACAAAAGTTGTTCAGTTATGTGAGTAGATCACACACACCCTCAAGAGATTTGTACTTAATTAAATGTAACCCTATATACTTATACTCTAAAGTACTTACTGGTCCCTCAATCCTCGGAATATGTCAGTAAAGGTCTGCCCAATAGTGTCGAGGACCTGTGTAAACGAAAATAAAATAAGTAAATGAACAATAAATAACATATGATTAAAAATTGCTAGAATCTGATAATTTTGCTTTCATTTGTGCAAAAGCTGAGTTGATTTTTTTACAATAATATAAGGTCCCATTAAATTCACTGCAAATATTGTCAGGGTATATTCTGCTCGTGAAACTGAACAACTTTTCATAGTAAAATTATTCCGAAATATGAAAAAAAATTTGGACCTTTGTATGGGAGGTTCAAAATATTTGTTTTGTATTTCACGAGTAGTTCAGTTTCACGAGTAGAACATACCCTAAAATTATTTGCAGTGAATTTAATAGGACCTTATATAATATCTTAAGATATTCTTTATGGGTGGGTGATGGTATTTAAACCTGGCATCATACTATTGGGATTTTAATGCACTCACAGTGCTATATTATTCTCACAAAGTGAAAACAAGAAATAGAAAAAATTTAAAATTTGGCATTTATCAACCGGTGCATCGACAGCGCAGTGGCAGAGCGGTGGGGCGTTTACCCATGCGGCCCGGGTTCGATTCCCAGTCAATGTATGACATTTTTTCTATTTCTTGTTTTCACTTTCTGGCATCATACAATACTATTCATTTTATTTTTTATTAATTTATTTTTCACAAACATGCTCAGAAAAATGACAATTTCTTTCAAAAAACCAATCCAGAAAGTTTGACATTGTCTGTGATTTTATAATTTCTGAACGATTTCTTTTTTACACAACTGCAATGGATTCCAATACAACTTTTCTGGCGCGATATCGAAATCGTTCAGAAATTACAAAATAAAAAAAAGAATAACTCCAAATCCATATCTTAACTTAGTAATCAGTAAAACAACTTTTTATATCAAATTACTATAAAATAAATATTATTATTTCCTAGCTTTTTTTAAGAAAAGCACTATGTAAGCCTCGGGGAAAATGACTTTGCTAGACTCGTATAATTATACGAGTCCTGCGGCTCGGACTTCAAACTCTACTCGTCAATCAAAGTCTTATTTTCCGTCCTCGTCAACAACCTACTATTTTTATTTTTTAATACCTCATGGTAATGGTTCTTGAAGCTCATCTCCAGATCGAGACCCACGAACTCGGTTAAATGACGGTGTGTGTTGGAATCTTCCGCACGAAACACCGCGCCCACTGTGAATACCTGTAAAAATAACAATTTTAGTATGAAACTAATAAATTGAAATTAAGAAAATTGGAATATTCATCAGCAACCGCCGGGACTTGAAACCGGCAAAGTATTGCGAGCGAGCGAAGCGAGCCACATTGTGCCACACACTAGCAAAAATATTGCGAGCGAAGCGAGCCACATTCTGCCACACACTAGCAAAAATATTGCGAGCGAAGCGAGCCACATTGTGCCACACACTATCAAAAATATTGCGAGCGAAGCGAGCCACATTGTGCCACACACTATCAAAAATATTGCGAGCGAAGCGAGCCACATTCTGCCACACACTACCAGAAATATTGCGAGCGAAGCGAGCCACATTGTGCCACATACTATTAAAAATATTGCGAGCGAAGCAAGCCACAATGTGCCACACACTACCTAAAATACTGCGAGCAAAGCGAGCCACTTCGTGACATATCAACAACGCGTGTATTACAAGCGAAGTGGACTTTTACATATAATATTTTACATACACCGACTGATTTGAATGTAAAACTGAGGACTGATTTCATAAAAAAAAAAAAACTCATAGAAACACAAAAAGTCTCAAAGAAACAGACTGACCTTGTCAAAATCAGCAGCGATAGCCATCTGTTTGTAAAGCTGCGGACTCTGCGCCAAGTAAGCAGAGCTCTTGAAGTAAGACACTGTGAACACGTTCGCGCCGCCCTCCGACGCCGCCGAGATTATCTTCGGAGTGTGGATCTCGACGAAACCTGTTGACAATAAGTGGGGTTTGTAAATAGAGAAAACAGTAAGCAAAAACTTGTATACACCGTGTAAAGACAAAAAGCCGAAAGGAGGCCAAGGTACATGATCGGCAATTTCGTATAGGAGGCCACTACTTTTTAAAGTTTCGTAGTTTACTAGAAACCCTTATCATTTCGGCAAGTCTGTCTGTCTATATAGGGTGAAATTTTACTAGTGACCGATAGCGAAAACCCAGAACCAGCTGGTGATAAGGAACAACTTTCCCCAAGGAACATAGGTCGAAACACGAAAAAATTTCTTTGACCTCCCATACTAATTCAAATCAGCTGATCGGCAACTTTGTATGGGAGGCCCAAATTTTTTTTTTCTTATTTCGACCTATGTTCCTTGGGGAAAGTTGTTCCTTATCACCAGCCAATTCTGAGTTTTCGCTATCGGTCACTAGTAAAATTTCACCCTATATTTCTGTCTGTCTGTATGCCGCGCCCTCATATCTTCGTCAGTTTTAGAGCTATCTAGAATATAGCTTACAATGTAATCTGAAGTTACAATGAAAACTATAACGAATACTGTACCACTTAAGATTAAGGAAATATTTAAGATTTTCATTTTGCGGTTGGTAATCATACAGCTGCAAACAAACCAGCAACAAAATTAACTTTGTAACGCTGAAAGACCTGATATTTAAACGTTGACTACGAAACCCTATTTGTGAGCGTGTCTGACACGCTCTTGGCCGCTTTTTTTTAATTGCTACTTATGTTCCATGGGGGAAGTTGGTTGGATTTAAACAATATAAAAATACCGGTGGCAGCCATTGAGAACGGCTTATGTTTATTTAATTTGTGTGTTGTTTAGCGATCAGAAGATTTAGGTATATTGTAATATACATTCTTCATCCTATTGACAATTTGTATAAAAGCTTATTGTTATCTTATCTTTATAAACGGGTCGCATGATAGTCCCATGGTATAATAAGATACTCCGCCTGGTATTCCATTCCGAACTCGTGAACCACGTGACTGACACTTGCCTACGTCATCATGCTTGTGGGTTACCAGAATTACCCACTCTTATTATTTTTTTTGTAAATCATATAAGATACTGTTAACTAATAAATACAATTTAAGTGTTGTTGTAAAGTTCAAGTTAATACACACACACGTAAATCTAAATTATAAAATTATTAAGAAATATTTTAACTCATTTTTCTGAGATTGAATTTACCTCATAACGTATTTTATTGAAATATAAAGTGGTGTAAGACCATGTTTTATTAGACTATGGCAGAAAAGAAAGGCTTGAGCAAAAAGATTTGTTTTAAATAAATAACTATTCAAAAGATATTGGCCGAAACCTTATGAGATTTAAAAATAAATTACTGACCAGCGCCTACCTAACACATTTTGGCGCGAGGCTTTTTAGTAACAAAGAAGAATCCAAGAATTTTAAATTAATACTGCACCGCATAGACGCAAAAGACGAACCGTTTCGCGATCAGATGTTATAAGTACTTTGATTAAATGAAGATTCAGTTAATTTTCTATTTCAATACGCAAACGAGTCGCGCGCCAGATAGTGCTAGGTGTGCGCTGACCCTGCGAAGTTTGTTTTCCTTTTCTGATTTTTTTATGGCAACAGCCAGTTTGTTCGTGATAAATAATTATCGCAACAAGTCTTTAGCAAAAAGTTTCAACTTCAAATCGCTTCAGTGCTGGTCGAAAAGTTCCAAGAAAATTGTTGTCAAAGCCATTTTCAATGGAAAAACAAATGTGACAGTTTGTTTTTTTTTACATTTGCTACCGTATCAGCCAGTTTAAAAATATACAGCTCTCTGTCTGTAGAATGCTAACACGAAGGTTCTAATATAATAAAGCTGTAAGGACCTACCAACATAAACTTAATAGTACGTCGAGTACGTCTAATCTAATTACTAAGGTAGGTGCCCCAAATGCAGTGAATCTGAATCAGTTATGTTATGAAAATGCAAAATTCGCGACAAGACTGTGGGATATTGTATTAGATTTACGTTCACGACTCTCTTTTTACCCACGACGGAACGGAGACGGTAAATGCGTTTGGGATGAGAGAATGTGCGTATTGTGCGTTTGTGTGTTTGTGTGTGCAAACCTATGTTACCAAATATCTCCCAAACCACTAGTCTGATTTTGATGCGGTTTTCAGTGATGGACGTGATGGATGGATTCTTAGATAAGTACTACGCGAACAACTCCACAGGGGGCGCTGCAGTAAACATTTATATGTGCAATCTAATGTTACCAATTATTTCCAAAACCACCGGTCTGATTTTGATGCGTTTTTCAGTGATACATGAAAATTTGACTACGGAATGTTCTTAGCTAGGTGTTACGCAAAAAACTCACTAGGGGGAGCTGCAGGAAACTATCGTGGGTATTTTCAAAATTTAAATATTGTTTTCACTTGTATAACTACCGTGCATGAATGCTATGCCACAGCCAAGCCACAGCAAATTAGGCAACATGCAGGTAAGTTTACAATAATAACGTCACCACATATAAATATAGCTTGATTGGCTGGTGCCCTCAAATCTAGTACTCGGTTGTCAAGACGAGTATCTTGGTTCACACATTAGGTAAGCCCATGTGAATGAAAGCCTGAGTATTTGTATGAAAAAATGATTGAATGGTTAAAATGTGAGTGATAGTGTGAAAGTGTGTTAAAACTAATGAAAGTGTCCTTATTTTTGGTTTCAAAAGTGAGTGATAGTGTGAAAATATGTGAAAAGTATGAAAATCACAATGAAAGTGTGCATATTTTTCTCTTATATTCTTACCTTTAGCAGTATCTCTGAATAATCTGCATACTGCAGCTTCGATTCTGAATATAGCTTGGTTCACGCTTTAGGTAAGCCCATGTGAATGAAAGCCTGAGTATTTGTACAAAAATTGGTTGAATGGTTTAAAAGTGAGTGATTGTGTGAATATGTGAGAGAAAGTGTAAAAATATGAGCGAATGTGTGAAAATATGGGAAAAAATGTGTTAAAAGAGACAGAAGTGTGCTTATTTTTGGTTTCAAAAGTGAGTGATATTGTGAAAATGTAAGTAAATGTGTGAATTTGTGAGTAAACGTATGAAAAGTTAAGTAAAATGCAAATAATTGAGAGAAAGTGTGAAAATTTGAGTTACAGTGTGCTATTTTAGTTTCTGTTGATATTATTATTACCTTTAGCAGTAAGTATATCTCTGAATAATCTGCACACGCCAGCCTCTATTCTGAATATAGCTTGGTTGGCTGGTGTCCTCAAATCTAGTACTCGGTTGTCGAGACGCGTGTCTTGGTTCACACATTAGGTAAGCCCATGTGAATGAAAGCCTTAGTATTTGTACGAAAAAGTGATTGAATGGTTAAAAAATGAGTGATTGTGTAAATATGTGAGTGAAAGTGTGTTAAAACTAATGGAATTGTGCTTACTTTTGCTTTTAAAAGTGAATAATAGTGTGAAAATGTGAGTGAAAGTGTGAAAACATGTGTAAAAGAATAAAAATCAATATGGAAGTGTGCTCATTTTTCTCTACTTAGTTTTTCTCTATTTAAGTAAATTTAAGAATAATGGAATGGGAATGAATGTCTGTTAAAAAACGTAAGTAAAAGTGTGAAATAGTGAGTATGATGGTATGATTCTTACCTTTGGCAGTAAGTATATCTCTGAATAATCTGCATACGCCAGCCTCTATTCTGAATATAGCTTGGTTGGCTGGTGTCCTCAAATCTAGTACTCGGTTGTCGAGACGTGTATCTTGGTTCACGCATTAAATAAGCCCATGTGAGTAAAAGCCTTAGTATTTGTAAGAAAAAGTGATTGAATAATTAAAAAGTGAGTGATTGTGTGAAAGTGTAAGAGAGAGCGTGAAACGATGAGAAAAAGTGTGTTAAATCTAGTGAAAGAGCGCTTTTTTTGGTTTTAAAAGTGAGTTATAGTGTGAAAATATGAGAAAAAGTGTGTTAAAACTAGGTAATGGAAGTGTGCTTATTTTAGGTTGTCAAAGTAAAAGTAAGTGAATGTGTGAAAATGTGAATGAAAGTGTGAAAATATTTGAAAAGGTGTGTTAAAGCAAATGGAAGGGAGCTTATTTTTGGTTTCAAAAGTGAGTAAATAGTGATAGTGTGAATATGTGAGTGAAAGTGTGTCAAAATAAACAGAAGTGCGCTTTTTCTTTTATTTTACTCTTACCTTTAGCAGTAAGTATATCTCTGAATAATCTGCACACCCCAGCCTCTATTCTGAATATAGCTTGGTTGGCTGGTGTCCTCAAATCTAGTACTCGGTTGTCAAGATACGTGGCTTGGTACACACATTAGGTTATTGCATTTGAGTGAAACACTGAGTGCGCAGTTGTATAGAAAAGAGTGTAAAAAATTTGGAAGTTATTAAAGATTCAAGATTCAATATATTTATTGCATAACTATAGGTACAGCATACAGGTGTGTTTACAATAATTTAAAATCCAGCTATAGTCTACCATAGAGGTGTACAATTTAAATTATAAAATAATAAACTAATTTTGAAACATGCTTCATGCATGCATCAAAATGTGTGAAAAAGTGAGTAAAAATGAGAAAAGTGTGTTAAATCAAGTAAAAATGTGCTTATTTTTGTTTTCTTATTTATTCGTACCTCTGTTAATGTGTGTGAAGATGAAGAAAGAGATGAAAAAAATAATTAGTTGATGAAACTGAAAATACAAGTGTCTGAAAAGAAATAAAAGTGTATGTTTGTGATAGTAACATAACATACCTTTGGCAGTTAATATGTCACGGAACAATCTGCATACACCAGCTTCAATTCTGAATATAGCTTGGTTGGCTGGTGTCCTCAAATCTAAGACTCGGTTGTCGAGACGCGTGGCTTGGTTTACGCGGATAAAATGAAACTACCTAAAGTATTTAAGTGTTACAATGAGTAGTGAGTGAAGAAAATGTGAGTGAATATGTGTAAAAATATAAATAAAATTAGCAAATGTGTGAAAAGTTGAATAAAAGAGTGAAATAATGAGTGAATGTGTGTTGAAAGCTAGTAAAAATGTGTGTAGTTGTGCTCCTATATTTAAGAGTGTTCTTACCTTTAGCAGTAAGTATATCTCTGAATAATCTGCATACGCCAGCCTCTATTCTGAATATAGCTTGGTTGGCTGGTGTCCTCAAATCTAGTACTCGGTTGTCGAGACGCGTGTCTTGGTTCACGCGGATTTTGAGCGCTTCTGGGTCCTGCAAATTAAGATTATAAAATAGTTTATTAATAAATTTTATAACACACTAGCGGCTCGTCAGCGGTTTCAGCCGCTCCAACTCATTTTTTTCCTTAGGAAAAGGCAGTTTTCAGGTTTTTCAGGAATATAGTTCTTACTCTGATCTTACCATGGAAACTATAACGGATAATGTACCACTCATGTTTTAAGAAAAATAAACGTGTCAGAATTTGCAGTTGGTAATCATCCCTTTGCTCTTTTGATTACTTACGTCATTCTTTTCCGGTCTGGCCGCGTCTTCCACTTGCAAGGGCAGTTGAGCGCGCGCTGCCGATACCGTCCATACTTCGATACCTGCAAATAAACGTTAGGAATAAATAGTAAATAAAAAAGGTTCTTTACCTTTGACACACTACGCATAAAAAATCTAAACCTTAGAGTATACAGGGTGTTGATTTAAATGCGTGCCATAGCTTCAAGGTAGGTTGCCGTCAAAGATGCCGTAAAAAATATGGAAAAGACACCCAGTGTAAAAAAAAAATTCGTACTTAGTCAAAACTTTTTTTTGAAAAATCAATTTTTGACACTGTTGTTGTTTAGAGAGTGCCCATACAAGTACTTTCGTTTAAACAACTTTGCGATTGAACGAATTTCGGCTCAGATATAGGCATTTAAATCAAATGTCCGGGGGGTCCGGCTAATTATATGCATGTAACTATTTTGTTTTATTTTATCTGAATTTGATTCTATTTACAAGCCGTGTGGTTAGCCTGGCCAGCCCCGAGGCAGTGCCTTTATTTTTATTTTTTTATCCCGCCCGAGCCGCGTCTATACTAGGACCGCAAAATTGTTATAAGAAAAAGAATATTGTGTCATTCAATTTTCTTTTTTTACAATGACTTATCATTATTTTTGTAATGACTATCAATAAGTGATATTTTTTGTATCCAACATTGAATAAATGCTTTTGTATTTGTATTTAAATGTCAGCGAAGTAAAAAAAAAAACGTTTTACTGGGATTTTTTTCAATATTTTTTACGGCGTCCTTTATCGACGCATTTAAATTAACACCCTGTATATAAGCAAACTATAGAGTGCGCGTATCGCCCCGCACCGTACTGTTAAAACGTAAGCAGTTGCTTCATAGATACAGACGTCAAATGTATGAGAAGTTATAGAGGCTCAATAGTGCTGTCACTGACGTTTTGCTACTGATAGACAGAGAGGTTGTGTGATTACTACTGCAAACCGTTCTAACTTTTTAGACACACTTCATAGCTGGCTTTCTTATTTATTCTCTTATATCAAAACTAACAAAATCGCTACATCCAAAAAAGTCACAAACAAACTTTCACATTTATAGTAGATCTATTGGGATTGTAATGCACTCACAGTGCTATATTATTTTCACATAAAATGACATACATCGACCAGGAATCGAACCCGGGCCGCATGGGTAAACGCCCCACCGCTCTGCCACTGCAAAACTATCCCAGTATATGGAGCCCTATTTAAATTATACTTGCTTAATTCGCGGGCTAGGATAGAACCGCGATAGCTCCGTTGGTAGTGGCGTCGGCAGTACAGGTTCAAATCCTGCCTGCGGTGCAAGTTTAAAAATAGTGGGTGGTTTATTTATTTTACCTGACAGTTCCACATCCCTGATGCTGCAGGACTCTATGGGAGCAGCAGTCTTAACCACCGTCGCGAACACATCCACGATAGATTCCTTTGTCACGCTGTAATGGAAATAAAAGCAATTGTATAAAAAATATATAACTAACATGCAAAATTTTCATACGGGGTTCAGTTTCATCCTTTTCTGTAAGTGTAAAATAGCCAAATGACTAATTTAAATTTGAAACATCAGTTGTAAGTGTAGTATGGTTGTGGCGCAGTGATGCTGTCAAACACAGGACACGTGAGACGTGCGACATCGCGGCAGGCGGCCGCGAAAAAAAACATTGCTAAACGCTTTTGCTATATGAGTTTGTGCTCTAAAAAACATGTTTCGCTGTCCACAAATGATTTGGGATAAGGGCAGGCAGATGATGATGACTTACTACAATTAAACGACATAAACGATAGATTGAATCTCTTTAAATCTAGAATGAATAGGCATCTTCTGGGCAAGCTCGCTCCACCGTAGATCCCATCTCTGCTCTAGGGTAAGATTGGGGTCAAGAGTAAGCCCATCATAGATAAAAAAAAAAAATTAAACCTATCCAACGTTTCGGACATTTTCCAGTTTTGTGGTCGCGGATGACTAAGGTAATAGACGTCATTACATTGAAATTGAAATTATTTTTGTTCTATCGCCACCTATAGGCTGCAATTTCACTAGTGGCTGATAGCAAAAACTCAGAACCGGCTGGTGATTCATTACATTGAAATTATTGTTCTACCACCATCTATTTCATAATTGCCTAGCATAACGTTCCGTTTGTACGCAGAATGCAGACACCGTGTCTTGTGTAGTAGGTCTTGCAGTATGTTGGATCTGGTTCTTTAGCTGTGTAATCTCTCTCTCTCTCTCTCTCTCTCTCTTCGTGTGGGACACCGAGTCGCTCATCGACCCGATGAACCCAGGTGTCAGAGTTTTTCAACCGCCTACTGCAAGTAGCAGGCCTCTGACATGGTTGTGTAACGACCGCCATCATAGACAGCAACCGGGACCGACGGCTTAACGTGCCCATCCTAAGCACAGAACCATCTTGCTTCTCGGACCACCGGAAATTGAACCCGGTACCTTACTTACTTGCCAACAAACTTGACCATCTGCTTGCTGACAGTCGTGCTGACGCTGACCAAAAGTTGTACGGTGCTTGAGCTCTGACGCAACGGGAATTGAACCCGGAACCTTACTTACTTGCCAACAAACTTGACCATCTGCTTGCTGACGGTCGCGCTGACGCTGACCAAAAGTTGTACGGTGCTTGAGCTCTGACGCAACACGGCGAAACACTGTTTGCACCCACCGGGAATCGAACCTGGAACCTTACACTTCTTCTTCGAGTAGGTCACCAAGTCGTCTAAGGACCTGATGAACCCTGGTGTCAGAGTTTTTCATCCGCCTACTGCAAGTAGCAGGCCTCTGACATGGTTGTGTAACGACCGCCATCATAGACAGCAACCGGGACCGACGGCTTAACGTGCCCATCCGAAGCACGGAACCATCTTGCTTCTCGGACCACCGGGAATTGAACCCTGAAATCCTGAATATGGCCGAGTGAACCTTCTGTAAACTCTCTATTTTGAGTTTGCTGACGTAACACGGCGAAACACTGCAAGCACCCACCGGGAATTGAACCTGGAACCTTACTTACTTGCCAACAAACTTGACCATCTGCTTGCTGACAGTCGCGCTTGAGCTCTAACGCAACACGGCGAAACACTTGCACCCACCGGGAATTGAACCCGGAACCTTACACCACAAATTAGGGTAGGGAAACGGCGCGCGGGGCGCTTTTACAGATGGCTTACTCAGTACCAACGACGATTTTGAAAGCGAGAGAAAAAAATTGAAGAGAGAATTTGCGAAATAGAAAGTCTTCAGAAGGTTTACTCGACCCTATTTAGGATTTTTGCGATTGGCATTTGTTACATAGCCAGGGTTGCTAGTGTCAACAATCTCAAGGAATATCAAAACAGCAAAATCTGTCATAATTATGATTCTGACCCAATTTGAATCCGTGGCAACCAACATCTTAGTTACCTTGACTTCCTCTGAGATTCCGGTTATTCCCAGTTAAAGTCAATAAGCGTCGACATCGACGCTAGATCTGAGTGAGCCATCTGTATAGGCGCCCCTTGCGCCGTATCCCTAATTTGTGGTTGCGGGTTGAATAAGGCCACTTTTGCTTACTTCGCTTTTGCTTAGCTCCTAAGTTTTCTGTATTGCTGTTTTAATGTTTTGTTATGTATGTAAGCAATAAAGTGTTTATCTATCTATCCAATGATATAAGTATGTTACTAGTATCTACAGTACAGGGTTATTTTTTAGTCAGTGCGCAAACTTTGCAGTATGTTTCTACCCATGATTCTGAACTACTTTTACTATGGACGCACCTGCGAAATCTAAAAAAAAATTTTGGGTGTTCCATACATTTTTGCCGAGGAGGTATGAATTTTTCTATGGAACATGCAAAATTTTTTTTGCGAATTCGCAGGTGGCCCCATATTAGAAGTTGTTCAGAATCACGAGTAGAAACACCCTGCAAAGTTTGCGCACTGACTAAAAAATAACCCCGTATGTATCTGACACTTACTTGCCCACAAACTTGACCATCTGCTTGCTAACAGTCGTGCTGACGCTGACCAAAAGTTGTACAGTACTTGAGCTCTGACGCAACACGGCGAAACACTTGTACCCACCTGGAATCGAACCCGGAACCTTACTTACTTGCCAACAAACTTGACCATCTGCTTGCTGACGGTGCCGCTGACGCTGACCAAAAGTTGTACAGTACTGGAGCTCTGACGCAACACGGCGAAACACTGTTTGCACCCACCGGGAATCGAACCCGGAACCTTATACTTCTTCTTCGAGTGGGACACCAAGTCGTCTAAGGACCTGATGAACCCTGGTGTCACAGTTTTTCAACCGTCTACTGCAAGTAGCAGGCCTCTGACATGGTTGTGTAACGACCGCCATCATAGACAGCAACCGGGGTCCATTCGAAGCCCATTCGGTGCCCATTCGAAGCACGGAACCATCTTACTTTTTCGGACCACCGGGAATTGAACCCTGAAATCCTGAATATGGCCGAGTGAACCTTCTGTAAACTCTGTATTTTGAGCTTGCTGACGTAACACTGCGAAACACTGCTTGCACCCACCGGGAATTGAACCCGGAACCTTACTTACTTGCCAACAAACTTGACCATCTGCTTGCTAACAGTCGTGCTGACGCTGACTAAAAGTTGTACGGTGCTTGAGCTCTAACGCAACACGGCGAAACACTGTTAGCATCCACTGGGAATTGAACCCGGAACCTTACTTACTTGCCAACAAACTTGAACATTTTCTTGCTTCTTCTTCTTCAAGTGGGACACCAAATCTTATAATCCGTTGAACTATGGTGTCAGAGTTTTTCAACCGCCTACTGCAAGTAGCAGGCCTCTGACATGGTTGTGTAACGACCGCCATCATAGACAGCAACCGGGACCGACGGCTTGACGTGCCCATCCGAAGCACGGAACCATCTTGCTTTTCGGACAATCAGGTGGTTCAGCCTGCAATGTCCTGACCAGACTGGGAACAAATTCACAGTGATAAATATCAACTTTGTGAGTGACCCCACTGGGAATTGAACCCGGTACCTTACTTACTTGCCAACAAACTTGACCATCTGCTTGCTAACAGTCGCGCTGACGCTGACTAAAAGATGCACAGTACTGGAACTCTGACGCAACACGGTGAAACACTTGTACCCACCGGGAATTGAACCCGGAACCTTACTTACTTGCCAACAAGCTTGACCATTTTTTGCTTCTTCTTCTTCAAGTGGGACACCAAATCTTATGATCCGATGAACTATGGTGTCAGAGTTTTTCAACCGCCTACTGCAAGTAGCAGGCCTCTGACATGGTTGTGTAACGACCGCCATCATAGACAGCAACCGGGACCGACGGCTTAACGTGCCCATCCGAAGCACGGAACCATCTTGCTTCTCGGACCACCGGGAATTGAACCCGGAACCTTACTCACTTGCCCACAAACTTGACCATCTGCTTGCTAACAGTCGTGCTGACGCTGACCAAAAGTTGTACGGTGCTTGAGCTCTGACGCAACACGGCAAAACACTGCTTGCCTTTCGCGCGCGTAGTCTGCATTCGGGCTGGAATCAAAAGTATACACAATTCAAGCAAGAATACAGGGTGTTAGGGACGGTGTAACGAAAACTTTGCAGGCATGATCAGACCATCAAACTGAACAACTTTTACTATGGAGCCAATGGTGGGAAACGAAAAATTTTTTCCGACCTCCCATACAAAGTCAGTCAGCTGATCGTGAATTTTGTATGGGAGGTCGGAAAATTTTTTTCGTTTCCCACCATTGGCTCCATAGTAAAAGTTGTTCAGTTTGATGGTCTGATCATGCCTGCAAAGTTTTCGTTACACCGTCCCTAACACCCCGTATATTCGCCAGCTAAATTTTTCACCGCAGGTTGGATTCGAAACAGCGGCCTTGGCCATGTGTGTTAACGACGCCTCTAAAAACTGGGCTACAGCGGCTCACTCCAAGCCCGCGAATAAGTGTGTGTGTGTGTGTGTGTGTGTGTGTGTGTGTGTGTGCGTGCGTGCGTGCGTGCGTGCGTGCGTGCGTGCGTGCGTGCGTGCGTGCGTGCGTGCGTGCGTGCGTGCGTGCGTGTGTGTGTGTGTGTGTGAAGAAAGCCTGATGTGACCCGAAATGGCAACATTATTGTTTGCGTCCTTTTTCATATTACATGATATTTAAGCAAGACATCATATCTACACTAATATAATAAAGAGGAAAACTTTGTTTGTTTTTTTGTTTGTTTGTTTGTTTGTTTTTTTGTATGTATGTAATCGATAAACTCCGAAACTACTGGACCGACTTCGAAAATTCTTTCACCATTAGAAAGCTACAACATTCCTGAGTAACATAGGCTACTTTTTACCACGGGAAAATTCCTCATTTCCACGGGAAAACGGTAAGCAACAGGAAAAGCGGGAAATACAGCGGATATTACCCAAATAAGCCAGACCGCTTTACCGATCTTCGCGAAATTTGGCACTGATATTACTAGCATAGTAAAAAAGGACATGGAATACTTTTTGTCAGCCCTCGAGGATCTGGAGTACCTGATGAGGACCACCAGCATCCCATCTAAACTATAAAAGATACGGTCATGGCTTCATAGAAAAATTTGTTCACCATGACGGGCCGCTTCTGCTGGCACATGGTCATCGAGGATCTGGAGTACCTGATGAAGACCACCAGCATCCCATCTAAACTATAAGAGATACAGCCATGGCTTCATAGAAAAAGTTGTGCATCATGACGGGCCGCTTCTGCTGGCACATGGGCATCGAGGATCTGGAGTACCTGATAAAGATCACCAGCATCCCATCTAAACTATAAGAGATACGGTAATGGTTTTTGAGTAAAAGTTACTCAGCATGGCAGGCTGCTTCTGCTGGCACATGGTCATCGAGGATCTGGAGTACCTGATGTAGACCACCAGCATCCCATATAAACTATAAGAGATACGGCAATGGCTTCATAGACAAAGTTGTTCATCATGACGGGCCGCTTCTGCTGACACATGGTCATCGAGGATCTGGAGCACCTGATGAAGACCACCAGCATCCCATATAAACTATAAGAGATACGGTAATGGCTTCGAAGTAAAAGTTATTCAGCATGACGGGCCGCTTCTGCTGGCAAATGGTCACGAGGGTCTGGAGTACCTGATGTAGACCACCAGCATCCCATATAAACTATAAGAGATACGGCAATGGCTTCATAGACAAAGTTGTTCATCATGACGGGCCGCTTCTGCTGACACATGGTCATCGAGGATCTGGAGCACCTGATGAAGACCACCAGCATCCCATATAAACTATAAGAGATACGGTAATGGCTTCGAAGTAAAAGTTATTCAGCATGACGGGCCGCTTCTGCTGACAAATGGTCATGAGGGTCTGGAGTACTTTATGTAGACCACCAGCATCCCATATAAACTATAAGAGATACGGCAATGTCTTCATAGACAAAGTTGTTAACCATGACGGGCCGCTTTTGCTGACACATGATCATCGAGGATCTGGAGCACTTGATGAAGACCACCAGCATCCCAGTTGTTCACTATGACGGGCCGCTTCTTCTGGCACATGGTCATCGAGGATCTGGAGTACCAGATGAAGACCACCAGCATCCCATCTAAACTATAAGAGATACGGCCATGGCTTCAAAGTAAAAGTTATTCAGCATGACGGGCCGCTTCTGCTCGCACATTTACCTCTGCTGGATCGGAGTAATGGACTTTTTACTACGGGCAAAGATCCAATTTCTACGGGAAAACAGGTAAGTAGCAGCGGGTGAAACCGCTGGGCGGGCTGCTAGTCAACAATAAAGTTGCCATTTCGGGTCCCCTTCTTCTATGAACCAGGTAGTATCTCCAGAACCACTTTTCGGATTTGATTCGGTTTTCAATGATGGATTATGAATATATTGGTGCATGTTTTAGATAGGTACTAAGCGAACAACTCGCCAGGGGACGCTGCAGTAAATGTTTGTTTGTGCAAACCAATGTTACCAATTATCTCCAAAACCACTAGTCCAATTTTGATGCAGTTTTAAGTGATAGATAAATTTTCCTGGGAAATATTGTTAGCTAGGTGCTACAGTAAACTGTTGTAGGTTTATTCAATTTTAAATTTTGTTTTTCTTTTAGCTAAATATAGTACAAAAATTTAAATGATTTTCGAAAATCCTCTCACCTCTTATCCACACCTGCTGTCCATTCAGCTTGACTGTCAGATCTTTAACATCGGTGTAGATTCTGTCGGTATATTCCCCTGAAGAGGTGATCAACTTGCGGACGCCGTAGCGGCCCTCAGACACGTCCGGTTCGGAAGTCTCCGTCTGGGCTGGCTGCGCTGCCTGGAAGAAATATTACAAAATAATTTTGATACCAAATTAGAAAACACTTCCTGTGTTAAGTATACAATGTCTGGAAAACTTGCAAAATTTACCACCGCAGGCAGGATTTGAACCTGCAACCTTCAGCATCTGTACTGCCGACGCCACTACCAATAGAAACTAACTAAGATGGTTGCCACAAACATCATATGTCTTGCATTCAAATCGGCTTAGAATCATATACATTCTTGTGACCAGATTTAGAGCTGTATTTCTTGTTAATATTGCCTGAATGTTTACGAGAGTTAAAGACTTAATTATTATTATTATTAACCCTGGCTATGTAACAAGTGACAATCTTAAATAGGGTCGAGTGACTGGTCTTTAAACTCTCTTTTTTGTGACTATACCTTATCGATCGAGAGAAGTGGAGAATTCTTCTGAGAGCCCTATGTCCCTAGTGAAGGATAACAGGATTCCATCATCATCATCATCATACCTTATGTTCTGCCTTTTTCTGCTGTTTCTCGGCAGCCTTAGCCGCTTTCTTGGCTGCTTTCTTGCTGGTCGCCTCGTTACCCTCAACGGGTGGCTGCTCTTCAGACACTACCATGGTTCAGCTGAAACGTGAGGAAACAATCAATCAATACTGATGTAATTACCTAATAAAATAAAATACAATGAGTAGAGCTGCTAGGGTTAGTTTAATCTTCTTTTGTATCATCTACTTAATAAAGTTTCCCATTAGGTTGAAATAAGTATGTTGTTCATTATTAAAAATAATATTTTATTCTAAGTTTGTTTTTCTCTATCATGGACACTGCTAACTCCTAAACCATGCAACAGATTTTCATGCAGTTTATTTAATGGAATTCAAGAAAAAGTTTGAGAACATTTCTGATGTTAGACAAAAAATCAATTTTGACATGAATGCGGATATAAGTATGTTCCGAAAATGATACAATATAACATTAGTACGAGAAATTAAAAAAATATATTCAGTTTTCAGCAAAGGCCACATCTACACTTTATAAATAGGTAGGTAAGTATCTACAGGTATCTATCTACATGTATACACAAGTGGATCTGAACAGTTCATAACACCGCTAAGTAATAATTGCCACTTAAATACAATACTAAATGAAAAGGCCACTGAACAAACATTATTTAACAATATATTACCGCAAAACCGTTCATTTTTCGTCATCTAAAAATGTTCTTGATTTCGACAAAATTATAATTGTTACTCACCTAAAAGTGGACGCGGAGTTTTTAATATGTTTATTTTAAGAGATTCTTACTGATAAATGTTCGCAAAAACAGATAAAAAGCAGCGAAATGCAAGAAATAGGTTATCGGTCATAACCTCAAAATGCAGTCACCTTTTAGCTAATTCACGTACACATTGCTTTTAATGTTTTCTTTACTTTCTGATACACTGCTTGAATTGTTGCTATTTGAAATCGTAGGTCCACTACAACTACGTAATGAAAATAGAACCCTGTAATTTAACATTAGTACAATCTGTAGGGATATTTCGCCTACAAAAGGTGGGGCGGATTATGTTTTTGCATAATCTTGTAAAGGTATCAAGGACAAATAAAACCCCAAGTTTTCGACCTCGAGACTTCCAGGCTCCAGCCGCCATCTTGAATTGAAAGTTCTAAAAACAGGTTTTTTGCGAATAACTTGTTAACAATTGATTTCATGACAAAAGTTTGTATAAAAAGAATAAAGAAAATATTATTTCCCAAATTTCATTCATACATGTATATTAGCTAAGTCTAACAGATAAAAAGATATAGGCAAAAACAAACATATTTTTATTAAAAAGTTAAGTACGCCGCATGAAACGGGGGTAAAAAAAACGGTTTTTTTTTATATGTTACGTATTATGGTGTATTTAAAAAAATATGTGAATGGTGAACACTTTCTATGTCTGTTTTCGCAGATAATGGCGTTTATGTGGACAACTTCCCATCATACAAATTTTAATGGCAAAATTCGCCAGTTTTCAAATAAGTCGGTTTTCTCACCTTTTTACAATAAAAACTGTTATTTTTTAGTTTTGAAATTTATTAACAGATTGTTTCGCGACATTTTTTTTATACAAAGATATCCTGGCTGGCTTATGGTTTCTATGATATTTCGCACAACGTCAATCAATATTTTTGGGGAAAAAATAGGTTAACCTGAGTTATTTTTGAAATGAGTCGTGATTTATTTTTTTATTTTTTCTTTCGATAAACGACATGACCATTACAAAAAAATTATGAAATAAAAAAACATTCTATGTCTAGTGTTTTTGTTATTCAAATTAAAAGTATATTTTGCTAGTCGTCGATATTACATTACATTATACATTCGAACTCATATACCATAAACACTAGATATACAATGTTTTTTTCGTTATTTTATTGACTGTCATGTCGTTCATCATAAACGCCATTATCTCCGAAACTAGACATAGAAAGTGTTCACCCGTCACATAATTTTTAAATACACCATAATACGTAACTATTCTATTTCAGCCTATTGCACTCCACTGCTGGACGTAGGCCTCCCAGGGAACGCCATAAGGCACGATCTCCCGTTTTTGCCATCCAGTCGCTACCAGCCGCCTTTTTTAAGTCATCGGTCCATCTGGCCGGAGGGCGTCCAACGCTACGGTTGCTGAGAAGTGGCCTCCACTCGAGAACTCGCTTACTCCACCGTTCGTCGGTTCTACGACAAATGTGGCCAGCCCACTGCCACTTCAGCTTGCTACACTTCCAGACTATGTCCGTCACTTTGGTCTTCTTTCGGATGGCCTCATTCCGGACTTTATCCATTATATAGATACCAAGCATAGACCTTTCCATAGCTCTCTGAATGACATGTAGCCGGTGGGCCAGTTTTACTGTCAAGTTCCACGTCTCGGCTCCGTAGGTCATGACTGGTAGGACGCATTGATCGAACACCTTGGTCTTGAGGCATTGTGGTAAAGATGATTCGAGGATGTGACGCAGCTTTCCAAATGCTACCCAGCAAAGCTGCACTCTTCTGGTGATTTCAGCCTCAAAGTTGTCTCTTCCCATCTGCAAAGTTTGCCCAAGGTACACATATTTCTGGACCTTCGACGGAGACGGGCTCGGGGATTATGTGTTGATTGAACATGACCTTCGTCTTATCCAAGTTCATCCCAAGTCCAACACGTCTCGAGGCAGAGTTGAGACTAGATAGCATTTTTTGCAGGTCCTGCAGCGATTCGGCCATTATGACTATGTCGCCAGCAAAGCAGAGATGCGTGAGATTTTTGCCGTTGACGTTGATGGCCAGTCCATCCCACTGTAGCGTTTTGAAGACATCTTCCAATGCGTTGGTGAAGAGTTTTGGGGATATAACGTCACCCTGTCTTACACCACGGAGCAGTTGGATGGATCTTGTATTATGGTTTTGTACTTGAACGGACATCGTAGCCATTTGATAAAGGCTTCTCAGCACCTCCACATACCGCCAGTCGACTTGACACCGCTGCAAGGACTCCAAAACAGCCCAGGTCGAAGGCTTTTTCGTAGTCCACAAAAGCCATACACAGTGGTTGGTTGTACTCCTCTGTCTTCTGTATAACCTGCCTTACAGTATGGATGTGGTCCTGAAGCCCTTATACCAGCCTGTTCCGGTGGCGTCAAATCTTGATGCCAGACGATTCGTGACGACTCTCGAGAACAGCTTATAGACGTGGCTCAGAAATGTGATCGGCCTATAGTTTTTGAGAAGCGTTTTGTCTCCTTTTTTGAAAAACAATGCCACTACACCTCTGCTCCATGCCTTCGGGATTGTCGCATTGGCTATTACAGAGTTGAAAAGCCTTTTCAGCTCCTCGAGGACAGGTTTTCCACCGGCCTTAAGTAGCTCAGAGGCCACTCCGTCTTCCCTGGGAGCCTTCCCATTCTTAAGCTGTCTGAGAGCCGCCCCGATTTCGTCTATATCTACGTCCGGGAGATCTTCTGTACAGTGGCGGGAGAGAGAACATATATAAAAAAAGAAAAATTCACGCATATTTTTTTTACCCCCATTTTGTGCGGTGTACTTAACTTTTTAATAAAAATATGTTAGTTTTTGCCTATATCTTTTTACCTGTTAGACTTAGCTAGTATACATGTATGAATGAAATTTGGGAAATAATATTTTCTTTATTCTTTTCATACATACTTTTGTCATAAAATCAATTGTTAACAAATTATTCGCAAAAAACCTCTTTCAATTCAAGATGGCGGCTGGAGCCTGGGAGTATCGAGGTCGAAAACTTGGGGTTTTATTTGTCCTTGACACCTTTACAAGATTATGCAAAAACATAATCCGCCCCACCTTTTGCGAATCAATGTTTGCTATAGGTTCCCCACAGAATGGCCTACATGTACTGTTTGTTATCAGAATTAAAGTTGTCAAACTGACATTTATCTTATCAATGTTGCCATAATTTGTAAAATCAAGCAAATAGTTTTTAAACAAGAAGACTGCGTAACAAATAAAAGAAATATTATCTTCTCTGTAGTTTTTTTAAATAAAACCTCTTGCAGATTTTAAAAATCTTCACTTCATCTTGGGATTTTGTCAGAAATCTGTCAGATTACACAAAGTCAATACACAACAAATAACTTTTATTTCTTCTAAAACAAATTGGAAAAGGACTGGGCTGAAAGTGAAATTCCTTACATATTTTGCGTAGTGTATGATGCATAAATTTTGCGTTCAAAATGTCCAAAGATATAGGCGGTCCTAAGTTAAGAGAGATTATTGGGCCTGTCTACAACAAGTACAAGAATATTTATGACTCAAAATGCCAGTATTTACTGCGAATGTGCCTGGCATTCTTAAAGTTGGCGACAAAATTGAAATCGGGGGTAAAATCAAAGAAAAAGCTAGAAAGTAAGACATAACATAATCAATTCATGTATAAAATGAAGTAGCTTTTTGCCTAAGCTATACTTTTTTTTATTCTTAATTACTTTGAATCCTTTAGGCACGAAAAGTCTACTTTACCAAAATGACCACTTTACCAAAATGACTACTTTACCGAAATGACTACTTTTTTTCACAAAAAGTCTACTTTACCAAAATGACTACTTTACCGAAATGACTACTTTTGTTCACAAAAAGACTACTTTACCAAAATGACCACTTTACCTAAATTAAATCGCTAATAAATAAAATTCTGTTGCCTGTGGTGCACGTTTTCGAATAAGTCGCTGTCTTGCTCACGTTAAGAGCTTTTATCAGCGCGCATGCAAATTAATTTTTTGAAGAAGTTGTAAGATTGTTGTAGGCCTTGATGAGATCTTCATTTAAAGTGACAGCTCTCAAACTTAAAACTCGTTTATCTCCTTAACTGAGCGTGCTACACTACTAGTTTATTTGAAGAAGTTGTAGTCCTTGATGAGATCTACATTTTATGTGACAGCTGTCAAAGTTAAAACTCGTTTATCTCGTTAAATGGGAATGCTACACTACTAGTTACTTTGAAGAAGTTTTAGGCCTTGAAAAGATCTATATTTTGGGTGACACCTGTCAAACTTCAAACTCATTTATCTCGTTAACTGAGAACGCTACACTACTAGTTTCTTTGAAGAAGTTGTAGGACTTTATGAGGACTACATTTTAAGTGACAGCTGTCAAACTTAAAACTTGTTTATCTTAAATAGAAGATCTAATTAAGGCCTACAACTTCTTCAAAGAAACTAGTAGTGTAGCATGCTCAGTTAACAAGATATACGAGTTTTAAGTTTGACAGCTGTCACATAAAATGTAGATCTCTTAAAGGCCTACAACTTTTCAAAGAAACTAGTAGTGTAGCATGCTTAGTTAACGAGATAAACGAGTTTTAAGTTTGACAGCTGTCACTTAAAATGTAGGTCTCATCAAGGCCTACAACTTCTTCAAAGAAACTAGTAACGTAGCATTCTCAGTTAACGAGATAAATGAGTTTTAAGTTTGGCAGCTGTCACTTAAAGTGTAGATATCTTTAAGGCCTACAACCATACTACAACATCTTCAAAAAACTTATTTACATCGGCCATATTTGACAGCTATCATAATCATGCTAATGCTTTGACATAAGGTCTATTTTTCTTTGTTGACATGTCTTCTAGTATAGACTTGTCAGCTGTCAGATATGACATTTTGCAAAGCAAGCATTTTACATTTCTGAAAAGTAGTCATTTTGGGAAAGTAGTCGTTTTAGGAAAGTAGTCATTTTAGGAAAGTGGTCATTCTAGGAAAGTAGTCATTTTAGTAAAGTAGTCATTTTGGGAAATAGACATTTTGGGAAAGTGGACATTACGTGCCTAAAGGCTTTGAATGTCATAAGATTAAAAACTACAAACTTTGCATGCTTGCTATAAATTAATACTTTATTACTTAATGTTATTAAAGTTTCTCGAGTTTCTCAAACCAAAACACACAATACTATTAATTAGAGTACCAAATACACCTACACATCCAATCTTAGCGACAGCTACGAGCAAATTGAACTGTGCAAATGTTCGATGCGAACACTACGACTACTACTGGAGCAAAGCAAAATGAGTAAAACTCTTAAGAGGCTACTATACCGACCTGAAAGTTCGTGAGCTGTCAGTTGATAAAAATATTTCTATCTCATTTATGCATCCGACCCGTCCCGCAACCGTAAAAGAGACAGTTATAGCTCTCTACCGGAAAATTTGCGTTCTGGGTTTACCAGGTTCCCCGTTCGAAATCGCCACCAAATTTGTTGATAGTGGCATTATTTTGCTGCCAATAAAATATTATATGCCCGTATCATTTGTTTTGCTGAAATTATTGTCATATTTAGACGATACCAAGGCGTAAACTTGGTGATAATTTTAGGGCATTTTGCCACGGCTATATCTTTTTTTAAATGCATTATTACAACCAGAAAAAGAATATGGAGCATAGATCTAGTCCAGAAGAGATACCGTGCCAAAAATTGAGTCGATCGGTTGCGAATTGGCAGAGGGATACGTTGAAAGCGTTTGTATGAAAAATAATGACTATAGATCCCTCTTAATTACAGTACCTTTTCAGATGACACCCAATCTTTCTTTCCAGAATGTCGGTAAATCTCTGTGCACAAGAGGGAGAAGAACCACGCGATGTGGTGCTTCATTTTGACGTGCGATTTCACCGCGATAACATCATCTCTCTGTCCCGCAAAAATGGCATCTGGATCGGCAGTGGTAACTACGATACTAACTACAATATGTTCGTTCCTGGTGAGAATCTGCAAAAGTCTTTTAAGAAATAAAATGGTTTATTCAACAAAATTAAATTCAGCTACCAACTTTTTTTCAGGCACTATTTTCCGAATAATCTTCGAGATCAAAGACACAGACGTCATCACAATCTACTGCCAAGGGAAATTCCACTCAAACTTCCTGCCGAAGATACCACTCACGATGGCGCGCTACATAGTAGCTTGGGCAGATATAGAACGCATCTCGCATTGCTACTTCCACCTAGCAGGCAAGGTATGGGCAAAATCACCAGGACGACAATTTGATTTCTTTCGTCACCTAATACTTATTGACGAATTAACAGTCTAAAGAACCAAGCCTTGGACTTCGACCAAGCATAATTTTTCTATATTTCTTATAGCACGCAGGAGATGAGAACACTGGCCCGCTGCCTCCATATCGCCCACCATCTCCTCGACAAATGGCACCATCTTTAGCTGGCGATAACAAACGAGGGTCAGTCTTTCTTTATTAAGTACATATCATACATAATAAATAATATCGATAAAGGCTTGGTAATAGTACTTCTTTTTCACATCCTTCCTCATAGCTAGCTACTGTTGTGGTTTGGAAATTAAGACTTACTTTCATGAACATTTCTGTACAGTTTTTGTAAGGAATGTCTTGTATCATTACCTTTTGATCTTGAAACAACTTAAATGAGACCTCTTAAAAACGATGTTTTGTCTAAAAAAAAGTGAATACAAATTTAAAACTACCCAAAACTTAAAAAAGAGAGAATCAATTCAACAGCTCAACAAAAATATCTATCCGCAAAAAGAATGTAATTACTTAACATTATATCAACTCAAAAGTCATGGCTTTTTCGTTCACACCCGCAGTCCACGAATGGTCAGAAAAATATCTCCAGGGTCGCCTCCAGTGGCGCATTCTTCTAATGAGAGTTCTGATGAAGATACAGTGAAGAATAGAATGAAGGTTGGAAGGGCAAACCGGTGAGAAATCTGTTAAATTATTTATACGCTTTTGGAGTTTAGTGTCTTGTCAATATTTTCAACGGTTCATTATTTTAATAAAAAAAATTTTTGTTCAGGTTTTTCTACGAGACCCTGATGTGCCCACAAACTGAACATACATTCCCGAATGGACGCAGACCGGACATACCAAGAACTAGAGCCGAATATAACAGGAAATACGACAGGTAATTCCGTTTTGAATCTTTATTTTACTGTCAAGCTCAACTTATCTATCAGCTCAAAACCTAATATTGTAAATAATTTAATGTTTTTACGACTGAACGTTGCGTGACACGACGCGGTTTGTCCGCGTAGAATGCGCGGACGGTCTGGACTCTCCGTGCGACGCAGAATCCGCCCTGAGAATTTCAAATGCATTGCGCTTAGTTCCGCTAAGTTCTCTTTGCTTCAAGCATTTCAGTTAAATCGCATTGCGTGTGCGCGCGACGCAGCACACAGGCAACGCACAGATTCTCTGAAAAACGCGTATTGAGATAGTTTGACTGAAACTTATGTACAGGGATGAATCAGATACGGAGAAAAACGACAGCGAATGTTACTCAGAAGATATTTCCAAAAACGAGACCTCGATACTGGAGTCTGATGACATAGTTCCGGAACTAAAAAGAAACAGAAGAGGAAAATTCAGTCCCTTCGCTAATGTTGTAAATTTCATAGGAAAAAACGGGAAACGGAACTAGTGTTATGTTTAGATAGAAAATTGTTTTATCATTGGTAAAAATATTTTTAAGTTTAGAAATACCTAGCAATACTTTTTAACTTTTTTTCTTTATTTAATATCAATTTAGCAAAAAAAAAACATCCGCAAGCCTGGCAGGACCATAGGTGTTGCTATTATAAAGTACAGTTTGAAAAGTGTTCACCATATAATTTTTGTATTTAAGTAATCAAAGTTATAAAGTATTATATTTTTCATTACATTTTCGTGTGTATTGTTTTGTGATTCTGTAATTTATTGATTTTTAATGAGATTATTAATTTATTATACCTTATTGATCTTACATTTATTGGTGTTTTATTATTATGCTTAAATAATAGAAATAATCACATGAAAATATAACATTTATTTAATGCACAACCCAAATTATGTACATCTTTAAAATAATACTTTACAATTTATTATTATGTACAACTTACTTTTATTTATAAATTATACACAGTTACGTGAATTTGACATAAGTTTTCATTCGTTATTTACAATTATATTTACCAGCAAGGTAAGAAGTCCGTGTACTCAATTTTTCTTTCCTTCGCCTTGAATTTACATATTTAGTCCATTCGTTTAAATATAATCCTTCTGCTACCCTACCTATAAACAGTCTTATGTTCTTAGTCTTGCTTTTTCGTGCTTCCTTAAATTTCTATCCTTCCATCTATCTAACAAAATATATTCTCTCGTAGGCGTATTTTGCTAAGAAAATATATCATTAATTTTTCTTCTGTATCATATCTTGACGATACTATCATTATCACACGCACTTGTCTAGTTTGCTTGGTGGGTTACTTATTTACTACCAACAAAATCACAGATCACTTCAGCGTGTGCCTCGTTCAGTCCGATGGTCACCAGCTGTGTTTTTGTCACGAGGAAGAGCGATTCGCCGTCAATTTCGTGTTCTTGTAACAGTGATACTGTTTCGTTCCAGTTGTACTTCGCTAAATGGCCAACTAGATCCTCCACCTGTAGAAAGGACAGCAAAAATATTTTTTAAATGCATATTTCTTCCATATTTCCTTCTTAGTAATTTACTACCATCTGCTGCTTATTCCAATGATTATAACATGCTTGTAACTGTTAATTTAGCCCAAAAAATTACTATTACTGCTTGACACATTTTATTAACAATAAATTGGCAACACTATCGCAGTTAGCTTAAATGCAAAGCAAGTGGATTTTTGGATTCAATATGTATGTTAACCTACAGCGGAAAAAAAAAAAAGTATGGTCCCTATTCTAACTTGTAGCTATGGTAGTATAATAAGTTAAAGTTATAAAAATCTTACCGTCCACGTCTTAACTTCTGACTGTTTCAAACTCTCAAATGGATTATCTGTAAAATAAAACAAAGCAATATTTAACTATTTTGATTAACATTTTTTGCTCCTTTTCTGAGCTAGGCTAGCAACACTGGGAATGGAAACATTTCGGAAGTGTCTATATAGCGGGGCGCCCCGCTCGATAGTCATGTAGGCTATTCACCGGGGCGCTCTGCTGACTAGCGCTTTGTCTATGGATAGGCTATTGAGCGGGGCGCCCTGCTAAAAAGCGCTTTGCCTGTGGTTTGGCTATTGACCAGGGCGCCGCTCTGCCGTTAGGGGTTATTTCGACTCGTATGTAGGTATCATGGTAGGTATAAGTACGGGGCAAGTGTACCAACTTTGATTTGATTTAGTAAATCTATGTTTGTTTGACCTCGCTCGCATATACCAACTGACTAACTTGCAATTTGCAATTATAGCTTGAATATTGGCCGGTTTTACCTGCCTGCCTCAATAGGAAGAAACCTTACGACCCGAAAAACCCTTACGACTCGAAGAACCTGCATGACCCGAAGAACCCTTACGACCCGAAAAACCCTTACGACCCCAAGAACACTTACTACCTGAAGAACTCTTACGACCCGAAGACCCCTACAACCCGAAGAACCCTTACGGCCCGAAGAATCCTTACGACCCGGAGAACCCTTACGCTCAGAGAACCCTTACGACCTGAAGAAAGAACCCTTACGTCCCGAAGAACCTATACAACCCGAACAACCCTTACGACCCGATAAGCCCTTACGACACGATATACAACATGTTACAAAACAACCCATAAAAACTTCCATACAAATGAAGCTTATTTTGTATGGGAGGTCCAAATTTTTTTTTTCATATTTCGTCTCATGTTTCATATGGATAGTTGTTCATTTTTACGAGTACCTTGACCTCGTTTCAGCTTTATTGGTTGTTTTGTAACACCCAGTACACAAAAAAAACAAAAGGTTCAAGGAGTGCAAAATGCCAAGCAATTCTAAGTATTGTTTTATGTAATACTAGCGGCCCGCCCAGCGGTTTCACTCGCTGCTACTTACCTGTTTTCCCGTAGAAATGGGATCTTTGCCCGTAGTAAAAAGTCCATTAATCCATTCTAGCAGAAGTTACTCATCATGACCATGTGCCAGCAGAGGCGGCCTGTCATGGCGAATAACTTTAACTTTGAAGCCATTACCGTATCTCTTATAGTTTTGATGGGATGCTAGTGGTCTACATCAGGCACTCCAGACCTTCGTGACCATGTGCCAGTAGAAGCGGCCCGTCATGCTGAATAACTTTAACTTTGAAGCCATTACCGAGTCTAATAAAGTTTAGATGGGGTGCTGGTGGTCTACATCAGGTACTTCAGACCCTCGTGACCATGTGCGAGCAGAAGCGGCCCGTCATGCTGAATAACTTTAACTTTGAAGCCATTACCGAATCTTTTATAGTTTAGATGAGATGCTGGTTGTCTACATCAGGTACTCCAGACCCTCGTGACCATGTGCCAGCAGAAGCAGCCTGTCGTGCTGAATAACTTTTACTTTGAAACCATTACCCTATCTCTTATAGTTTAGATGGGATGCCGGTGGTCTTCATCAGGTACTCCAGATCCTCGAGGGCTGACCATGTCCGTCTTTTATATGATAGTAATATCAGTGCCAAAATTCGCGAGGATCGGTAAAGCGGTTTGGCTAATTTGGGTAATATCTGCTTTATTTCCCCGTTTTCCTGCTGCTAACCGTTTTCCCGTAGGAATGAGGAATTTTCCCGTGGTAAAAAGTAGCCTATGTTACTCAGGGATGTTGTAGCTTTCTAATAGTGAAAGAATTTTGGAAATCGGTCCAGTAGTTTCGGAGTTTATCGATTACATACAAACAAACAAACAAACAAACAAACAAAAAAACAAAAAAACAAAGTTTTCCTCTTTATTATATTAGTGTAGATGTAGATGAGCAGAACATTAACCTATCCTTTGATGGGTCAACATATACTGGTTTGACATACAGTTACTTAGAATAACCAGTGTAAGTTGGTCCCTTAAAGGTTGACTAAAAACTAACACTAACCAGAAAAAATTTCATCACTTCTAATACTAAATATTTATTAATCATGACCATGACAATCATAATCATGACAATTTAGTGACTAAATTTTTAGTTTTAATCGTCAATCGATTGAAAATATTAGTGATTGTGCCTGCCAATACTGCTATCGCCTTCCATTGCCACACACAACAATACAATTTATTCACGACCATAAGCTGAAATTCCGCTAAAATGAACCAAACATCAACCAAAACAAACTTCGAAACTTCTCGAAACTTCAAATCACTTGTCAAATTCAAAATGTAAGGTTGCACTGGCAGATAGCTAGATCAGTGACAGACTGCTATCGAGCGGGGCGCCCTGCTCTATCCTCCTGAGTCCCTGCGTCCTATACAAAGAACAAATTCCTGTACTGTGTTAAGACCTGACGCTTTTGCAACTTTACATCATGCTAGTCTGTAATTTTGTAAATATAGGAAAACTTAAACAAAAATATAACATTTTACCTTTGATTATGTTTTTACACTAAATGAATAACCAAAACTATTAAATAATAATGTGTTACTAAATTGAAAAATAAATGTAATTAGCACTCAAAAAAAATTCACTCCCTCTTAATTTGTTCTATATAAAGTACACTAGGCCTTAATGACTACATTCTATTAGAAAGCTCAGGACTCAGGAGGCTATAGACTAAATAACTATCTAGCGAGGCGCCCCGCTCTATAGACACTTCCAAACATTTCTGGGAATAAAAAACAAATGCACCCCTATAAAGTGTTGTCGACGATAAGGTCGACGATAAGGTCGACATATCGATAAGGGATAAGGTAACATTTCAGACTCCTTGATCTGTGGTGTGGCATTATTTTCATAAGCGCTAATATTTTTAAAATGTGATTGGTAAAGAACTACTAAAAGCTTGAACAGCGGAATGATAATTCTGTATAAAGTCCTATTATTTTCATTTCATGTCTTACTGGAATTTACGAAAAAAATATCAAAATGAAATACTAAAGTACAGCCGCTCGTATAAGTACTATCTGCCAGTTAATAAAATCATGTTAATGTTATTGACATAAGGTCTATTTTTCTTTGTTGATATTGATTTCTATTATGGGGTTGACATACGTGTCAAATAAAACTTATTAGAGCGACGGTAGTTGACATTCATACATCATTATACCTTACGGGGTAGGCAGAGCGTCAACGACCGCAATTATCACCACACCTGACAAAATATTCGAGGGCCGTTTAAGAATTATGTCTGGTGCCTAAATTCCAATACCTGCACATAAACCCTTTCGAGTCCCTTAGTCGCCTCTTACTACACCCGCAGAAAAGAAATTGGGTGGTGCTATGCTAAACCGGTATCACACAGCACAATGAAAATAGTTATTTAAAAAGTGCTTACCCTTAGTTATATCATTTTCTACGGCTGTTTCTTCAATTTTGGTGTCAGGGTGTACCGGCTCTTCTTTAATTTTGGCATCATCTTCTTCGTTCTCTTTTAGTCTTTCTTTTTCGATTCTTTCTTTTTCTTTGCTTTCGTTCAAATGTAGTTGAGACAGTTCTAAAATTTGACCCCTGATTTCTTCTTTGGCAGCCTTGATGCAAGGATCATTTTTATCTTCCACAAATGCGTTTACTGTCTTCTCTTTCAATGGTCTCCTTATCTGTGGATTAAATGAAACATTTCTATTATAATTTCGTTGATCAGATACCTAGGTCTTAAACTAAAATATATCGACTTATTTATATAATTGTATTATTTATTTTGTTGAGTTGGTACTTGCCAAAAATACTTACAGCGAAAGGAACGTTAGATTCTTGAATAACGAAGCCGTCTAATACATGAGTCAACACAAAATCTCTCTCTTCTTTATGTATGTTACCATCCACCATATGTATTTCCTTTCCTTTTATTTCGTTAATAGAAATATTTTTATACTCTTTCTTCTCGATTTTAGTATCTTTGATTTCTTGTTCAAAATCAGATTCTGTTGGTATTTTTGATGGTGGTGGTGACAGTTTTAAAGGTTCTGTCTTAGGTATATCTATATGCTTCTCAGTTTTAGGAATTGCTGGAACCGTTTCCTTTAATGTAGTTGTTTGATTCATTTCAGGTTTAAGATCTTTGCTCTGGGTTGCAACAATTTCTTTCACTGGTTTTTCTTTTGCTTGTAAAACAGGAGGCTTTGCTTGTGAAACAGGAGGCTTTATTTCTAAAAGAGCAGGCGGAGCTTTCGTTTCAACTTTCTTATCATTGGGTTTATTTATTTTGGCTGGGATATTAACATGTGTTCCTGTCACGTTTGGTATTGAACTTATTGGCTTTACTATTGGAGGTGTGTTCATCGTAATTTTATTATCTTCTATTTTTTCTTTGTTTTCTAATGGGATATTTTGCATGTAATTTGTTTGTGGTGCTTTATTGACTTCATTATTTTGCGTAACGCCAATATTAGTATTATTCTGTGATACATAATTTATTCGAGGTGGTTGTAAGGGTTCATTGTTTATGATATTAATATTATTTGAAGGTTCGTCTATTTTTGGCATGTCTAGACCAGCTTTGGCGTCCAGTAATCTTCCCGTAGATTTGGCTTGTGGAAATACAGTTTTTCGCACTAGTTTCTCCTCGGTTTGTTGGCTGACATCTTTCTGATCCTTTTTATCTTTACTGTCAGTTTCCATTTTGATTGGCATGTTAGCGTTATTATTCATACTCGTGACAGGGGGTGCAACAACTGAAGTGGGACTTAAATACTCTTTTTTTATTTTCGCTTCCATAGGGTTTATTTGAAGGAGAGGCAGTTGATTTTGTTGAGGTTCAACTTTATTTTGATTTACTTTATGCATTTTATGTACAGGGCTTGTATTAGTACCAATTTCGCTTGTGTTAGCATATTTTGCTTTAATTTTATCTTTTACTTGAGCAGTTACTGTTATGCTTCCATAATTGGAAATTTTCTTGTGAATTTCATCAGGTGATTCACTTTTTCTTTTCCTGTTAAACGTTGGAGTGTCTGTTTCCATTTTTATATAATTAGCGGAAGTTGGTATGGTATTAGTGGGGGCATTTTGATTTATGTTGGCATTTTGATTAATGTGTGTATTTTGGTTTATATTTGTATTTTGATTGCTGTGGGTACTTTGATTGGGGTTCGTATTTTGATTACTATTCGTGTGCTGATTCACATTCACATTCTGATTCATATTCTGTGCATTAAGTACGTCGTTTGGATTGAGTAGTCTTCTCACCGGAGGCGGCATGTTAGAAGCACGTGGTTTAAAATTCGGGCGCACATTATTCGAATTTGGTTTCGGTTGTATTGCTCTATACGTATACGGTTGTCCATTTCTTACAGCTGAATATGTTACAGTATTTAAAGTGCCGACAGATGTAGCATAACTTTGCATTGCAACTCCTGAAGTGTTTTGTAAGTTTTGAGGCGTGCTCTGCGGAACAACATTGATGTTTTGAGCTTGAATGATATGTCTCACTTGGGGAACATTAGTTGCTACAATATTTCCTCCAGAGTTCAAGTTTTGACTGACACTCGTCCTGATAATTTGGTTTATATTTGGCGCTGTGTTAGGGACAACCTGTGTTGCATTAGGCCTTACATTGTTGACCTTCACTCCAACATTTGTAGATGTATTTATGCCGACGTTCGCTACAGGTCGAATGTTAGTTCCAATAGACTGTCCCATATTGGTAATGATTTGCTGACCGGGTTGCATGTTTTGTACGATATTTTGCTGTGATACTGGTATTTGCGTTCTTATCTGCTGTTGGTTTATTTGTGGTACAATCTGTCTGTATACTTGCATAACTTCTTGTGGAGGATTTTGTTGCACATTCACTTGATTAGTAACATTCTGTCTATCTACTTCGTTATTTGCTACATTATTCATTGTAACATCATTGTTTTGTTGTACTACTCCAAAATTCTGTACCATCTGTCCTAAATTAGGATCTTGTATTCTTTGTATATTTGTACCAAAGTTAGGTACCATGCTTGTTGGGATATTGTTAATGATTTGTCTAATTTGTCCTTGAGGACCTATAGTTTGTACCGTTTGTGGTAAATTCTGTACCAACTGTGGCACATTTTGTACGACTTGCTGGTACATTGGTATATTTTGTTGCAGAAACATATTTGGATCCAAATGTTGAACCGGCACTAAATTATTCCCTATTTGTTGCACATAAATAACTTGATTTTGAACTGGCCTTGCCCATGGTGGTTGGTTGACGAAGATGTTTTGATTTTGTTGCTGAATTTGGTCTCCTGGAAAAGGAAAAAATAAGTTTTTATAATAAAATTGTATCTAAAAATAATCTAACTAATTTAAGTGTATAAACAATACCAAATATTTTACAAAACTTTATAAGAAAGTCTGCCGTTCATAAAAGTTCGCCTTTTATGAGCTTTGTTATTGGTATGGATGGCTTTGTTATTCTACCGTTATAAATCACACAAAAGAAAAAGATTGACAAAAAAACTTGTTCTGTAACTGTTGCTCAGAGAAACAAGTTTTTTACAAAGCGTGGCTTTTTGACATTAATTTGTGTTATTATTGTACAGAATTGATTTTCCCGTTTGTCCCATTGATTGATTATACAAATATTTTTATACCAAGCATTCATTATCATTAAATGTCCACTTTTTTGTCAGGGAGCGATTCAATAAGACCTAGCGTTAGAGCTTACGTATAATAACCATTTAATTGCGCCTACTACCATATAATACTGGGGCTGGCTCTGAAGCTTGAATCATCTTTCTTACTTACAATTTAGATGGTTCCATTCTGACAAACAGGAAACAATCATAGTTGGCAAAAATTAACTACTTCCACCATCACTGTAACCTCTCTTCGGCTCAAACCAATGCTTAGAAAGTAAAACAAGATTTACCTGATTGCATTATCTGCATTGGAGTATCGTAGACGAGTCTGACTGTAGGGCAATACATCATCTGCTGTAGTTGTTGCTGACTGATTTGTTGCTGCGCTAACTGTTGTTGGATCATTTGCGGTTGAGCTATTTGCTGTTGAAGTATTTGAGGTTGTTGCTGTGCCATCTGCGATTGCGCTATTTGTTGTTGGACGATTTGCGTTTGCGCCATTTGTTGTTGAGCTATTTGGGATTGAGCTATCTGTTGTTGTGCTAACTGGGATTGAGCTAACTGTTGTTGTTGTTGCTGATGTGCCATGTGTTGCTGTTGCGCTATTTGCTGTTGAGCCAACTGGTTTTGAGCCAGCTGTTGTTGTGTTATCTGTGATTGAGCTATCTGTTGCTGGGCTTGTGCCAATGATGACTGTTGAACCATGTGTGGCGATTGGCTGTGAAATAAATAAGGAATAGGCGTTATTTTAAAAAGAATCAGTAAAAGCATTAAAACTCAATTAATGTGTGGTTAAAGCTACATAGGTAATATTGTAGAACTCAATAATATAGTTAAACAGTATTTAAAGAACAAAAAGTTATTACATGTGCGCATAAAGAATGGATCCCGAATTGGCAATATTATTGATGACATCCTAACGAGGCAAAGAATGAAGTTGCAAATTAGTGATCCACTCTTTACTGTGCAAATTAAAGGCACACACATAACCACTACCTAAAAAATCACTTTATTTTTAATTGGCGGCAAATTCACTAAAATTTACAGTTAAAAAAGTAGCTATACACTATAGCTACTTACCAGTGGTGAAGGCTTCCCTTTCAGAAACTTATAAATCCCTACACCCACATGAATCTACTTTCATTTAGTACATTTTGTTAAAATGTCACCCTTCGCCACTGCTATCCACATACATACATATATCACGCCTTAAACGACTGAACAAAACGGCAACCACGTCTGACAAAAGTTAGAGAGTCATTTAGAAGAATGTGTGTTTCCATAGTGACAGGCTGTCAGCCTGTCGCCTAATTTTGCAATACACATCGACTCTCAAATCCCTTAGTCGCTTCTTACGAAATCCACGGGAAAGTTATGGGGTGATGCTATTCTAAGCCGGCATCCACCAAACGGTAACTATCCACTACTGTCAATAAATAGATAGGCCTAAAAATAAAAACTCACCCAAGTTGACCCTGTGCTATGGCTTGCTGCATCTAAAAAAAAAGGAAGGCGTTAAAAGATGTGATTGATAAGGGAATTAAGTTGTAACAGGCCAGAAATTTTAGGGATCCATGGCTACTTTTACAAAAAACCATTTGAGATACAGAAGATTAAAAAAAAACAGCAAAGTAAGACAACTTTAATATGTTAAAAAGGATTCTTTTATTTTAAAATTATTATTATATTATCCAAGTTGTCCCACCGTTGGTTGGCAAAGGCTTCCCCTACATTTTACGGTATTCTAAACTTGTTGTTTGATCAACTGAACCGTCTTAAGATTTTTAGTATCATTTAGTCCTAGGTAGTCCGTAGTATAAGTATAACCTATAGGGCGTCTAGCTTCTTCTTTTAGGGATCAACTTAAACTGGCATATCATACAGTTTATAAGAAAAAACTGAATAGGCTGACAAGTGAAAATAAGAAATAGAAAAAATGTCATACATCGACCGGGAATCGAAGCCGGGCCGCATGGGTAAACGCCCCACGTCGACGTCATACAACGTCGATGTATGACATTTTTTCTCTTTCCTATTTTCACTTGTGAGAATAATATAGCACTGTGAGTGCATTACAATCCCAATAGATTGAATAGGCTGAGCTGATAGTTTGCGTATAAATGGTTTGTTATACACACACAATCTAATGATTGATTGTAAGACTTTTCAAAAATAGTTTTTAATATTCATGTCTATCCGTTATAAGTATTTTCTTAAAATATGAATGTAAACGCCCTTACGTTATGGAAGATTTAATATTACTTGTAAATTACTGAGAGCCGAGGGTTTAGTAACAGTTACCTACTTGTAACATACAAAAAAGTTTAAATTTTTTAGTTCAGTTCAAAAGCAGAACCCATATTGATTGCAAGTGTATCCCACATGGCACTTCTTTTTTGCACAATAAAATTTCTCCTCGCATTTTTTTCTTTACCGAACACCGAACCATCCATTTTACAAACCTGGTAATACTAATACCCCATCAAGAGAAACCCAAAAAAAAAACTATTCTTTTCCTTCTGACAGTTCCATTATCTCGCACTCAAACATGTTTGAACTTTACTGTAGCTTGATTAAAGTTCAAAATTTATAAGCAGACGGCACCCCAGGTAAAATCGCATTATAATCAGTTGCATCGATTTTTCAATGTAAAATGGTCGCTATTGTTTCGTAAATAAGGGTGAAACTTGAATACATTGTGTACTTTTGGGTCGGTTCCCCTTCGCGTCGGACATTTTTTTGTTGGCTAGTGTTGTTATTGTTATCGATAGTAATTATTATTAATTATTTTTCAAGAAAGTCTTATAAGTAGCAAACAAAGTTTAATCATTGGTAATTTTTTATTGTTTTAAGCAAGGGCTATCTATCAGATATCCGAATTTATGCAAGAATGTATATTCCATAGATTTATAAACTATCATTTGTATTCTGCATGTTTGCAAACCAAGAAGAATAAAAAAAATCAAAATGTAAAAAACTGTGGCATGCATTTCGTAGGACTAAAAATAAAAAAATATTGCTCGACATGGATAATTGAATAGAAAACAGGTGAATAATATTTATGTTTGGATAAAAGGGCTGAAAACAGGCATGTCTCGGGTATCCCTTTAATTTTGGTGATTCTTTTCAGCTGATTTAACAGTGATTGTGTAAGTGAGAGAAAATTATCGTGAATTTCTGAGGAAAGGCGTTTTTAATTATAATTTTTGTAAATAAAATTAAACATTAAATACGCCGGTAACCTGTTAACCGGTTGAAATTACAACCTTGTATCAATTCTGTATGTTGTAAAAATTTATTCTGTTATTTTAAATTTATTTATAATCTAAGTAAAACATTAACATTTAAAAACACTGGCAATTGTATCGACATCACTCGTCTATCGATACTTTATAACAGCCCTAGCTCAAATATGGAGCACCCCCAGGGCGCACAGCTCAAAATCCCTATAAATACACGTTTCGCGTCCTGTGTTAGTGAAAGAGAAAGCACTACTCATCAGATTTCATGCCAGACAGAGACGCAGGCGTGATATGATTAAAAATATTCAAGCTATTATTTTGATCTCTATTACTCTGCCTAGAGAGTTTACTTACGTTCACTTCACTCAGCATACACAGATACGTCTAAGTACCACTAACATTACCATAACAAAATGAAAGCACTCGTGTGAAAAAAAAGTATAAATAAACACGACAAAAAAGTCCAGAGTACAGTCAAATATCCACACCAGTTTTTGTCCTAATCTAGAATCCTTATTTCCTGTGGCGTCACAGTGATCGCGTGTTTGAAAATCAAAGCACTGCTAGGGATGCAACACACTTTAGTCACACACATTTCTCTACATTGTACTGACAACAGCATATTTCACTGTAAAACAACACGAAAAACACTGGGAATGGCAATCTAACGTCACAATTCGATTTAGCACAACTTACCACTTAAAGATTTCGAAACAGCTGATTTGAAGAACTACACTGAGGTGATAAAAACGAATTATAATGTCGTCAAAACCGACAACACGCCGACATCTTTGCAACGGAATGGCGTATAGAGGCGCACGAATAAAATACAAGATCAAACTGCAGCCAACGCAACCCGTACCATGAACCAGCTCGCGATACAGCTAAAACGATAGTATCGTTACGCTGTGGTACAAAACATTGTCTTGTGTATCGATTTTATAAAATGGCGGAAGGTAGTGGTAGAGGGCTCCCCGAACCAATCGAGTACGCGCGAACGGCATTGGACGAGACGTGGCTTCGAAATTCAAACACGTTTTCTGACCTTAATATCCCCTTGTTGATTTTGTACGTCTGAGCAAAACTATTTCTATCCCTTTCTAACTAATTAACTTTTGTCATAAGTTAGAGAGAGACAGATATGTTTAGTTTATCATCTTTAAATTGAAAGGTTAAGCAAGAGATATCTTTTGTTTAGTTGTAACTTTTATAAAACAACTCTACGATTATAAACATAGAGGCAAAAATGGCGCTCTCTCGTGATATGTCGTTGATAGCGTGAGTCACTGTTTTACAATGAAATGGCGGCATTATACATAAATTATTTTATACATTTGGGCCTATAATCTTCTTCTGAGAATTTAGTCGCGTGGGTTTATTATTTAGGGTTCTTTTGTAACGTTGCCGTTACATTTTTTGCATGCCATGTGTTTTACGTTGTACATTTCCTTTCTTTATTATAATTCGTATAAAATCACACAATAAAGACAATAATAATAGGTATGATACTGAATAATATACGGACAGGCTAAAAATAGACCTACCTATTAATATGAATAATAGCCATGACGCAATGATACAATTATATGATACATCAGACGATTGGTTTCCCCTCCCTGTTTTTATTTTAGCCTGGCACGTAGCGTGGTGACGATAGGTGATTATGTCATGAGTAGCATAGCCAATAATGTTTACGCTTGACATGAATTGTTGAATGTGTAATTTCAAAAAAAGGCGCTATTTTGCTTTGACAACTTTTTTGTTTTGATTTTAAATTGAAATCAGAAACTATTTATTGTCAACTGTTGAACTGTGTAATGCGGAATGCCATATTAGAATAGCACCACCCACTGAGAATTTTTAATGCAGTTATAACAATTTTAGGCAACGGGTTGACAACCTGTTACCTAAGCATATTCATTTTTCTGGAATGATCCTCTTATATTACACATGTGATATAAGAATAGTATGCCTAAGCAGTATAAGCTCTGCCTAACCTCTAAGGAATATAAGCGTGATGCTTGTCAACAATCAGATGGCAATATACTTAACAACGGGTGGACCATTCTTTAAAACAAAACAACTTTTTCTTAGGAAGGTCGAATTGCACAGAATGGTTTTGGGAATCTCTTACAATTCATTGTCTTAGTCTCTCCCACTTTGTATGGCATCATAATTATCTCTGTCAGTGCTCGTTGTGATTATTCTTCAGATTTTGGGCTGATTTGCCCTGTAATTTTAATTTTCCTATTTTCAAGTCTTTATTTTTTTTCATTATTATTTATCTTCTTTTCAGATTTTTTATAGTACCTATCCTTTTTTAACTGTTGAGGCGAAAAAAGTTGTAAAGAACAAAAACTTAAAAAACCACATCATTTTTGTCGATAAATTTTAGTTACACCACATCACTATTTTTGCTATTGCAGTCACATTAATTTTACTCTGTGGTCATTTTCCGTAACAGTCATCAAAACACCAATTTACGAATTTGGAACAAATACTAAGAAACAGGGGCAGAAGATGAAATGATGATGACTAAGAAACACAAGTAGGTATAAGCCGATCCCTTAACCGGGCGTGCAGACTGAGGCGACTTTGGCCGCTTATCGGAAGTCCCTTTCACACACGTGGAAAAGAACGAAAGGTCCGTGAGTCGCCTGTGCAACTATAAATATCACGCCTATATTCCTTGCAGGGTAGGCAGAGCGTCAACGGCTGTTAAAAAGCCATTTAGGTACACCACGTCTGACAAAATAATGTTTGGGAGTCATTCAAACATAGTGACAGGTTGTCAGCCTCTCGCCGAAATTGCAATACAAAGCAAAAGACATGAAATCAAATCAAATGAATCTTACGACAGCCATGGGAAGGATATTCTAAGCCGGCACCACACGGCAATGATTAGGTAGAGGAAATCATTAAGAAATTGTAGACAGCAACCGGGACCGATGCTTAACATGCCTTCCGAAACACGGTACCATCTTTATTACAGACAGAAAGTAGATGTTCAGTCTGCAATAGGTAGTTACGCTAACCAAACTGGGAACAAAGAAAGGGTGTAGGTAAGGGACGCCGGACGGTGTACCAAAAACTTTGCCGTCATCATTAAACCAAGAAACTGAACAAGTACCTACCTTATGGAGACTATGTTACAAAACGGAAAAAACTACATACAAACATAAATCATGCGTTTATCTCTTGCGGGGTAGGCAGAGCGTCAACGGCCGTAACAATACGGTCATTTTCGCCATGTCTGACAAATATTTAAGAGCCGTTTTAGCTATTGTCATGTATCGTTTTAGTGACAGGTTGGCAGCCTGTCGCATAAAATTGCAACACACATGAAACCATCGAGTCCCTTAGTCAGAAAAGAAATGGGGTGATGCTATTCTAAGCCGGTATCACACGCCAAAAAACGAGGGTGTTCGAAATACCTACTGGTTAACCTACCAAACCAAATAAATAGCCTCCACAGGAAAAGTTGTTAAATTCTGATAACGTCAACAAATTTCTTCGGTACACCGTGTTTTTACGAGCAAAATGTTGTCATGCATATTTTATTTTATCAGGCGGTAGTTTTAAAACAATTCCGCAAAAACTACGCGGCTTTCTTTACAGTAACGCTCGGGCTTAGCTCACGACAAACTGTTGAAAAGTTTCTGTTTGAACCTATTATTTTCAACTTATCAAAAAAATTAAAATGAAAATAAGTAAGTAATAAAAATTTCGTCAACGATTGTTGATTCCTAAAACAACATACATTGTATAAGTATATCACACTTACATCCCTTGCGGGGTAGGCAGAGCGTAAAAGATTGTAAAAACGCCGATTTACACCACGTACGACAAAAGTTTGAGGGTTATTCAATAGACCGTATCACCATAGTGACAGGTTGTCAGCCTATCGCCTAAAGAACCCTCCCAACCATTATCATCATCACTTGCCTGCCCTTATACTAAGTCAATAGGGGTCGACGCAATATGACTTGATAGAGCACAAATTATGTATCAAAAGGATTTGGCTATGTTTTATGACCGGCCGCCTGCCTGACGTCAACCCTCTTTGCCTATTGTAGGTGGTATCACCGCCACCATGCGGTTGACCATAGTCGAAAGACATTCAGCCGAGGTCAAAAACTCTACGTCGCCTTGAAACACCCTGAGTGGACTAGGGGTGGCAGTCTTAGCCGCTACCACACAGTAACTGCAATATACTTACCTACTCACTCATCACTTCTGTAGGAATCAACAACCTTACAGCCCACTGCTGGGCATGGGCCTTATTATTTCCAAAGCTTGGCAGACCGTGTCTGAAAAATATTTTAACTGTCGGACAGATTGTCAGCCAGTCGTCGCCCTAAATTGTACTACACAGGAACCCCTAGACACCCGTTAAAAGGAATGGGGTGATGCTACTCAAAGTTAGTATCACCCGGCATACCTACGTCGTCTTTAGAAGACTCAAAACTAAAGTAATGTTTAAACCTCAGGGGCAGTTAATTTTAGACGTAGTGGGTAGTTTCTACTTGTTTTTAACGAGATACAACTTCTATCATGTTCTTGTAGCAAGTAACTAATTGGTTTTGTGGTTTAATTTTATTTAACCTACCTACCTACCTACCGTTTTTAGCCCATCTGCTGTGTGGTGCTGGCTTAGAATAACATCACTCCATATCTTTCCCGTGGGTGTCGTAAGAAGCGACTAAGGGATTTGAGAGTTGATGTGTAGTGCAATTTTAGGCGATAGGTTGACAGCCTGTCGCTTTAGTGATACAGTCTTCTGAGTGACTCTCAAACTATTGCCAGACGTGGTGTAAATGGCAGTTTTGTACAGCCGTTTACGCTCTGCCCACCCCGCCAGGGATAAACGCGTGATGTATGCATGTAGATTAAAAATAAAACAATTCAATTATTAGTTTAAAATCATATCCGTTATTTATTTACAATCATTTACCTTCATTCTAATAAAATAATCAACATACAATAAAATTATAATCACAGCACAATAATTAACTTTTAATGGGTAAGTACCTATGTCGTTTGTTAAAACCATCCCTAAAATTAAACAACTTTCCCTAAGGAACATAGGTCGAAAGATGAACTAAAAAGTTTGAGCCTCCATACAACAATCATTTTGTAGGAGGACTAAATTGTCATATTTCAGCCTATGTTCTTCAGGGAAAGTTGTTCAGTTTCATGAGTACCTTGACCTCCTTTAGGCTTGGTTTACTAACATTCAATCGCGCTTTTTAGGCTTCATCTTAGGAGGTTTAATAATGGATCCTATACTCTTTCTCTTAATTATCGTGACCTTTTTCTTTGTTGGAGTCTTTTTTTGTTCTCCTCCTATCTTCTTTTTACTTCCTTTTTGCGATTCTTTGGTCATTTTCTCTTTTGTCATTTTAGCTTTAGGTTTTTTTAGATCTTTTTCTTTCGTACTTTTTTCTTTCATAGTTTTTTCTTTCATCGTCGTCTTTTTTACTTCTTTTTTGGCGACTTTCTTCTCTGTCTTCTTATTTTCCGGGTCAACCTTTTTAGTCACTTCCTTTTTGGGTTTAACGGGTTTTTCCATCTTTTTCTTCTTCGGTTTTTCGACTTTCTTGGCCGGTGCTAATTTGAACGATCCTGACGCGCCGATACCTTCAAATCAAACGAAAAAATAATTATTTATTACACGAAACATACTTACTACATACATAATATATCACGCTTGTATCCCTTGCGTGGTAGACAGAGAGTAAACTGCTGTAAAAACGGCCGTCTACACACCGTTCAATAAAAGTTTAAGTTATTCAGAAGACTGAATCACCATAGTAACAGGTTGTCAGCCTGTCGCCTTAAATTGCAATACACATCAACTCTTCTTCTTCTGAGTCGCTTCTTACGACACTCACTGGAAAGACCTTTACAGAAACAACAGTCCACTGCTGGACATGGGCCTCCCTCTATCGGGGGTGTTGCCGTACTCACCACGCTTGGCAGGCGGATTGGTAAGTGCAGTGCAAGATGTTTAATTCACAGGGAATGCTGCTGCCCATTTCTTGGAAAATTAATCCTTAGTCCCTTTTTACGACACTTACGGGTAGAATTGGGGTGATGCTATTCTAAGCCGGCATCACACGACAGTAACACAGATTATAAAACTCCTTACCTTTAGTCTGTACAATCGTGCCGTCTTCAACGCCTATTTTGATGTACTTCTTTATGTAAAAGTTGATCTTATCCGTATCCACATGGTAGGTTTCGACCATGTACTTTTTAATGGCATGTAAAGACACTCCTTTTCTGCTTTTCAGTTCTCCTAATGCTGAATGTATCATCTCTTTCGTTGTTAACTTCTTCGGGTCCTTTTTGAGATGTTCTTGTGGACTTTTCGGCGGTTTTTTTATGCCCTTCTGAGGCACTAAACGACTTTGCAGCACGATATCCGACTTGTCAGACTCTGAATCACTCGCTGACGACATTTTGTAGTTTATTTTTAGAGTTAATTTCCAAAGTGCGAAACCTTTTGCTAAGAAATGGTGCGCTAAGCTATGGCCGAGCGTTACTGTAAAGAGAGCCTCGTCGTTTTTTGTGGGATTATTTTTAAAATACCGTCTATTACAAAGATACTATGATCAATATTATTTCCGAAGTATGAGACGCTAGATTGAGTGAGTAGGTAGGAAAGTCTTCTTAGTTATCTACCTTCGACTCTTAATTTATCTATCGATATCGAAATATTCGAAATTTACTTTACCGTGTGGTGCCGGCTTAGAATTTGCGGGGTCGTGCCGGCCGCCGCCTTAGAATATCATCTCCCCATATTATCTTGCCGTGGATGTCGTACGTAGCGACTAAGGGAATTTAGAGTTTACATGTATTGCAATTTTAGGCGCCAGGCTGACAATCTATCACTATGATGATACACAGTCTTCTGAATGACTCTCAATCTTGTCAGACGTGTGTAAATGGCCGATTTTTACAGTCGTTTACGCTTTGCCTAATCCACAAGGGATTAAGGCGTGATATAATATAAAGTAAGGCCAACCAGACGAGATAAAAAGTGTAAACAAATCTGAAAGAGACAGCTGACATTATACCGTATGACAGATAAGGACAGATTGTAATAACTGTCACCGAGTCATACAAAAGTTGTTTATATTAATTATCTCGTTTCGTTGGCCATACTTTAGGTATGTTTATGCAATTTTGGAGAAGTCATGCCTTGACTTGAGTACTATTACTCAGTGTTTCGGATTATTTACCTACTACTTAGATACCTACTTACTGGGTAGGATTTTGGGATTGACTGTCTCAGAAAAAACACCATTTTAACGTGGCTTTCGAGGCACCGAATCTTCCATACTTTTCGGTCATTTAAGTATGGAAGGCTGCCAAGGTAAACAAAGTACCTATGAACAATCTCGCTAAGAGATTTTATAGCTGAACCCTGAACTTCGGTATCGTGAGTATTTAGATTGTTATTGAGTCGTCCAAATACCCGATGAATCTTTTAAATTTCCCATTCTAAAAACTAACTACTAAACAAATTGACTTGGTCGGCTGGTAGGTAGGTACATTTTGTATGGGAGGCCGAAATATTTTTTCATAGATATTTCGACCTATGTTCCTTGGGGAAAGCTGTTCAGTTTCATGGACTGATTCCTTGACATGCTTTCCTTAGATACTACGCGACCAGCGTAAATAGGCCTTTCGCTTTGGCTGGTTATCATGTCATTTCATGATACTATTGATTGAGAGGACTTTATAGGCCATGATCATTGATTAATTTGATCATTCATGGTCAACAGCAGTCTACAACAAAACAAAATAACTAATTTCTTAGAAAGTTGTGCGATTGCTTTCTACAAGTGATTTTTTTGAGCGCAATATTCTAATTTCCTATTTCCAGAGCGAATTCTCCCGCGGAAAAAGTAGTCCCTTTTCAAGTTATTTTCTATTAGTTCATGCCTTTCATCAACATCTGTTTAGTGGTCTAGACGTAGCAGACAGAGTGGAGTTACTTTCGAATGTATAATATTAAAAGTGTTCATCGTTATCTATTGAGTGGGTGTAGGTAGGCACCATAGAGTAGACACAAATTAGGGAAACGGCGGCGCGCAGGGCACCTTTACAGATGATTTACTCAGTCCTAGCGACGATTCTGATGCTGATTGACTTGGAAAATGGAATCTTAGAAGAAGTCAAGGTAACTAAGAAGATGGTTGCGCTTGCGACAAACGTCTTCTTGGATTAAAACTGGCTCATAATCATAATGTAATGACGTTCTTTTATAAGATTTTTTTGTTTTGTTATTCTTATAGGTACTTTGAGTTTTTACCCGACTGCATCAGAAGGAGGGTTATTTGACAGAAGCATACAGAAGCAAAGCAACTCTGGCTACCTGTATAACAAAACAAGGTCTGTTCAATAACAAGTTCTGGTCAGTAAAAGGTACATGTACTTAAGTAAGTAGGTTCTTGTTAAACGTACAATCTTTAAAGATTGGTTTTATGCAAAGGTTTTTTGTTAGGTATGTTATTTTAAATGGAGAAACAAAATAAAATGTAGCCCAATCTGACATAGGTATTTTTGAGATTCCCAACGAGCACTTCATAACGCGAGGATTAGATAAGGCAAACAAGTCATGTTGTCTCATTCATACACAACAAGTTTACGTGTTTTGCGGGTAGTAAGAAGATTTTTCAATATGGGTTGAAAAAATGTTAGCAGTTTGTCTTCTTTCGTGTAGGACATTGAGTCGACAAATGACCCGACGAATCCTGATACGTACCTACGTAAATATCACACTTACATCCCTTGCGAGGTAGGCAGAGCGTAAAGTGCTGTAAAAAATTGTCGTAATAGGTGTCGTAAGCAACGACAAGGGATTTGAGAGCTGATATACTGCAATTTTAGGCGACAGGCTAACAACCTGTCACTATGGTGATACACAGTCTTCTGACTCTCAAACTTTTGTCAACCGTGGTGTAAATGGCCCTTATTTACAGCTGTTTACGCTTTGCCTACCCCGAAAGGGACAGAGGCGTGATATAATTGTTAGGGTAGCATGAGAAATTGTATGACAGTGCATTAAACTAGCTCGTACCGAACGCACGTGGTTTCATTTATAACAGTGGCGAATGAGCGGGCTATTTTCGATATTCACGCGCAAATAAAACACTAAAATGAATTCTGCGATAGGAAATCTGCCTAGTTTCGAAATTGGCAATGATTGGCGTGTATTCAAAGAACGATTAGAGATCTGGTTAAGTGCAAATACAGTCAAGCAAGAAGCTGGTATTTCGAAGGCGGATTGGCGTCGGGCCGTGCTACTGAGTGCACTCAGTGAAGCCGCGTATAAGTTGGTGCGCGAGCTTATCTCTCCAAAGAAGGTGGACAGTATTACCTATGAAGAAATTGTAAAGGAAATAGATAAACATCTAACGCCTAAGAAGTCTTTGTTTGCGGAGCGCCATCACTTTTACAGCGCCACGCAAAGGATTGGCGAAGATTATACTCATTGGGCGGCGCGCGTACGTCATTTGTCAACTGACTGCGAGTTTACCGTTAATTTAGACGACATGTTGCGAGACCGGTTCATTTTAGGAATGCAAGCTGGGGCAGAAAGGAATAAGTTGTTCCTGGAGGAGCCTTCAACTCTGACGTTTGCCAAGGCGTTGCAAACGGCAGCGTCAATGTATAGTGCCAGGCAGGCCGCGCGGGAGTCGGCAGCACCGGCGGCATCGGCGGCGCCGGCCGCCATGTCAGAGAACAATGAACTTGCGGAAGTGTTCCGGGTAGTTTCTTCTTCGTCAAATGGAGTTCAGTGTGAAATATGCGGATATAGGAACCACAGTTCGGATAGGTGTAGGTTCAAAGGTTATAAGTGTAAAAAAATGTGGCTCGAAAACACATCTAAAACGCATGTGCAAGGCTGAGAAAAAAAGTGTAAATATGTTGCAATGGTCCGAGGAAGGTAACGAGGATGACGGTAAGTTAACTAAGTTCATTAATTTAATCCGTAGTGAACATGGTGAAGCCATGACATTGACCGTTGTTGTAGGTAATCAACGAGTTGAATTTGTATTAGACAGTGGGTCTGGTGCCTCAACAATCCCTGTAAGCGTTTACGAAAATAATTATAAACATATTCCGTTATCAACCCCTAAATTCATTCTAAAATCTTACACCGGTGAAATAGTGAAAACTGTTGGGGTGATGCGAGTGCCAGTTTCATATGAACAAGAAACCAAAAATATGGATATTTACGTAGTAAAGGGGAGCGCTGCAGCACTTTTGGGTAGGGATTTTTTTTCTACTTTCAACCTACAAATATCGAAAATTAAATATTGTGAATTACAGTCAGATATCGATAAATACAACTCGTTGTATCCCAAGCTATTTTCCGATCAGTTAGGTTGCCTAAACAAGTTTAAAGTTAGATTGGTACTGAAGCCAGATACGCATCCAGTTTTCTTTAGACCTCGGACTGTGCCATTTTCACTTAAAAATAAAATTGAACAGGAGTTGGACAGACTAGTACAGACAGGGGTCTTAAAACCTGTGGATCACTCTGATTTCGCGACCCCTATTGTTCCCATTTTAAAACACAATGGAGAAATTAGATTGTGCGCTGATTATTCTGTGACACTAAATAAAGTCTTGTGTATCGAAAAATACCCATTACCTAAAACTGAGGAGTTATTTAGTAAATTATATGGTGGACAACAATTTTCGCAGCTTGATTTAAGTAAAGCATACTTACAGTTACCTTTAGATGAGGAGTCACAGTTACTAACAACTATAAATACACACAAAGGGTTATTTAAATTCACAAGGCTGGTTTTCGGACTATCAAATGCGCCGGCAATTTTTCAGAAAACTATGGAAAATTTGTTACAGGGAATTGATGGGGTTCTTTGTTTGTTGGACGATGTTTTAGTAACAGGAGCCACAAGGGAACAACATTCGGAAAGGCTAGAAAAAGTTTTTAACCGATTGCAGGACGCAGGGCTAGTATTAAACCGGGAGAAATGTCATTTGTTCAAAGATTCGGTGACTTACCTAGGATTTGTCATTGATAAAAATGGAGTACATAAATCCCCCGAGAAAATTAAAGCCATGGTAAATGCAAAAGAACCTAGAAACGTCCAGGAATTAAAATCCTTTCTTGGCTTAGTTAATTATTACCGAATGTTTGTTCCTAATGCATCGTCTATACTCAGCCCTCTCAACAGTTTATTACAAAAAGGCGTAGAGTGGTCGTGGTCAGAACAACAGCAGAGAGCATTTGAAAAAATTAAGATGGAGTTAACGTCTGATAGGGTTTTAGCGCACTATAATCCAGCATTAAAATTAGTGCTTACAGTAGATGCGTCCACCACAGGTTTAGGGTCAATATTATCACAGTTAGAAAATGGAGTTGAGCGCCCTATAGCATACGCTTCTAGGTCCCTGAATAGTGCAGAAAAGAACTACAGTCAAATTCAGAAAGAAGCCACCGCTATTATTTTCGGCATTCGACAATTTCACCAATATTTATATGGTTTAGAAACTCCATTCATTTTGCGAACGGATCATAAGCCTTTAATGTTTATTTTCCACCCAAATAAAGGCATTCCGGAGGTAACAGCTAATAGACTACAGCGGTACGCATTATTTTTAAACAGTTATAACTATGAAATTCAATACGTTCAAAGCGCAAACAACTGTGCGGATTACTTGAGCCGGGCCGGGAGCACAGCTGATTGCATAGTAGGCACGTTGAGTTCGCAGTCGCAGGCGCAGGTAAACAAGGTGACGTCATCGCGGCCCTTATCAGTCGATACGGATACCGCTACGTATATTAGTTTTGTAACGGACGGCCAGTTGCCGATTAGTTTAGATGAATTACGCGAGGAAACAAAGAAGGATAGTATTTTAAAAGTAGTGATACAGTATATTTTAACGGGCTGGCCTAACAAAATGAAGGAAAAAGAATTACAGTTATGGTACAATCGTCGAAATGAATTTTCGTTTGACGCTGGAGTTGTAATGAGAGGTCATAGGATCGTGATTCCTCAAGGATTACGTAATAGAGTATTAGATGAGTTGCATAGGTCTCATTTAGGTATCAACAAGACAAAATCAGAGGCACGGTCAATGTTCTGTCTGGTGGCCTAACATTGATAATGACATTGTCTCTAAAATATCTAACTGTCAAATTTGTATGCAACTTAAACCCAAACCACAGCGAGTAGCTTTAACACCTTGGGATTTTCCAAAATACGCTTTTGAACGAGTACATTTGGACTTTTTTGGTCCAATGAACGGCAAAATGTTTCTAATTGTCGTAGATGCCTACTCGAAATGGGAAGAATGTTTTCTATTGCATAGTAATTACTCTAGTTCAGTTGTAATAGAAAAATTAGAAGAGGTGATGTCACGATTTGGCGTGTTCAGAGTAATCGTTAGCGATAATGGTTCGTCATTCACTTCAAAGGAGTTTCAAAATTTTTGTAAACTAAATGGAATTCACCACTTAACATCACCAACGTATAACCCAGCCAGTAATGGACAGGCAGAAGCATATGTGAAAATTGTTAAGAAACATATTAAAAGCTTACTGTTAGAAGGAAAATCAATCACGCACATAAATAGACGTTTACAGGAATTTTTATTCAGATACAGGAATTCTAAACATACAACGACGGATAAATGTCCGGCGGAGCTTTTATTTGGTAAAAGACTTCGTAATAGGTTTGATATTTTGAATCAAGTTGCAGGTAAATCGTCGTTACCTTCGTCTGACCATGTTCGTAACACTGTAAAGGTAAATCAGTCTTTGCAGGCTAAATATTACAAAGGAAGCAGAGTGTTAGAACTAGATGTAAGTGACTGGGTGCTCGTAAAACTAAATAACGATAATAAGTGGCATAAGGGTGTTATAAAACAAGTGATCGGCAATAGTTTGTACGAAATTTTCATACCGGAACTAAACCAAACAACTAAAAAGCACAAAAATCAAATCCATAAATTAAAATCAAACGAGAGATCGTTTAGTCAAGAAGTTTGTGAAGATGATTTCGAATGGGCCCTTTTTCAACCTGAAAATCAGCCAGCTGAGGTTGCAACAGAAACCCTGGGATCTAATATTGATGGGGAGGAAGAGAGTAATGATGAGAGACAGCAAGAGCGAGCGAGTGTCTATCACGACACCACAGATATAGAAGATAACTCGACCAGAAGTCAGTCTGAAGCCCCTCTCCAGGACCATGACAATAATCAGCCACCTCCAAACAACCCAGAGGACGAAGCATCCGCAGCACCTCCGCCACCGACAGGGCCATCGGATGAAGCAGAAGCAACGAGCTCTCGGGTCGGGACCGGATTACGTTCACTTCTAAGAAATGTGCCAAGGGTCGACTACAGAGACTATTTTTAGTTAAGATTTAGTTAAGAAATAAAGGTGGAGGGATGTTAGGGTAGCATGAGAAATTGTATGACAGTGCATTAAACTAGCTCGTACCGAACGCACGTGGTTTCATTTATAACAATAATGTATGTACTATTACTTTATTTCTCTCTCTTTACGCATGGGGTAACGAGTCGTCCAACGATACGATGACCAGGGTTCATCATGTCAGAGTAACGAGTAGGCTTCTGCTTCTGACATGGTTGGTTTTGTAACGGGACCGACACGACTTAACGTGCCTTCCGAGGCACGGAACCATCTTGTCGTAGCTACACTGGGAACAAATACTCCAAATTGCTAATCGGATCGTATCGTAGTACCTACGTCAGAGAATAGGAAGATATGACAACTGCTAGTTAAGGGTCGCTTTCAGGGTTAAGAACTTAACCACAGAATACTAGTAACTTAACTACCTATCTAGCTCCTATCTAGGTACCTATCTATGAAATCAAGTAGCGCCGACTAAATACATCTTAGGCGCTTTGCTTTACACACATACATAACGTCTGTCTCGGCGTTATTTCTGCGCTGCGTTACACATGCGTTGGGACAATACGAATTTCGACCTTATTTACATACAAATATGGTATGAGTCAAATTATTTGACAAATGCTTCCGTCAACGCAGCGTAGTGCGATATTGCGCAAATGCGTCTGTTTCACAAACTATTTGTATGAAAATAAGGTGGAAATCGTATTTTTCACAGGCAACGGATAGCGTTACGTATGTAAAGCGCCTTAGTTTTTTTTATTATTATTATTTTTTTTTTTATTTTTTTTGGAAAACCAACAGCTAATGTAACAATATACATATTAAGAGTAAAATCAGAAAGCCAATTACAGGTTTTCACTGTTAGACATTAATTTAGAATCTAAGAAGCATTCAAGATTTATGAAGAAATGTGCGAAGTACCTATCGCTAGAAGAATCGTAAGTAACTTTGTTGCGCTAGCCAATACTTACTTTGTGCTTTGGGATACAAACAATCCATGCGTCTTTCGATTTCGTGCCGAGAGCCAGCCAGCTCAAACCATAGCTCAAACCACTGCACTGAACTACACAAATCGTTCCCTTCCATTCTTTTTAAACATCTGGGGGCACGGCAGTGCCCCCACCAAGTCGAGCTGAAAGCGGCACGGCCGTACCATCCTTTTCTCGAACCAGTTCAGGCCATTTTTGACCCCCCCATAACTCCCTTGTCGATAAGTTTAGAACCCTCATTTTAAAATATCTTATTAAGCACTACATAGACACGATACATTTCAAATTTCATTTAATTTGGGCCAGTAGTTTAGAAGTTATAGTTAGTCAAAGTTTCTTAATTTTCTGCCTGACTGACTGACTGACTGACCGATCATCAAAATTCTAAGGTACTTCTAGCAGACTGAGGAGCTTGAAACTTAGAATACACCTTGTATTTAGTGTATGAATAAAGGGAAAACTATAACATTCTGCAAATTCGATTGCAACCGCATAACTAACTTTGTATTTCCATACAAATGTATAGGATTACAAAGTTAACTTTGCGGATGGGCTTTGAGGAAATCTGTAGCTGAGGCTCAAGAAGTAGTTCCAGATAAGAGAAAGAGGAAGACTATCTACAAAAAGAAATGAGATCCCACCAAAAACATTTACTTGTAAAAAGAACCAAGTCTCGCCTCTCAGTTCGTCTACTGTAAAAAGTTGTGAGATCCATGTGATGCCAAGTCGGTTATTGATCTATTCAAGGACTACTTCAGGGAACTTTCATCTTAAGCTATTGCGTAATTAGGTAACAGACATAATCTTACAGTAACTATATCGATATTTAAAAACTTTTATATTTACAATAACTAGAATGACTTGGCAATCGCACACTATTTGCTTGTGAGATACGATGGTCTAGTGCGATTGCCGGGTCATTCTAGTTATTGTAAATATAAAAGTTTTTAAATATCGATATAGTTACTGTAAGATTATGTCTGTTACCTAATTACGCAATAGCTTAAGATGAAAGTTCCCTGAAGTAGTCCTTGAATAGATCAATAACCGACTTGGCATCACATGGATCTCACAACTTTTTACAGTAGACGAACTGAGAGGCGAGACTTGGTTCTTTTTACAAGTAAATGTTTTTGGTGGTGATAAGGTTAACAGAATTACATCCGAAAAATGCGTAAAACGTAACACACAAACGTCCCTACGTTCCATTTTACGCAAAAAAGCATTTAAACAATTTCTGTAATATTTATTTGAGCTACATTTGGTTTAAAATTAAACGGTATACTTTCTTTTTCTTCAAATAAAATTGTGAATGAGAAATCTTTGATAAATACCTATTTCTTCATTTAAGTTCAATAGTGTTTTCGTTAAAAAGCATTACGTTGAAAGAAACGCATATGTCAAATCAATGAAATGTCAAAATGGTAGCTTTTTGCTTTGGTTTGAGATCGTGATATTTTTTAATCGTTCTAATTTGATAAGAATAGTTCTCTTAAACATTTCTATTGTGTGATAACAGTGTCTAATTATAACATGTCCAATCAAATGTCTAGATTTGAGTGTAAGTGAGCGTTCAAGTCTGTGTTTGTTTAAGAAAATGCTGAATTGTTTGAAGTCATAAAATCTTGTGAGTATCCTTTGTTTTAATTAATAATTCCAATAGGACTGGTTGTTTACGTCATGGTCTTTCTACTTTTTCGAAATTAGAACAGTGTTCATTTAGAAAAAACAAGGTCTTTTATGATTCAACAAAGGGTCAAAAGAATTAGGTTTTTATTGAATACCTACCCTTTGACTCATTTCTTATCTTGCTATTACATTTTGTTGGTTTGTTTATGTGTTTTTCACTTCCGACTAGCTTATCTGGTTTAGTTTACAATGTTATTGCATGGACAACCTTGGCTAATGTTCTGTCAAACATCAGTAGAAATATTTATTAGACTTTTAAGAATAACATCTTAAAAGTTACTACTCAGAAAACCATGACACTGAAAATAATAATAGGTTAAATTAAATTCCTTGTTTGTTTGTCACATAAAAGAGAGCATAGAATTTAATCCTGAATTATTCATAAAAACAAACTAATAATATCTGAAATTAAGAACTTGTAAACAATGAACAATGAACACTTTGATTTCTCCACATTACAGCAGGAATTTAAATCATTCATGAGAATAATATAGTACTGTGAGTGCATTTAAAATCACAAGTTATTTATCTACTTCTTAAAACAAATAATAATTAACTAATGTTCCCTAACAAATGTTAATGACCATTTCAGATAATAACAGCTGTCAAGATGACAGACAGACATCAAATAAGGGAGGCGGCAGAGTCGCTACTAGGTAGTGGCATCAACCAGTATAGCAGGAATATTTGTAAGTATCAATACAAAATAAAATTAATACCATGTACAGTTTGGGTCAAAAAATATAGCATACTATTTTTTTAATTATTTCATTACTATTAGTATTAGCCCTTTATTTCAGACATTATTATTTTATTACATTCAAATATATTAACAATCTATATATTACATTTCATTTCATATAGCTTAATAATACTTATTACTCAATTACAAAAATTTCTATTCATTTAACATTATTTCATTTCTTTAAATAATTAATCAATCACTTACATTTTGATCAAAAGTCATACTAGGACCCAAATGGTTCAAAATATCTCATAAACTACATTACTTTAGTAAATTATTTCTTTTTTTATAAATAAAGTTTAACTAGCTGCATAGACAAGAAAGGATATAATTTTCTTAAGTAATGTAGTTCAAGAGATATAAGGTTTGAACCCTTTAGGTGCATAATGTCCAGTTTGCAAAATGTCCAGTGGTGAAAAAATGTCCAGTTTGCATAATGTTTAGTTTGCAAAATGTCCAGTTTGCAAAATGTCCAGTTAGCAAAATGTCCAGTTTGCAAAATGTCCAATTGCAAAATGTCCAGTTTGAAGATTATCTGACTTGAAAATTACCAGTTTGCAAAAGTACAATTAGCGAAATTAAGTTGTGCGTTCAGACCATGAAAGCGAACAACTTTCCCCAAAACACATTGGTCAGTGACCCAGTATTTCATGTAAACTGGACTTATTGCAAACTGGACATTTTGCAAACTGGACTTTTTGCAATTGGACATTTTGCAAACTGGACATTTTGCAAACTGGACATTATGCAAACTGGACATTTTTTCACCACTGGACATTTTGCAAAATGGACATTATGCACCTAAAGGTTTTGAACTATTGGAGGCAACCCTAGGTATACTCTTTTGACCCCTACAGTATGTACATAATACATAATAGATAAAGTGATTCAAGAGAAAGGTTTATATGTATAATAATAAATAGAGTAATAAATAATAATTAATATAAAATTATGTTATGAAGTATTTGTGTAGGTATATTTTTAAACTTTATTTACACAACTTAAATCTAGGGTATGTATGGTATCTAGGTATTTATTTGTATTAATAGGCATAATTTGTTTTTTTTCCTTATTTTGATGTTTTTTCACCTGAGTACACCCACATCTTTCTCTCTGTTTACCCGCTGGTTGGCCGGTAGAGAATGCCGCGTGGCATTAGGCCCGCCTTTTTGTACTATGTGCAATAAAGCATAAAAATAAATAATAACACATGCTGGGAAAATGTCTTTTTACTAAAAACCGAAGTGTTTTAAAAGAGTTGTATTAACCTAGTTTATTTCTATTTTCCAGCCCACTCCCAGTCCATAAACCTGGTATCAGAAGATTTGGTAGCGGGTCACAGACCAGGCGGACAGATGTCAACTGTGAGACGGTTCTTCTGTCTCTTTTGCACATTTGATGTCCTTTTCACGGGATTGGTGTGGCTGATATGTGTTGTGGTGAGTGTACAATGCACAAAAATGTTAGATGCTATGCTAGACATACAAGTATGTTACATGCCGTGAGGTGAACCTGGTATTTAATTTCTTATTTTCATTTAGGAGAATAATATATCACTGTGAATGTATTAAATCCTAAGAGCTATAGAGTGAGTCTAAAAAGTTAGAACGGTTGGCAGTAGTAAGCATACAACCTCTGTGTCCACCAGTAGCAAAATGCTAGTGACAGCACTATTATGCCTCTATTACTTACTCATACATATGACATAGGTAACTATGGAGTAACTGCTTGAGTTTGATAGTAAGGCGCGGGGTGATAGCTATACACTCTATAGCTTGCTCATATATATACTCTAAGGAATAAATGACCACAATTCTTGTAAAAGGTATGTTCAATTAAATTAGATTATACATTTTGTTTCAGATGAAAGGCGAAACACTAGAACAAATAATGGAAAGAGAGATAATTCATTACAATATAAAAATATCACTGTTCGATATAGTTATGGTTGCTATAACAAGATTTACACTATTATTACTATTCTACGCGTTATTGTATATAAATAATTGGAGCATTATAGCTGTAAGTACCTCCTTTTTATTAGGGTTTCGTAGTCTACTAGAAACCCTTATAGTTTCGTCAAGTCTGTCTGTGTGTCTGTCTGTCTGTCTGTCTGACATTATTGAGTAGGGTATCGTTGAATAGCTCTTTTAAAACTAAGGTGAGGTTTCTTTGAAACAAAGTCGCTAAAATGTTTCTGTCACGAGATATTTGCTTTGAAAAAGGGCGTTTTTGACCCATAATTTGTTCCAGCTGTAACTTCTAAAGTATAAACGCTAAAAATTTGAAATAAATATGGAATATAGCTTACAATCTGAAATTTTAATGAAAACTATAACGGATATTTTACCCTTAAAGGTTACAGAGAAAATTGAGTTTTTCTATTTGCAGTTGGTCATCATCATACTGCTGCTAACAAACCAGCAACAAAATTAAGTTTGTAATGCTGAAAAACCTGATATTTAAACGTTGACTACGAAACCCTATTTGTGGGCGTGTCTGACACGCTCTTGGCTGGTTTTACATCGTATCCATTTGCCGTGTGGTGCCGGCTGAGAATAGCATCACCCCGTATCTTTCCTTTGGGTGTCGTAAGTAGCGATTATGGGATTCGAGAGTTGATGTGTATTGCAATTTGAGGCGACAGGCTGACAACCTGGCACTATGGTCATACAGTCTTTTGAATGACTAAACTTTTTTACAGCCGTTTACGCTCAGCCTACCCCGCAAGGGATAAAGGCGTGATATATGTATGTATGTCTACACTGGAAGTATTTTATAATTTGTTTTATCTTCGCTTCGTAGAGCACGTTTATTAAGAATGTATTATTTTTGTTCTAGCTGTCGACTGGTGGGACGTGTGCCTTCTTAATAGCCAAAGTTTTCGTTTTTGACGTAAGTATAAATCACAATGTTATTAAAATTCTTTAGATTTTGCAACACTAATCTCGGAATTATGAAAGTTTATTTTTACCCGGCAACCTTAGCAGGGTTATGTTTTTCGAGAGTATGTATGTATCTAAGAAAAATTGTAACGTGCTACAGCCCAAACGGCTGGCCGGATCTAGTTAGATTCGTCTCAGCAGCGCGAGTGATACTCGCTATATAAATTTTATTCATAAAACAATGTCATAAAAATACACACAATACAAAAGTCAAAATAAAAATAAAATCAGTCAAAAATACCGCCTCGGCTCACACCAGCCGCAAAGGTGCCCATGACACTCGCAGCGTTTCCGCGTTGAATGGCGATGGACAACCTTTGCGCCAGGTAAGATCCGGAGCGGGCGTCAAACCCTTGCTCTCGAAGTCTGCGACTGCGTCTCGCTATATTAAAATATCATAAATCCAAGATGGCGTATTTTTATCGCAAAAAACAGCTTTTAAATTACCGCTGGCGGGTCTTTGTTTTTTAATACATCTGCTTGTATTAGAAACTTTTCTTCGAAATATGAAAAGACGCGTTGGACCTCCTATTCTAAAATGTTGGAAATGTTTGTCACTTAGTAAGGGAGATCAATTTCTTGTTTCATATTTCGAAAAAATGTTTCTAGTAAATGTTGTTCAGTGTTGTGAATAGAAATAATAATTCTCTACATACTCTAAGCCTTACTTTATGTATTTTTTGTCCAACAGTGGCCCGACGCGTCGCAGCCTGTGTACATAGTGTTCCTAATATTAACCTCGTTCACCATCGCGTGGAGCGAAGCCTGGTTCCTGGACTCCAGGGTTCTGCCACAGGAGATGCAGGCTAAGCAGATTTTGGATGCTATAGGTCAGTATAGATAGGCCATAATTGACAGCTGTTAAATAAATATTTTTTATGATGGGCTATTCGTTTGTGGCTCCGGGGCTATAAAAACTACACCTAACTAAAAACCACACCTTAATAAAACTACACCTAACTAAAACTACAGCTAACTAAAACTACTCCTAACTGAAACTACACCTAACTAAAACTAAACTTCACTGAAAACTACACCTAACTAAAACTAAACTTCACTGAAAACTACACGTAACTGTATTCTACACCTAACTAAAACTACATCTAACTTGTCAAACCCATACTAAAATACATATCCACAAAGATAAATAGACCTCATGTCTTGCATCAATAAGTCGTTGCATTAACATGAATTTGACAGCTGTCGCAACCGGTGTACATAGTGTTTCTAATATTAACCTCGTTCACCATCGCGTGGAGCGAAGCCTGGTTCCTGGACTCCAGGGTCCTGCCGCAGGAGATGCAGGCTAAGCAGATTTTGGATGCTATAGGTCAGTATAGATAGGCCATAATTGACAGCTGTTAAATCTATACTTTTTTATGATGGGCTATACGTTTGTGGCCCCGGAACCATAAAAACTACACCTAACTAAAAACTACACCTTACTAAAACTACACCCAACTAAATCTATACCTCACTTAAACCACCTAACTAAAACTACACCTAACTTGTCAAATCCATACCAAAACACATGTTAACAAAAAATAGACGTCATGTCTAGCATCAGCATGATTTTGACAGCTGTCTCAGCTGGTATAGGTACATAGTGTTCCTAATATTAACCTCGTTTACCATCGCGTGGAGCGAAGCCTGGTTCCTGGACTCCAGGGTTCTGCCACAGGAGATGCAGGCTAAGCAGATTTTGGATGCTATAGGTCAGTATAGATAGGCCATAATTGACAGCTGTTAAATAAATATTTTTTATGATGGGCTATTCGTTTGTGGCTCCGGGGCTATAAAAACTACACCTAACTAAAAACCACACCTTAATAAAACTACACCTAACTAAAACTACAGCTAACTAAAACTACTCCTAACTGAAACTACACCTAACTAAAACTAAACTTCACTGAAAACTACACCTAACTAAAACTAAACTTCACTGAAAACTACACGTAACTGTATTCTACACCTAACTAAAACTACATCTAACTTGTCAAACCCATACTAAAATACATATCCACAAAGATAAATAGACCTCATGTCTTGCATCAATAAGTCGTTGCATTAACATGAATTTGACAGCTGTCGCAACCGGTGTACATAGTGTTTCTAATATTAACCTCGTTTACCATCGCGTGGAGCGAAGCCTGGTTCCTGGACTCCAGGGTGCTGCCGCAGGAGATGCAGGCTAAGCAGATTTTGGATGCTATAGGTCAGTATACATACAGGTATTGGTCAAGACTATCGAAAATTCACGCAATTGATAGATTGTCAAAAACTATCGATAGTACAAAATACAGCAACACTATCTATACTATAGATCCACTACAAAACCTTCGATAGTATCAAACTATAATTCGATACAGTTCGATAGGTTTATCGATAATTCGTTGTATAGGGTTTGTCGAATAGACAACTATCGATAGCATTTATAACATAGAGGCCCCATAGTAAAAGTTGTCCAGTTTTGTGGTCAGATCATGCCTGAAAAGCTTGTTATATTGCCTTCTTCAAGTGGGACACCTAGTCGTCCAAAACGACCCGATGAACCCTAGTATCACAGTAGTAGGCCGGTGTACATAGTGTTCCTAGTACTAACCTCGTTCACCATCGCGTGGAGCGAAGCCTGGTTCCTGGACTCCACAGGAGATGCAGGCCAAGCAGATTTTAGATGCTATAGGTCAGTATAGTAGAATATGCATATTTTGACAGTTGTTCATACTGAAAAACATGTCAACAAAGTAAATAGACCACATGTCGTAGCATTAACATGATTTTGACAGCTGTCACAAATAGTATCGATAGATCAAAATACAGCAATGCTTCCGATATCAATAGTATCTTTTTTAAGAAAGAAAAACTATCGATAGTATCGAACTATCAATACTATTGATATGATTGCTACAGGTTGATAGACCTATCTATTTGTATAGGGTTTATCGAATATTACTACCATCTTATATTCGAAGAACCCTATACAATACTATCGATATTATCTGTTTTGTCGATTTTAAAATGTGCAATACTTTCGATATTATTGATGGTTTTTCAATTTTGAGAAACGATACTATCGTTAAAATTTCTGCATTTTAAACTATCGTTTTAGTTAAAGTTATTGGTTATCGATAGTCTACCAATAGTCCACTATCACGCCCTTATCCTTTGCGGGGTAGGAAGAGCGTGGGCGACCGTAAGACGTGTTGTTAATATTAACCTCGTTTACCATCGCGTGGAGCGAAGCCTGGTTCCTGGACTCCAGGGTTCTGCCGCAGGAGATGCAGGCTAAGCAGATTTTGGATGCTATAGGTCAGTATTAATACAATATAACTTGCACAGATAAAGAATGGATCCGATTGGAAACATTATTGTTTGCCTCTCTATCGTGCGTGTAACATCATATGAGCAAGTCGTCAATAATTCGTGGCCATTCTTTATCTGCGCAAGTTATACAATTATTTATTCGTAAATTAGCAGAACTCATTTTTCCATAGGAAGAAATCATATTCCCGGCATGTATTATACATCTAAACCTTGCCCTTAAATCACTCTTTATATTGAAAGATACCGCATCACAATATGTAGCGTGGTTTGCTTAGTGTTCCTAATATTAACCTCGTTCACCATCGCGTGGAGCGAAGCCTGGTTCCTGGACTCCAGGGTTCTGCCGCAGGAGATGCAGGCTAAGCAGATTTTGGATGCTATAGGTCAGTATTATAAGTATATACATGTATAGGTCAAGACTAACGAAAATTCATGCAATTGATAGATTGTCAAAAACTATCGATAGTACAAAATACAGCAACACTATCTATACTATAGAGCCACTACAAAACCATCGATAGTATCAAACTATAATTCGATAGAAATAGGTACAGTTCGATAGGTCCATCGATAATCGATTGTATAGAGTTTATCGAATAGAAAACTATCGATAGCACTCCCAACATAGAGGCTCCATAGTAAAAGTTGTTCAGTTTCATGATCAGATTATGCCTACAAAGCTTCTTATATTGCCTTCTTCTTCAAATGAGACACCTAGTCGTCCAACGACCCGATGAACCCTAGTGTCAGAGTAGCAGGCCTCTGACATAGTGTTTGTTAATACTAATCTCGTTCACCATCGCGCGGAGCGAAGCCTGGTTCCTGGACTCCAGGGTGCTGCCACAGGAGATGCAGGCTAAGCAGATTTTGGATGCTATAGGTCAGTATAAATAGGCCATATTTGACAGCTCTCATTTCTTTCTATACTTTTTTATGATGGGCTACACGTTTGTGACCCCGGGGCCATAAAAACTACACCAAACTAAAGACAGTTAGAGCAATCGATAGACTTTAAAAAACTATAGCTAGTATCGATAGTTCAAAATACAGCAATACTATCGATATCGATAGTATCATTTTCAAGATTGAAAAACTATCGATAATATTGATCCACTACTTAACAAACAATAGTATCAAATTAAAAATACTAGCTATCGGTAGGTTTGCTACTATATAGTACTGCTATATTTTAGTACTGCTATATTTTATTCGACAAACCCTATACAATACTATCTAAATTATCGATAAAACTGTAGCAATACTATCGAAAATGTGCAATACTATCGATAGTATTAATGGTTCAATACTGTTGATTGTTTTGTAGTGAGTCGATACTATAGTTTGATAGCTGTCACGACTGTCACAGCCGGTGTACATAGTGTTCCTAATATTAACCTCGTTTACCATCGCGTGGAGCGAAGCCTGGTTCCTGGACTCCAGGGTTCTGCCACAGGAGATGCAGGCTAAGCAGATTTTGGATGCTATAGGTCAGTATTTACAGTGTATAGGTGAAGACTATGGGTAGGTCACGATATCGATAAACTATCTGTTACATCAATAGTTCAAAATCAAGTAATAATATCGATATCGATAGTATCTCTCTCAAGGTTCAAAAACTATCTATAGTATCGATCGTTCAAAATACAGCCATAGGTACTATCGATATCGATTTTATCTTTCAAGGTTGAAATACTATCGATAATATCGATCCACTACAATCAATTGTATCGAATTATCAATGCTATCGATAGGACTGCTACAGTTTGATGGACCTATCTATTGATAGGGTTTATCAAATACTTATAGTACTCGTAGTCTCGTATCGATTGTTTTCATTCGAAAAACCCTATACAATACTATAGCAATACAAACTACTGAAAAAATCTATGATGAATCTGTAGCAATACTATCGACAATTTACAATGCTATCGATAGTATTAATAGTTACTTATTTAGTTAGTATTACTATCGATTGTTTTTAGTAAATCGATACTATAGTTTGACACCTGTCATGTCCGGTGTATATAGTGTTCTTAATACTAACCTCGTTTACCATCGCGTGGAGCGAAGCCTGGTTCCTGGACTCCAGGGTTCTGCCGCAGGAGATGCAGGCTAAGCAGATTTTGGATGCTATAGGTCAGTATACTACTAGATAGACCATAATTTTGACAGCTGTTAAATCTATACTTTTTTATGATGGGCTATACCTACGTTTGTGGCTTTGGGGCAATAAAAACTACACCTAACTAAAACTACACCTAACTAAAACTACACCTAACTAAAACTGCACCTAACTGGAAACTACACCTAACTAAAACTACTCCTAATTAAAACTACACCTAACTAAAACTACACCTAACTAAAACTACACCTAATTAAACTACACCCAACTAAAACTACACCTAACTAAAACTGAACCTTACTAAAACTACATCTTACTAAAACTACATCTAACTAAAACTAAACTTCACTGAAAACTACACCTAACTAAAACTACATCAAACTTGTCAAATCCATACTAAAATACATGTCCACAAAGATAAATGGACCTAGTGAATTTTTCAATTTTCTCATTATTTAATTTATAAATGGACCTCATGTCTTGCATCAATATGTCGTAGCATTAACATGAATTTGACAGCTGTCACAGCCGGTGTACATAGTGTTCCTAATATTAACCTCGTTTACCATCGCGTGGAGCGAAGCCTGGTTCCTGGACTCCAGGGTGCTGCCACAGGAGATGCAGGCTAAGCAGATTTTGGATGCTATAGGTCAGTATAGATAGGCCATAATTGACAGCTGTTAAATCTATACTTTTTTATGATGGGCTATACGTTTGTGGCCCCGCTGTCATAACAACTACAACTAACTGAAACTACACCTAACTAAAACTACACCTAACTAAAACTACACCCAACTAAAACTACACATAACTAAAACTACACCTAACTAAAAACTACTCCTAACTAAAACTAAACTTCACTGAAAACTACACCTAACTGAATTCTACACCTAACTAAAACTACATCTAACTCGTCAAATCCATACTAAAAGACATGCTAACAAAGAAAAATAGACCTCAGGTCTTGCATTAACATGATTTTGACAGCTGTCACAGCCGGTGTACATAGTGTTCCTAATACTAACCTCGTTTACCATCGCGTGGAGCGAAGCCTGGTTTTTGGACTCCAGGGTGCTGCCACAGGAGATGCAGGCTAAGCAGATCCTCGATGCCATAGGTTTGTATACGCCATATTTGACAGCTGCTGGCAAATCTATACTAAAAGACATGCTAACAAAGAAAAATACACCTCATGTCTAGCATTAACCAGGGTACTAAAGGTGCCGCTAGATAGGTCAAGCTATCGATAGACTTTCGAATTACTATCGATAGTTTAGTTAGATCGCAAGGTGCAGTTGTGCGCCATAGACTAAGATGGAATAAATGTCATAATTTACTAGCTAATTTCTCAAAGTCTATCCTGATTTCACAACGCCATCTCGCGGATTAGTTTCTCAAAAAATATCGCTGTCGACGGGTTTCAACTTTAATTATGTTCATTAATTCAAATATAACTATTGAAAAAGTCTATATAATATCATGTCTAAACAATATTTTTCCTCCAACAGTCCACCACAACGCATCGTCAGAACGCACCCCCCTCCTCAACCCCCATCGACCACCAGGAGTCCAGTCCACGTATGGGGAATCCACTGTGAACTGGTTCTCACCGGTAGAGACGCCGGAACACAGCCCCAAACCCAGGAGACCAGGGGAGGCAGTCATTTTGACCCAGGAGCAGGTATGTTAAAAAAGATTGTATGGTCAAATTAACCCCCAGAATTCTAAGAAGAGTGATTTGGGCCTTAAAAATAATAATTCGTAGATTTATTATATTACGCGTCTGATGTGTATAGCTTTGATTCTTCTGTTTTATACAGCGAGTAACGGAAAGGTTATAATAAGCCGAAAGGATGTCAAGGTACTCATGAAACTGAACAACTTTCCCCATGGAACATGGGTCGTCATATGAAAAAAGAATTGACCTCTCATAGTAAATCAATCAGCTGATCGGCGATTTTGTATGGGAGGTCCAAATTTTTTTCACATTTCGACCCATGTTCCATGGGGAAAGTTGTTCAGTTTCAAGAGTACCTTGACCTCCTTTCGGCTTGATATACCCTTTCTGTTACTCCCGGTATTTCATTTCATTGAATCCGTTCACTTACTTATTATATTTCGTAAGTGTACGGATTTAAAAAAATAATCTATTTAAGACATTTTGCGTTAGATAGAGAGTCAGTCAAGAGTCTAAATAATATTAGTATTATATAAATCCCGAGAACATATCGCTAGCGCGTTTTAGAAAACCTCTAGCGACATCTATCGGATGACATAGTAACAATTTTTTCTCTTATAGGTAAAAATACGGGTTCTTTTTGATCGCAGTTATTGCAGTGTTGGCCAGAGTTAGACTTAGGAATTGCACTCACGCCCACATCCCTTGCGAGGTAGGCAGTGTCTGTCGTAAAAACGGTTGGTATCGCCATAGCTGTAAAGACACACAGACAAACAGCATGTTAAACCTAAAACTGAACAACTTTCCCCAAAATTAATTTTCAGTATTTTAGGCGCCAGGCTGACAACTCGTCATCATAGTGATACACGGTTATTCTGCAACGGTCCTCAATGGGAAATTTTTAATCTGTTCGTTCAAATTCTAGTAGGTGGCGCTGTTGGCGAATCATGAAATTGCTCGGTAGCGATTTCCGTTAAATAGGGATAATATTTTTTTAATTAAATAATACATTTTATTTTCATATTTTGTAAAAATTACATATTTTAAGAAAATTAAACCATAATTTATAAAACAGCTTATTTTTCGTGCCTCAAATCGAGGATATACGCCAAATCTATACTTTATAAGGACTTACAGTTTGAAAGCGGCAACATTATGTTTCGTATAATCTGTGATGTCATGGTGGTGAATTTGAAAATTGCCAGCTGATCCCTCTATTTTAACAGCGCCATCTAGTTCGGACTCGTTTAGCTGTCAGTCCAAAAAATCCCCATCCATTTGTCTGAGCGATGACGACGACCGCCTTTTTTCGGCCGGGCTCTGCCTACCGCGCAAGGAATAAAGGCATGTTAGACATACTTTCATAGATTAACATGCTGATTATCTTGAATTGTCGAGTAACTACCAATTGACCTTAATTACTGCGTTCGATTCCCGTTTCATTCATGCATCTCTACAATGCAAGCTTGAAGCACGGCGAATAATGTAAAGATGGTCTTAACCACAGCCGTGTGGTGCCGGAGTAAAATAGCACCACCCCCTCTCTTCCCGTGGGGGTCGTAAGAGGTGATTGAGGGATAAACCCGACCCAAACAGCCAGGGCCAATCGTATGGTTGCGGTTAATCCACCACAAAAGCATTCCCAAGAAGGGTTGACGTCTGGTAGGCGGCCGGTCGTAAAATTCAGCCAAATCCTTTGCAACACGATTTTGTGTTCAACGAAACGTGTTGCGCCGATCCAAGTAATTGGGATAAGGGCAGGAAGACGATGGTCTGAACCACTTAGTCAGCATCGATGAGTGCCGAAGTACCGATGGCGAAAGGTCCTGGTTGTTTCACCTTCTTTTCGGATCATCAGGTATGGAAGTGTCCATGCGACAACATTTTAAGATATACACGGAGTAACAGAAAGGGTATAAGAAGCCGAAAGGAGGTCAAGGACCAAGGTACTCATGAAACTGAACAACTTTTTCCATTTAACATGGGTACAAATATGAAAAAAAAATAGGACTTCTCATAGTAAATCAATCAGCTAATCAGCGATTATGTATGGGAGGACCAAATATTTTTTTCACATTACGACCCATGTTCCATGGGGAAAGTTGTTCAATTTCATGAATACCTTGACCTCCTTTCGGCTTGTTATACCCTTTCTGTTACTCCCGGTGGATGGACTATAGTAGTATCTTATCGTAGAGGACGAAACTACGGGGTGTTAGGGACGGTGTAAGGAAAAAAAAAAATCCGGCCTCCCATACAAAATTCACGATCAGCTGACTGACTTTGTATGGGAGGTCAGAATTTTTTTTCGTTTCCCACCATTGGCTCCATAGTAAAAGTTGTTCAGTTTCACGGGCTGAGCACGCCTGCAAAGTTTTCGGTAGGTACACTGTCCCTAACACCCGTATAACCTATCCTAAAAGGTTGTCGTATGAATTCTTCCATACCTGATGATCCGAAAAGAAGGTGAAGGTACTATAGTAAAAACGCGTTAGCTTGGCAATAGCGTACATTGACACGACCGGTACCAAAAACAACATTTTTGGGCGATAATTATCGCTCTCCATACAAACTATCGCTAGAATTCACATCGCTAAAGTATCATAATACCGGCCAATTCCGGGTATTCCCCCGGCACAACCCGGCGTCATTCCACAACCATGTATATCCAAAATTTTCAAAAATGAGTGTACTTGTAGCCAATTCGAAAAGTTGTTATTTTAACTATTACTTTTATATGTCGATAATTTTTGCAAACTTTTGAAATGAGTTCAATTCTATAGCATACGTTTTAAAATATTGCCCAAATTTATTCTCTAATAAAGGTATAATACCGTAAAATTAAAAATATTCTGGGTTGCAATTATAATTTTAGCAAATAGGAAGCCAAAAAGCTTTACAAAATACATTTTTACCATAAATAAATATAAAGCAAAATTGTTGACACTAAAACAAAAATTTTTGAGTTACATTGTTTTGTAATGAGCCCCTAGCTGGCCAGAGGATGCCAGAGGTGCGGTCCCGTAGGCTCGCATTTGTTTTCATTTTGATCGATCGTTGTCTCATTCCGTTCTAAACTGCGTTTGCGTTCGTTCACGTTTGGAAATCTTTCTTGCTGTTTTTCGGTGTTTTGGTTATTGATTGTTTGATAAGTTTATTTTTGTTACATTACTTGTTAGTCATCGGGGAAATTAAATCTGCCCGACTTCGCTGGTTTGGACATGTCGAGAGTATGGGGAGGATCTTGCGGCCAAGAGAGCATACCTGGGTCAACTACATGGACAACGTCCAGTTGGGCGTCCTAAGTATCGCTGGATTGACGAAGTCCAAAAAGACCTGGGAGCGCTTCAAATGGCCGATTGGCGACAAGCAGCTCAGAACAGGGAAGAATAGGGAAACCTAGTGTCGTAGGCCAAGATCCACTTTGTGTCGTTGAGCCAGCGAAATAAGTATAGTCGAATTTTTAATTCTATTCAGTAAAATGACAGATGCCGACAAAATAATGATACCAACTGCATATCACTAGTTCGATTTTTAAGTTCAGGTGAGCTGATTCATTCAAACCTCAAACTCAGGTCACTAACATTTATTTATTGATTTCCTACAAAAATTTTATACTCCTAATATAAAAAAAATTAAAAAGTGTGTCACTTAGTACGGGAGACCCAATTCATTTATTTTCATATTTTGAAGAAAAGTTTCTAATAAATGTTATTCAGTTTTGTGAGAAAAACATGTCCTTAAAATTCACACATAATAATGACTTTAACGGATCTTATCTGTGAGTTTGAACGAGACAGGACTTTGGCCTTCTTAGATGTCAAGGTAATGGTGAGATCAGATGGGTCCCTCGCACATGCTGTATACAGAAAGCCAACACACACAGATAGATACCTACACGCGACCTCTCATCACCATCCGCGTCACCTACAGTCTGTAGTGTCGACACTGACGAAAAGGGCTTATGACTTGTGTGACGCAGAACATCTGGACGACGAATTGAACCATGTTCATAAAGTACTGGTTCAGAACGGCTACACGGGAGTTCAACGTCGCATAAAAAACAAGAAAGCGAAGCAGCCTGAGGTGAACAGACAGCCAGCGTATTTACCTTATGTAAAAGGGGTAACAGATAAAATTGGGACAGTGTTGAGTAAGGGTTTGATTAAAACTGTCTTCACTCCATTGTCCAAAATATCTTACTGTTTACGCACACCGAAGGATGTTATACCTTTTCAAAATGCAGGTGTATATAAGGTACAATGCAGCTGTGGTAAGTCTTACATTGGCCAAACCAAGCGCAGTATCAGTGAACGGGTCAAGGAGCATATCGCAGCTGTGAAAAACCGACAGACGCATAAATCGGCAATCGCGGAACACCTATTGTCATCTGGTGTCAACCATTGGATCGAGCTTCTGCCCCAAAAGTCCTCTCTGTGGAACGTCACTATTACTCCAGAGTGGTGAGGGAGGCAATAGAAATCAAAAAGAACCCCAATAATTTCAATCGGGAGGACGGATTTAAATTGTCTACAACATGGAGTCCGGTAATAGACAAAATAAAGACGCGCGATTCACCATCGGACCGATCGTCGGACATTGTGAGTGTTGTGTGCCGGCCTAATGTGTAATGTTTACAAACAATTTAAATTATTAAGACAATATGTGGGTAGCAGAAAATCTAGTTGCCCACCGCCCTGATGACAACTCGCTGCTACTTCAGTCTGCTCGCGACCACGACTGGTGAAACCCAGTCGAAACGTCGAGTTTCCAGGTAAATCGCTTATTTACCTAAAAAACTATCGCGATAAGACCCGTTAAAGTCATTATTATGTGTGAAAGTAATCGCGAGTGCTTTAAAAGTTATAGTCCTTAAAATTATTGAACTTATATTGTAACCAAATACATTTATTGATTTAATAACTATGAACTATGTCACTAGATGAGTGATTTAATTTAATCTTTTTAGCACATCACTATTTATATTTTCCAAAAAAGCGGCCACGCACCAAACGTCAAATCAGTGAATACAATTAGAAATTCGACTATAGTAAGTACTTGTTAGCCAGTCACGTTTTGTTATTTTTATTTGTTAAGGTTTGTTGTGTGGAGTGTAGTGGCGATGGAGCCACCACCTAGTCCTACGACTATACTACGACTGCTGTTAATAAACCTATGGTCAAAATATTTAATTCCTTTTATTTCACTTTATAGACCACACTGAAACATACACTATTAATACCCAGATCTGAAAACAGATATTCAAACTCATCATTCAAATAGCTGCCCCGGCCGGGAATTAAACCCGGACGCGGAGCTGTACAGTGTACCTTAAAACATATTAATTATCTCATAGAATTAAAATAAAAAACATCAATCAGAATTACGTTATAAATAGGGTTATAACTGAAAATGTTTATTACCCCTGCAATAATCCAGAGTGACTTTGCTATTGTACTACTGTACTCTAGCGATGTTCATATCGCATACATTTACTAAGAAAAACGATATATCGCTATCGCAAATATTGAGTACAGTGGTAGAAAAGGCCAACGCCCGCTTTTGCCAAGCTAACGCGTTTTTACTATAGTAGTAGTTTATCGTAGAGGACGAAACTCACAAGAGTTGTTGCAAGACACTCGTGAGACCGATGCCTCGCAGATTCGCATTCATAGTCCATCAGGACAATACCTATCCTAAAGTATTTACAAGCGCCTAGAAACTTACTTAACTTTAATTGAATTTATTTCAGACCGACAATTTGGATTTAGACCAAAAAGTAACACACTTGCTGCAACCATTGACCTAGTAACAAAGATTAAACACAACATAGATAATAAAAATATTGTTCTTGGGGTCTTTATTGACCTCAAGAAAGCATTTGACACGGTCAGCCATAAAATTCTACTAGAAAAACTAAAATCAATAAATATTACAGGAAATGCCCTCAAAATGTTTGAATCTTATTTGAAAGACAGATGCTAAGTTGTGAAAATCGACAATTATAAAAGTCCCTCCTTCCCTATAACTTTTGGAGTCCCGCAGGGATCCATATTGGGGCCCCTCCTCTTTTTGATTTACATCAATAATATCAGCGACCTAGGTTTACACGGACACTTAACGTTATATGCAGATGACACATGTCTTTTTTACTTTGGTCCATCTGTCAATCAAATAATTCCGAATGTCCAGAAAGATCTCGATACTTTATTCTGCTGGCTGCAATGCAATTTACTGACTATTAATATAGCAAAAACTTCTTACATAATTTTTAAAGCTAGAAATAAATTTATTCCCTCCTACCAGCCTCTAACAATAAACAACATACCTATTCAACATAAAACGTATGAAAAATATCTTGGCTTGCGTCTGGATAACCAACTAAATTGGCATGTGCATATAGACCACATCAAAAATAAACTGTCATCCTTAACAGGTTCACTTCGAGGTATTGTACGGTGCATTCCTCGTAGTATTCGTTTTAACATTTACAACTCCCTAGTAAAATCGCACTTAAACTACTTAATCGAAATATGGGGCAGCGCTTCTAAAACAAAAATAGCAGAACTTCAAAGGGCTCAAAACAAAATAATCAAACTACTTTTCCATTACCCGTATCTCACTCCGACATTAAAAATTTATAAAGACACTAACCTCATGAATATATCGCGCCTTTACATTTACAACACATGCATACTTGTTAAGAAGGTTCTAAACAAATCCATCCGCACAACAATCTCACTCACACAAGTAAGACATGTAACCACACGCGCAACCCGTCGGGCGAGCTACATTATCCTACCTAAGATTCGTACCAACTTTGGTAAACGCATAGTCTAATAAAACATGGTCTTTCCTTCCCAGAGAAACACAAGTCAACGTCACTTAGTATTGCCACTTTATTTCAATAAAATACGTTACGGGGTAAATTCAATCTCAGAACAATGGGTTAAAATATTTCATAATAATTTTATAATTTAGATTTACGTGTGTATTAACTTTAACTTTACAACAACACTTCAATTGTATTTATTAGTTAACAGTATCATAAATGATTTACAAAAAACATCATAAGAGTGGGTAATTCTGGTAACCCACAAGCATGATGACGTAGTCTTGTGTTGGTCACGTGGTTCACGAGTCTCGGAAAGAAATACCAGGCGGAGTATCTTATTATACCATGGGTAAACGAATGTTTACATTTGAGGGAGCTCAGCTGTTTAATAAACTACCGTCACATATAAAAAATATCAAGTCCCTACCGATGTTCAAAACTGCACTTGCTCAGCATGTTCTTAAAATCTAATTCTGTATGTACCTATACCTATCGCGGCGAACGCATTAATCTATTATTGCAAATGTTTGTAATTTTTCTCTTGTAAGTGACTGTTTTGTCTTAATGAGAATAAATATTCTTTAAACCGAAGTATAAACATTATAGGCCTTACCTTAAAATTAGACGAGTATTGAACGCGTGTTTAGCGTTTCTTTGTATGCAGTTTTATTTTAAACATGCATTTAACAAATGTCAAACTTTTTATGGTAAGGCTTGTACAAAAATCGAATTTTAGCTACGCTTATTAAAGTTATTAAACATATGTGTCGATTCTGCCTATCATTTTCATAGCTATGATTATAATAGTACGTACATACATGCACATATCACGTCTATACCCCTCGCGGGGTAGGCAGAGCGTAAAAGGCTGTAAAAACGGCCATTTACACAATGTCTGACAAAAGATTGATAGTCATTCAGAAAACCGTGTAGGTATCTATCACCTTAGTGAAAGGTTGTCAGGATGTCGCCTAAAATTGCAATACGAATCACCTCTCAAATCTCTTAGTCGCTTCTTACGACACCCACGGGTAAGATATTTATTTGAATTTGAATTTTCTGTAGGGTGATGTAAGCAAAATGTAGTTTCAAAGATAAGTGAATAAGCAGGTAAAAAAATGTAGGAGTAACCACAAAATATAGATTGTACAGAAGGTTCACTCGACTCTTTTCGGGATTCTTACGATTGTCACTTGTTACATAGCCAGGGTTGCTACCTACTTTCAAAAATCTTAAAGTGTAAGAATATCAAACCAGCAAAATCTGATACATGAACGTCATACGATTCTGAGCTTTTATTCCAAGAAATATGACGTTCGTGGCAACCATTTTCATAGTTACCTTGAATTCCCCTGAGATTCCGGTCTCTCTTTTCGTGTGGGACACCGAGTCGTTCAACGACCCGATGAACCCTGGTGTCAGAGTATTACAACCGCCTACTGCAAGTAGCAGGCCTCTGACAAGGTTGTGTAACGACCGCCATCATAGACAGCAACCGGGACCGACGGCTTAACGTGCCCATCCGAAGCATGGAACCATCTTACTTGAGGACAATCAGGTGGTTCAGCCTGTAATGTCCTAACCAGACTGGGAACAAATTCACAAAGTGATAAGTATCAACTTTGTGAGTGACCCCACCGGGAATTGAACCCGGAACCTTTGCGTGGCAGGCAGGCATAATAACCAAACCACTGCGCCACATCGGCTGTGGTAAATTCCGGTTATTTCCAGTTAAAGCATAAGAGTGTTATTATTTATTCTCATGGTTAAAGCCAGTAAGCATCAAAATCGTCACTATTACTGAGCCATCTATCTGTAAAGAAAGCCCTGCACACCATTTCCCTAATTTGTAGTAGTTTGTCCTACTTAAAACTACTTTTCAGTGTATTATCGCTTGAAATTATACCCATACTCAAAACCGTCTAACTACTATAGCTATGAAGCTGCTAATAGGTACATACTTGATATCAACGAACTGTACAATGTTATCTGCAGAAGTCTATACAAAATAGGTTCTTATAGCTTGCACATAAGGCTGAATTCTGATTTTCTTGCTGTCAGTTTGATACCGGAATGAAGTTAGCATCAAAAAAAGCTGGGTATAAAGTACACTCTGCCGACGAGGTCCGATTTGACGTACATCGCTGGGTACTATACATGACTATACAGTGTCTTACTGGCAAGCGGGCATTTATTGGAACTGGTGAATTTAGGCATCTATACGAATATCCTTTAATATAAGGACATCGGTGAAATCACGAAAAAACATCTGCTGTTCCGTACATTTTGCCTGGGTAGGTTTGAGTTTTTCTATAAATCAACGTTAGTGGTCAACATATACTTGCTTAATTCGCAGGCTATAATTGAACCGTAGTAGCCCAGTTGGTAGGGGCGGGCGTCGGCAGTATAGATGCCGAACGTCGCAAGTTCAAATCCTGCCTGCGGGGGAAAAATTTGCATGTTTTCCAAAAATTGTATACCTAACATGGGAAATGTTTTAAAAGGTATGTCAATTTTTTGGACAAAATGTGTTTCTTGGGGAAAGTTGTTCTACCAGGCCATCCTGCATTTTCGCTATCGGTCACTACAGTAAGGTCTTTCGAATAGGCCATATTTGACAGCAGTCAAAATCATGCTAATGCTATGACATAAGGTTTATTTTTCTTTGTTGCTTCTAGTCAATTGTTAAACTTTATGTCATAGCATTAACATGATTTTGACAGCTGTCAAATATGGCCTATTCATACGACTGTACTATAGTCAAATTTTACCCTTTATAAAAGTCCCCATTCAAGAAAACCAGCGATGTACGCTAAATACGGTTTAGTAATCGCTATTTTATCGCTGACTCCACTTCACCTATAAAGTTTTGTTTATTATTTTACCTACTTACTTCAGTATGATTAAAAACGTGCTTGAGTGTGGACGCGTCGCGTAGAACAAAAACATTTTCACACAAAGAATAATTACGATCTTAAAACTGTGTTCGTGTGTATTACCTATAGTTTTCTTTATGGTGTGTGTTAGAAAGAGTTTATTAGCATCAGTTGGATTTGTTTTAAGCATCTTCTAAATAATATTGATAAAGTGTTTTGAGTGTGAATTTACAAGCAAAGATTATAAAATTGAGCTGTTTTAGTTTTTGCAAGTTCTTTTTGTTGTTAGCAGAGATCTTATTTATTATTAGGTATTATTAACTCTAATTTGCCGTGTGGGGTGACTTAGAATAGCATCACCCCATATCTTTCCCGTGGGTGTCGTAAGAAGCGACTAAGAGATGTGAGAGTTGATGGGTATATATAACCATATAGTCCACTCATATCATAATAATTGAAAAACAAAACCCGACTGCGGTAATTTCAAAGTCATAGGTATTTTGTGTTTAAAGTAGTTTTGAATTCATGAAATTTTAAAATACATAGCCAGTTTCACTCGCACTGCTGAGATGAATCTAACGACACCTCATACATCCTATATGTCAAGATCCGCCTAGCCTAGCCCTTTGGGCTGAAGCAAGTAAAAAATTATTTCTTGTCCGCATACATTCATACTCTCGAAAAACATAATTCTCCTTCTGAGACAGTCGGGTAAAAATTATCTTGTCTAAGCAGCAACCAAAATAGGTACTATGCAGGTACTTGTTTGTATTAATTCAGTGATTAACAGTTTCTAATATCTTTAATCCAAGATTAACAAGTCGCGACAGTTAAGCCCTAATGTTGAAAGTTAAAATAGAAAACAAAATTAATCTCACTGAATGAAAGTGCGCTTTTTTATCAGTTTTATCTATCGTTTGAATTTCCCGTCATGTATAGAACACTTAATAATTTGTGAAGAATTACGACCGACTTCTGTAACAAGGATTATTATTAAAAAACAAAAACTGCAGTAATTTCAAAGTTATTTATTGCGAAATCCGCCATTTTGTTTAATATAGCCAGTGTCACTCACGTCGCTGAGACGAATCTAAGACACCTCATATGTCAAAATACGCCCAGCCGTTGGGCTGTAGACAAAAAAAAAACTTGTCCACATACATACACTCAAAAAATATAACCTTCTTTCTGAGGCAGTCGGGTAAAAATATAAGTTGATTCCTTAAATTAAGTGCTTAATTGCTGCTGATAGAACAGGTCAAATTAATAATAATAACCTCCGTTTTCCTTATGTCGGTTAAATATGTGCCTAACACTCAAATACTGATAATGCACTATCAGATAAATTGTTATCTCCGCTTTTTGCAAATCCAGTTTTCATTTGTCGTCGTCATATCGTACGTATGCGTTAGAAGGTCGTAGATTCGAGTCCTGCCCTTGAAAATTACCAACATACATACATATAACCATAACAGCCACAACAGTCCACTGCTGGACATGGGCCTCCACCTATCGGGGGGTATTGCCATACTCACTACGCTTGGCAGGCGGATTGGCGAGCGCAGTGCCAAGATGTTACATTCACAGGGAACGCTGCTGCCCATTCCCTGGATGAATATCCCTTAGTCGCTTTTTACGACACCCACGGGTAGGATTGGGGTGATGCTATTCTAAGCCGGCATCACACGGCTAGCCGGCATCACACGGCATACATACATACATATATCACATCTAAATCCCTTGCGGGGTAATCAGAGCATAAACGCCTGTTATAGTAAGGGAAACTATCTAAAGAGAAAAATGACCAAGATCAGTGGTTATGGTTTTTACCTTTTATTAAAGAAGCTTATCTATCTAACTAATAATTTATACAAACGTAGGTAGGTAGTAGGTATCAAAACAAAACAATGACTTTTCGACTGACTACCAATTAATGCGAAACGCAAAAAATTGCCTTTTCCAGAAGACTATGTGCTATAAGTATCTACCTATTTATCAGTTATCACTTTGTGAATTTGTTCCCTGTCTGGTTAGGACATTGCAGTCCAAACCACCTGATTGTCCGAAAAAAAAGTTGGTTCCGTGCTTCGGAGGGCACGTTAAGCCGTCGGTCCCGGCTGATTTTTATGATTCTGCTTAGACGACGATCGTTTGTTACACTAACACAGCCATATCAGAGGCCTGCTGCTTGTAGTAGGCGGTTGTAAAACTCTGACACCAGGGTTAATCGGTTCATTGGATGAGTCGGTGTCCCATACGAAGAGAGACCGGGAGGTATTTCTCTCACAAGACATGGGTTGGATGAGAGAGATATTTTTTTCAGAATACCTTTACAGCCACAACAGTCCACTGCTGGACATGGGCCTCCCCCTTATCGGGGGCGTTTTGTCATACTCACCACGCTTGGCGGGCGGATTGGCGAGCGCAGTACAAGATGTTTAATACACACGAAACGCTGCTGTCCGTTTCCTGGATAATTATCACTAAGTAGTTTTTTTATGACACCCACGGTTATAAGTGGGGTGATGCTATTTTAAGCCAGCATCACATTCATTTTTCGATCTTGAGGAGTGTTGTTCCTTATCACCAGCCATTTCCGAGTTTTCGCTATCGGTCACTAGTAGGTAAAATTTCACCCTATATTTTTGTAGTTTAGGGCTTAAGGTAGGTAGGACCCTAGAGGTAGTATTTTTGTGTAAATCTAATCCGGTAGGTAGTATTGTGGGTAGTTTTTGTACCAAAATCGACTTCTAAAACTAAAGCAGCTCAATTTATCACAGTAACGCAGTGTCAAAAATACAGTAAGATAAATCAAATAAACCAGTAGAAAACAAGATGGCGGCCGCATCTACGTCAACTCACACAGAAGAGCGAGACGCAAATACAAACGAAGATAAAAAAGAGAGGGAAGAGGCGCCATCTAGGTTCGGTTTGGGGTACTTGATGAAGTATCTGAGCATCTTCAACACTGCGCCTGAGGAAGAGTTCCACGCTGAATGGTTAACTGTAAGTTTCAGTGTGGTATTGGGTCGATGTACGACCGGAATTGACTCAATAAGACAGTCAGTAAGTAAGACCCCGGTTACCCAGGAGACTTTGTTACTCGGATTATCCGTGAGCATCTCTCATTCTTTCCCACGTGTGACAGCGACTTCCGATGTGTTGCCGGCGAAAGTCGCCTCAGCGTGCACTCCCGGTAAGACATCAAATCAAATCACATCCGTTCCCTATGGACAAGCTCCAAAAAATAGACGCGAGACGCGATGCGCAACAAATGCCAAATGACAAATGTCATTTGTCAGACAAGCGATCGTCAGCTGTTATCGATGGGACGCGCGTCTGAAGTGTGTAGCATTGATTCTTCTGTTTCATACATTTTATATGGAAACGGTTTCAAGTGTCGCGATGTAACATGTCTCACGTGTGCGATGATCACTTGTTTGACAGATGCCATCTTACATCTTACGTCCCACGTCTACTCTGTAGAGCTTGCACCATAAGAATAAATAATAACACTACCGTGCTTGCACCTAAGACTAAAAGCTGAGAGATAAGAAGAGTAAAATGGCGATACTGTACCTTCTCAAGCGTCCATCAATTCCAATATATTATGTATGGAAATCATGTTGTTTTTCTATTTGTCCACAGATAGACGAATACATACGCCAAGCCGAAGAGAGCATGCAGCAATCTTGGCGAATCATCAACCTGCCAAACTGGCGGCAAGAAAAGAAGGGAGCCACGAAAGGGGATATAGTTGAATCCAAACATACAGACCAGTTCGGAAAGGTGTATAGATTTACAGTAAGTTTCGCTTTTGAGATTGTTCCCAGTCTGGTTATACCAAAATATACCTCAAGTTTCATAGAGCAATAAATCACCTTTTCTGAGATACAAGTCTCGTTCCAAAGTACCACAGAATGACCCAGATGGAAACGGATTTAAAATTTAGGTTACCAGAAGCAAAATTATGTACATAGCTTTGTGACAATTTACTAAACTGGCGGCAAGAAAAGAAGGGAGCCACGAAAGGGGATATAGTTGAATCCAAACATACTGATCAGTTCGGAAAGGTGTATAGGTTTACGGTAAGTTTCGCTTTTGAGATTGTTCTCAGTCTGGTTATACCAAAATATACCTCAAGTTTCATAGAGCATTAAATCCCCTTTTCTGAGATACAAGTCTCGTTTCAAAATACCACAGAATGACCCAGATGGAAACGGATTTAAAATTTAGGTTACCAGAATCTAAATTATGTAGCTTTGTGCCAATTTACCAAACTGGCGGCAAGAAAAGAAGGGGGCCACGAAAGGGGATATAGTTGAATCCAAACATACCGATCAGTTCGGAAAGGTGTATAGGTTTACGGTGAGTTTTGAGATTGTTCTCAGTCTGGTTGTACCGAAATATACCTCAAGTTTCATAGAACAATGAATCCCCTTTTCTAAGATACTAGTTTCGTTCCAAAATACCATAGGATTATCCAGATGCAAATGGATTTAAAATCTAGGTTACGAGAGTCTAAATTATGTAGCTTTGTGTCAATTTACTAAACTGGCGCAAGAAAAGAAGGGAGCCACTAAAGGGGATATAGTTGAATCCAAACATACAGACCAGTTCGGAAAGGTGTATAGATTTACGGTAAGTTTCGCTTTTGAGATTGTTCTCAGTGAGGTTGTACCGAAATATACCTCAAGTTTCATAGAACAATGAATCCCCTTTTCTAAGATACTAGTTTCGTTCCAAAATACCATAGGATTATCCAGATGCAAATGGATTTAAAATCTAGGTTACGAGAGTCTAAATTATGTAGCTTTGTGTCAATTTACTAAACTGGCGCAAGAAAAGAAGGGAGCCACTAAAGGGGATATAGTGGAATCCAAACACACAGACCAGTTCGGAAAGGTGTATAGATTTACGGTAAGTTTCGCTTTTGAGATTGCTCTCAGTCAGGTTGTACCGAAATATACCTAAGTTTAATAGAGCAATGAATCCCCTTTTCTGATATATTAAGTTTTGTCCCAAAATACTACAGGATTATACAGATGGAAATGGATTAAAATCTACGTATCAAAAATTTTAATTATGCAGCTGAGTACAATTTACCTTGCTAGAAAAGAACCACTAAAGGAGGTATTATAGTTGAATTCAAACATACAGACCACTTCGGAAAGGTGTATGTCGAATTTTTAATTCTATTCACTCAAATGACAGATGCCGACAAAATAATGATACCAACTCCATATCACTAGTGACGTACTTCAGTTCGATTTCGAAGTTCAGGTGAGCTGATTTATTCAAACCTCATACTCAGGTCACTTACATTTATTTTTTGATTTCCTACTAAATTTTTATACTCCTAAATAAAAATGTTGAAAAAGTGTGTCAAGTAGTACGGCAAACCCAATTTATTTATTTTCATATTTTGAAGAAAAGTTTCTAATAAATGTTATTCAGTTTTGTGAGAAGAACACGTCCCTAGAATTATTGTACTAATATTGTAACCAAATACACTTAGTGATTTAATAACTATGAACAATGTCACTAGAAGAGTGATTCAGTTTAATCTTTTTAGCACATCACTATTTATTTTTCTCAAAAAAGCGGCCACCTACCAAACGTCAGTTTAGTGAATACAATTAGAAATCCGACTTTAGGAGTTTTGAGATTGTTCTCAGTATGGTTAAACCGAAATTTACTTATGTTGTTGATTATATATCTACGTCAGCGAAATATACTTAGATCATAGGTATATGCCTGTCAATTTCCCGTCTAAAGATGCTTATTTCAATACAAAATACTAAAAGTTATCTAAATATAAATAGATTTAAAAACCTTAGTCAAAAAAGCAAGTTTCTACATCATTGAATTGCCCCAAAACGTGATGCCGTATGTAAGCAATGATAAAAACTAAGTATATCTTCTGTTTTCCAGGGTATTGTAAACTGTCCTCCTGAGTTCTTATTCCAAGAGTTCAAGACAAATATCACAAGACTGCCAGAGTGGAATCCCACCATACTAAAGAGTGAAGTCATAAAAGTAAGTATACATACATACATATATCACGCCTATAATATCCCTTGCGAGGTAGGCAGAGCGTAAGCTCAGTAAAAACGGCCATTTACACCACGTTAATTTGTATGTACGTGTGATAGATGATACAAAGATAAAACAAATGGTTATCAGATTTTGCACCAAGAAAATCCATAATATTTATTGATAGATTACGTTACAAAACCGATTACATGACATACTTTCACATTAAAAATACACAATTGATAAACGCAACTAATATCTAATTGATAAGAAAGGTTAAAGTATCAAATTATTACTTACAGTTCTGTTCTATTTGGATTATAAACATATAGTTTTGACGTGACGATGTTTATGTACTTATTTTTGGATCAATGTAATGAAATTATTTTTCTTTGTCGTATGAAATGATTTTTTTGTGTGTTTTTCATTATTTTTCCGTTTGATAGCCACGTTATTCCTTAGGCGAGGAAAGCATGGTAATGCAATGATATTTTATGTAGGTTTGGTAATGTCTGTTTTCCACCATATTGTCATACGTATAAAATTTATGTCAAACGGTTTGTCAGACGCTTCCGTCGACGCAGCGTTGTGTGATGCCGTTTGACATAACTTTTGACGTTGCGTGTGTTTCTCGCTTTAGTGACATCATAAGTCGTGAAAACGTGTCACACTGTGGAAACAGCTTAGAAGTCGGAAATCGATAGGTATGTACACACATATATCACGCCTATATCCCTTGCGGGGTATGCAGAGCGTAAACGGCTGTACGAATTTACAGCACGTCTGACAAAAGTGTATAACGACAGGTTTTTAGCCTATCGAATAAAATTGCAATACACATCAACTCTCAAATCCTTTAGTCACTTTTTACGACACCCATGGGAAAGATTTGTAGCGATGCTATTCTAAGCCACACGGCACAAATAACATAAAAACCTCTCTTTTTACAGGAAATCGCCGACGGCATAGACTTATCTTACCAAATAACTGCCGGTGGCGGTAAAGGCATAATAGCGCCCAGGGATTTCGTGATATTACGGAGAGCCGCGCCTCTGACAAGGGAAGGCAGGGTGACGTCAGAGGAGCCCTACTGTTATATAAGTAGTGGTGTCAGTGTGACAGTCCCTGGTTATCCTCCTAATAGAGATATGGTCAGGTGAGGAAATCATCCATATACATAGTTAAAAAAAATATTTACACTTTTAGTCATTTTTCTTACACAATTTCACATGTTTTACTCACTCACTTACACATGCTTCGCTTACTTGTATTCACACATTTACTTAATAACATTCACACATTTACACGCTTTCATTCACACAATCACTCACTTACATTCACACATACTAACTTACAAATCACAAATTAACTCGAATACTTCCACGCATTTTATGGCTTACCATACCCTCCAAAGCAAGGACTCATCTATACTTTAAGTAACAATTATAGACCTCGTCTTATCTCTTTCCTTTGACAAGGGAAGGCAGAGTGACGTCAGAGGAGCCCTACTGTTATATAAGTAGCGGTGTCAGTGTCACCGTGCCCGGGTATCCCCCCAACAGAGATATGGTCAGGTCAGTAAAGAATACATATACTTATTTAAAAAATATATATTTACACTCTTTCAGTCATTTTTCTTACACAATTTCACATGTTTTACTCACTCACTTACACATGCATCATTCGCTCATATTCATTCACACATGTACACACTTACATTCACACCATTACTTACTTACATTCACACATACTTACAAATAACAAATTAACTCGCATATTACTATACATATGTTTTATTTGTACAAAGCAAAAAGAAAAACAAAAATATACAGTAAAAGAAAGATTCGGTCCAATATAGGTGGCCTTATTGCTGTGGTAGTAATTTTTACCAGGCAACCTTTTGGTGATAGAAAGAATATGTACCGTCAATCACGAATTTTATTGCTTACCATACCCTCCGAAGCACGGACTCATACTATAAGTAACGGTTATAGACCTCGTCATATCTCTTGTCTTTGACAAGGGAAGGAAGAGTGACGTCAGAGGAGCCCTACTGTTATATAAGTAGTGGTGTCAGTGTGACAGTCCCTGGGTATCCTCCCAACAGAGATATGGTCAGGTGAGGAAAACATCCATATACGTAGTTAAAAAAAAATCACTCTTTCAGTCATTTTTCTTACACAATATCACATGTTTTACTAACTCACTAACACATGCATCATTCAGTCATATTCACACATTTACCTACTTAATCACATTATTCACACATTTACTTACTTACATTCACACATACTTACTTACAAATCACAAATTAACTCGCATACTTTCACGCATTTATTATCATACCCTCCGAAGCACGGACTCATCTATACTTAAAGTAACAATTATAGACCTCGTCATATCTCTTGTCTTTGACGCGGGAAGGAAGAGTGACGTCTGAGGAGCCCTACTGTTATATAAGTAGTGGTGTCAGTGTGACAGTGCCAGGGTATCCTCCCAACAGAGATATGGTCAGGTCGGTAGAGCACCCATAAAGGTACTTATTTAAAAAAAAAACACTCTTTCAGTCATTTTTCATACACAATTTCACATACACTTCTCATCAAAAAAACCGAGACACTTTCGTTTTCATTTTTCAACAAAACACGAAATGTATGAATATGTAATTTGAATTTAGAACATTTACTTTAGGATTTATAAACCTTATAATACTCACTATTAAATCACATCAGACACATATCTACACTTCTACACTAATATAATAAAGAGGAAACCTTTGTTTGTTTTTTTGTTTGTTTGTTTGTTTGTTTTTTTGTATGTATGTAATCGATAAACTCCGAAACTACTGGACCGATTTCCAAAATTCTTTCACCATTAGAAAGCTACAACATTCCTGAGTAACATAGGCTACTTTTTATCACGGGAAAATTCCTCATTCCCACGGGAAAACGGTTATCAGCAGGAAAAGCGGGAAATACAGCGGATATTACCCAAATTAGCCAAATCTCTTTCTTCGCGAAATTTGGCACTTATATTACTAGCATATTAAAGATGGACATGGACTACTTTTTGATAGCCCTCGAGGATCTGGAGAACCTGATGAAGACCACCAGCATCCCATCTAAACTATAGGAGATACGGTCATGGCTTCATACAAAAAGTTGTTTACCATGACGGGCCGCTTCTGCTGGCACATGGTCATCGAGGATCTGGAGTACCTGATGCAGACCACCAGCATCCCATCTTAACTATAAGAGATACGGTCATGGCTTCATAGAAAAAGTTGTTCACCATGACGGGCCGCTTCTGCTGGAACATGGTCATCGAGGATCTGGAGTACCTGATGAAGACCACCAGCATCCCATCTAAACTATAAGAGATACGGTCATGGCTTCATAGAAAAAGTTGTTCACCATGACGGGTCGCTTCTGCTGGCACATGGTCATCGAGGATCTGGAGTACCTGATGAAGACCACCAGCATCCCATCTAAACTAAAAGTGATACGGTCATGGCTTCATAGAAAAAGTTGTTCACAATGACGGGCCGTTTCTGCTTGCACATGGTCATCGAGAATCTGGAGTACCTGATGAAGACCACCAGCATCCCATCTAAACTATAAGTGATACGGTCATGGCTTCATAGAAAAAGTTTTTCAGCATGACGGGCCGCTTCTGCTGGCACATAGTTATCGAGGATCTGGAGTACCTGATGCAGACCACCATCATCTGATAAGTGATAGGGTAATGGTTTCAAAGTATAAGTTATTCAGCATGACGGGCCACTTCTGCTGGTCATGGTCACGAGGGTCTGGAGTACCTGATGTAGACCATCAGCATCTCATCTAAACTATAATAGATTCGGTAATGGCTTCAAAGTTAAAGTTATTCAGCATGACGGGCCGCTTCTGCTGGCACATGGTCACGAGGGTCTGGAGTACCCGATGTAGACCCCCAGCATCCCATCTAAACTATAAGAGATACGGTAATGGCAAAGATCCAATTTCTACGGGGAAACAGGTAAGTAGAAGCGGGTGAAACCGCTGGGCGGGCCGCTAGTTCCTAAATAAACAGATTTCTGTGATAATCTGATCTGTTCGAAACATAAAATTGCAAGTTGTCTCGATGTTTTTAATGAGGAGTATACACATTTACATTCACATACACTTACAAATCACACCTTTACTTGCATACTTTCACGCAATTTATGGCTTACCTACTCACTGCGCTATACTAGCATCATAATGTATTGCGAGTTTGCGAGCGAAGCAAGCTAAAGGAATAGCTGACTTCTGCTGACTTTCTTTTACCACCGTGTTCTAGTTAGAGAAAATTGTTTAGTTTCATGGTCTGAGCCTGCCTGCAAACTTTTTGTTACACCGTCCCTTACACCCCCTATACAATACGTATTCTTGTGTCATGGTTTGGTCATAGTGAGATGTTTGAAAAGCGTGCTTCTTTGTTTGCAGGGGCCACAATAAAGTGGGTTGTTGGGTGCTCAAACCAAAGACGTACCACACACCGGGTGGGAAGATAGAGCAACAAACCGTGTTCCAATGGCTGATGTGCTGCGATCTTAAAGGTGAGTGGGACATACAGTCTACCAACGACCCAACAAAGACGTACCACACTCCAGGCGGGAAGATAGAGCAGCAGACAGTGTTCCAGTGGCTGATGTGCTGCGATCTTAAAGGTAAGTGGGACACACAGTCGACCGACGTCCGATATACCTTTGATGTTTTTTTAAGTAGGCTTCTGACGGGGTACTATAAGGCAGGAAGTTACATGCCGTGTGGTTAGCCTGGCCAGCCCCGAGGCGGCGCCTTTGTTTTTACTTTTTTATCCCGCCCGAACCGCGTTTATTCTAGGTACATAAAATTGAAAAGAAGTCACGTTCAAGAACAAGTCATGTTATTTGACAAGTATCAAAGCAAGTATCCAACTTTAAATAAATATCTTTGAGTTTTGAAAACTAAGTAATCACCCCTAGATGGCGTTGTGCCGATTACCCACGACATTTATTTATCTGTTACCTTATCTATTTCCAGGTAAAATCCCCCAGTTCGTCTTGGACGCGGCTTTCGCCACGGTAATGCTCGACTACATAGTGCACGTCAGGAAGTTCGCAGCCGACGCCAAAGCTAAAGGACTGTTCTAGACAACGAATTTGACTGTTGTCAAATCGGGCTTATTATAAGTGTATAGTTCGTCACCGATGCTAAGCTAAAGGGTTATTCTAGACTGAATTCTCAGAGCGAATAATGTTGAAGAGGGAACCTGTGTATAACCAGAATCAAGCTATGAAAACTGAACTCCATACTTGAAATGCAGAATGATAATGAATTCGACAGCAGTCATCGCAAGTATAACGTTGCATTTAGGACGTTAGGGCAAGCAGTTCTAAATCTTAAATAATATTTTTAAATACACTGGAATTTAAAACGACATTTAAAATTTCGTTATATATAACATATAAACCAAATACATATTATATAAACCATATAAACCAAAGTATTGCGTCAAAGCAGATTTGAAAAAACACTACTATTCTATATCATAGATAAAATGTATGGGACGCTAGTTGCGTTCCACGATCGAGGATTAGGAAGTGGAATCGCTAGTTGCGAACCACGAGGAAGGGGTTGAAATGAGAGAAGTGGGCGGTTCGGGCTTGGGCAATCGAATGCCAATTTATTCCAGTGCTCACCGGTATTTATACAAAATGTGCGCTCAATTTGTTAGCAATTTGAGGGTATAACATTTACCCTGTTTGCAGATTACCCACAAGATAAATTTGACTAGTGTATCGTAGGTAGACAAAATATCAACATTGTGGGGACACCCACAAATGCAATATAAAAATAATCTGTTTAGTGCTTGTCATTAGATTGTTGTTGTTTTAAAGTGCATGTCAATGTATTAGAGTTTCTCCGGCTTCAGGATGTTTATTTGTAGGTTCCCTCAGAAACATTAACTGTATCTGGGTCTGAATTAAATCTAAATCTAGAAGTCCAGACCAAAGTGAAGGCGTGTGTGATGAAATGCTTCGTAATTGAGCTTACAGAGTTGACATGCAAAAAATATCTTCTAGTGATGGGCCGAACATACTTTTCACCGAAGACGAATATTCGGCCGAATAATTCGGCAGGAATCAATGTCCATATAAAATAATTAGAAGCATCATTGCATTGCATTGTTTACGAATAACGCGCTGATTCGCACTAAACCTCTCCGCCCTTTACCCCTCTAACATTTTAGATTGGAAACTTTCGCAACATATTAAAATAAAACTGCATCACTGCTCGTCTTGACCTACCAATTTACAATGTAATTTAATTATATATAAAAGGGATGCGTTTTGGTTCGGCCAAATATTCGGCAAAATTCACCGAACATTCGGCCGAAACCGAAAACCGAAAACGTGCCGAACATGCCGAATACCGAACATAAACCGAATATTCGGCCCATCTCTAGTCTCTTCTGTTTCATACATTTTATATGGAAACGGTTTCAAGCGTCGAGATGTCGCACACCTCACGTCTTCTCTTTGGAGCTTGACGGGGTCAGATAATTTTTTTATGGTTGAAAAATTGTATGTATGTGTGTTACAGTATGTTCCTGTACGAACGCTTTTGCGAAATAAAACACGCATTTTTCTAATGTTAAAATGTACCTAGATATAAATATGTAAGTATAATATGTTAATGACCAATAGGCTTATTTCTTGTAAGTATTTTATAAGCTAACAAAGTCATTTTTCATGACATGACTCAATCATGCAGGTGTATAAAAAATAATGAAACTGAACAACTTCCCCAACTGGATTGTAAAAAAAAACCTTTTGAACAAAATGTTTAAAGAATGGATCCCCGAATTGGCAACATTATTTTTTGCCTCTCAATCATATTATATGATATAAGAACAGGATGTCAACAATAATTTTGCCAACTGAATTATTTTTTTGCGCAAGTATACAAAATAATTGGTTTTATTTCGACCTTTTTGTTCAGTTTCATGGGTTGGTTTCTTGAAATAGTGCGAGGAATTTTTATACATCTTAGTAGGCCTCGATTAGGGATTCATTCATATACTTTTTTTGCTTTTGGAAAGCACGTAAGTCTGCCGGCATTTGGTCAATAGTCATAGGTAAGAAAAAATAATTAATATATTATTCAAATTATTTGTCTGTTTGACCTACAAGTGCAATTTCTGTGCAAGTTGTTTGATTCCGAAGCTGATCTTAGCGCAGTGGAAGCAAATTAAAGTTATCTTAAAATCTAAAACTAAATGGTCGATCAGCCTCGGAACAACATTTGACTACGATTCGTAGTGCTCTTTACTATAGCTAAATAAAATAAATTTAATGAGAGAATTTTGTTCCGGAAAGTTTCCGGCCGAGAAATTCTTGTGTCCAAAATCTACTTAAACAGGGCCCAGCAACAATTGCTTACCGAGCGAACGATGACGCCGTCGTTTCCTTGTAAGTCTAGTTTTTGACAGGAAAAATAGGTATCAGGTTTGAGGAAGACTTTTGGATTGGGACTTAGGTACTAGACTTACTGTACCCGGGCACCAGCTCGCGTGGTACTCCGTCCAACAAGTTTCACAAGCACTTGAGTACTATTGTTCATAGTTCGACATCAAATAATGTTTAACACACAGTAACAAAGATTTCTCCCGCACACCACTGCTCGCGACAGCAACACGTTTTACTGTACAATACGCGAACCAAAGGACACTGGACGCGCGGGTGACTAAAAGTAAGGTTATTTTTTCCGACGGCCGCGTGGTTATCGAACCGACTGACAATCAAAGCGCCGGAACCAAATACACTTGGTTCTCTTCCCCACCGAACAGGGAAAACCACACGAGAACACCGAAAGCACACTAAATTACACCATTTATAATTACAATTCGCATCAACCAAGCGAGCGACGGCAGAGGACGTGAATGACAGGACAGTGTTGCCAGCACCGCGCGTCCATTTTATACGAAAACTAAACATTCACCCGCCCCGGACCGACCCATCGGTCCGCTCTATGCATGGCAGGCGTGATAATGTAGCTACTGCTCGCTTAAGGACTGAATCCCCCACCTGAACTTCTGCAACTCGAGGAGTGCCATCACTACCCGGAAACAGGTTGAGAATGCGCCCCCGGCGCCAACGCAGTGGCGGTAGGTTGACATCCTTAACCAGAACGAGATCCCCAATGCAGGGGGGTTCAGTCCTGTCCGTCCACTTAAGGCGTTGCTGCAGAATGTGCAAGTACTCAAGCGACCAACGCTTCCAAAAGTTTTGAGTCATTTGCTGCAACAACTGATAACGCGACAAACGATTGCTATTCACCTCCGTATAGGGATATTCCGGCAAGGCGTTAAGTGGGCGGCCAATTAAGAAATGCCCTGGCGTCAGGGCCTCTAAATCATTTGGGTCTGAGCTGAGCGGACACAAAGGACGCGAATTGAGTACAGCCTCAATTTTACAAAACACGGTCGCCAGCTCCTCGAAAGTCAAAATTGTTAACCCTACAACGCGCAACAAATGCGTCTTAGCGGACTTTACAACCGCTTCAAAAATACCACCCCAGTGAGGGCACGCTGGTGGATCGAACACCCAAGTAATGCCCTGACGGGAGAGGCCCGTGCTGATGGCTTCTTCGTTCTCCCTTAAGAACGTTACAATTTCCTTCATACACCGATCAGCACCCTTAAAGTTGGTACCACAATCCGACCTGATCAGCGCTGGTCGCCCTCGTCGCGACGTAAATCTCTCCAGCGCTGCCAAAAAGGCCTCCGTAGAAAGGTCGGCCACGAGCTCCAAGTGGACGGCCTTGGTGGCTAGGCACACGAACACGCACAAGTACGCCTTGATAGACTTTGCGTTCCGCAGGCGTGATGCCTTCACCATGAAAGGGCCTGCGAAATCCGTTCCCACACCTGCAAACGTCCAGGCCTCCGTCACCCGGTCCGGTGGGAGATCTCCCATCTGTGGCTGCATTGTGGCTGCCTTCAAGCGGTAACAAGGCAAGCACCTAAACACAACGCTACGTACCGTTCGTCGTCCCGATAAGATCCAAAACTCGCGCTGTAGAATGGCCAAAAGCGCATTACAGCCCGCGTGCGAGTTTTTCTCATGACGATCCCTGACTAAGAGCTCAACTAAGGGTCCCCTTTTTGGAAGTAACAGTGGATGCCGAGCCGAAAAGGGCAGGCTAGCGTTCCGAAGTCTGCCTCCAACCCTGAGCATACCTTGCTCATCCAGGAATGGGTTGAGGCGCACAATTCCTCCCTTCAGCTTTCCACGTCCATCCCTGAGCAGCCTGACCTCCTCTTCAAAATGTTCCGCCTGGACGACTCTAACCAATGAGCATAGAGCCGCATTCCGTTCCGCAGGCGAGAGGACAGGTGTAAAGTTCCGTTCTGCTTGAGGCTTCCTGCAGTTGTTCACGAACCGTTTGATCCAACCTGTCACCCCAAGAAGTTTGTCGAGGGAGCTATACCGTTCCAGCAAGAAAGCTGGGTTAGGCTTCGGTACGAGTTGCCCCACGTTCACTCGCAAACCTCGATCAGGTGGCCCAAGCGGCGCCCTGCACTCGTTGAATGGCCATTCCTGCGGCGACTCAGTCAGCCATTGAGGTCCCCACCACAGTGGGTGACTCACCAAATCAGGTGCCCTGCACCCGCGCGAAGCGCAGTCCGCTGGGTTCCATTCTCCCGGTACGTGCCTCCACACTAACGGAGTTTCCGACCCCGTAATCTGTGACACCCGATTTGCCACGAAAACCTCAAGTGTATGTACCGACGTCTGCAACCAGCACAGAACTATCCGACTGTCAGTCCACGCGTACACCGTTTCATCCAAGTTGATGGTACCACGCAGATTGCAGGTTACATGATTTAGCAAGCGCGCTAGAAGAGCTGCCCCTGCCAATTCCAATTTGGGGATGGTCCATCTAGTTCTGACTGGTGCCACCTTACTTTTGGCCATAACCAGACGCACGTGCACAGTTCCCGTTGAACTTGCTGTCCGAAGGTATACAGCTGCCGCGTACCCTCGCTCCGAGGCGTCACAAAACCCATGTAGGGTAGCCTTACATCCCACCGATGGGACTAACTTGCGGGGTATCGCGATGTGCACGATCCCTGGTAGGGTGGTCACAAACTTGAGCCAATCCTTCAACAACTCTCCGGAGAGTTGGTCGTCCCATCCTAAGTTGGCTAGCCACAACCTTTGTAAAAAGCACTTCGCCATGAACGTAACCGGGGCGATCCATCCGTTAGGATCGAACGTTCTAGCGATTGTCGACAGTACCGACCGCTTAGTCCAAGTTTTCTCCAAAAGTTCGGGCTCGATCTTGTACGTGAATACGTCATGCGTTGGCCTATATTGCACCCCGAGGATGCCCAACGTGTTTGGATTGTCCGGGTTCTCAAAGAGGTGCGGGTCCTGATGGAACTCGCCTGGCAAACCGGCCAGGAGCTCTGGGCAACTGGACAACCATTTCCGCAACTCGTAACCTCCTGAACCCATGATCGCGATCAACTCGTCTCGTAGAATTAGCGCCTGCTCCACGCTATCAGCACCCGTGCAGATATCGTCCACGTAGACGTCGCGATCCAGTACTGCTGCGGCTCGAGGGTATCTTACCCTTTCCTGTGCGGCCAACTCTCGCAGCGTACGTACTGCCAAATACGGACTTGGCTTAAGTCCATACGTCACCGTGTTAAGTTCGTATGTGACCATCGGCTCATCTGGGCTCTCACGCCACAAAATCAGCTGATACCGACGGTCATCCGGATGTATCATGGTTTGGCGAAACATCATTTTGACGTCTGCGACAAACGCTACCTGGTGTAAACGAAAGTCTGTGAGAATGTCCACAATGTCCCGGTTCAATTTAGGACCCGCGTGCAAACATTGGTTCACAGACACACCATTCGAGGTAGGAGCAGAACCGTCAAACACCACCCGTATTTTCGCCTCAGGTGACTTCAAGACAGCCAGGTGTGGAATGAAATAATGCTCGACACACCTCCAATCCAGGCTGGACACCGACATGTGGCCCAATTGAATATATTCCCGCATGAATTCTATATACTTCTGCCGAAGTGCTGGGTCTCGCCTCATCTTCCGCTCCATTCCGAGTAGTCTCCGTTCCGCGAGCTGTCGCGAACTACCTAAAGCGGGGCGGTTTGGGAGAAAAGGTAGCCTGGTCACGAATCTGCCTGACGGGCATCTCTCAGTGTTGTATTGATAGAACAACTCGCACTCGTCATCCTCTGGCTTCCGTCTGTCCGCCGTGGGCGGCTCTTCAGACTCCCAAAACCTCTGCAGCACCTCTGACAGCACACTACCATAGAGGACCGGATCCCCTTCTGGTAGGTCCTGAGGTCTCCAAACTGGGCCGAAAACAACATACCCCCCTGTGGTATCTACGGCCACCAAACCAGCTTCCTGGAGTACCTTCTTCCTACCGCACCATAATCTCCCGAGGACGTCTGACCCGAGAAGAACGTCCACCGTACCAGGAGTATCAAAATCAGGATCAGCTAACTCCAACCCTGTGGTTAACCCTCTTACCGTTGGTGGTAACCTAACCTGAGGAGTTTCCCAACCACTTCATCTAGCACCACGGCTGAGACTTGATAGCTGACCCTGTACATGTGCTACCTAATGTGAACTCAAAGTTCGTCTGACCCCGAATGTCAGGCACATTTAGGCCCCCGATGCCTACAGCTTCATCCTCACTTGGCCGTACATTTAGGCCTAGCCTACTCACCAGCTTACTCGATACAATACATCCCTGAGCCCCTGTATCCAGTAGGGCTCTTACTTGAATGGTCCGGCCACCGTATCCCCATACCCAAATCTTAGCCGTTGGCAAAAGTACCGTGATTGGACGGGAGCCGAAGCTGATGAGTAGGCGGCGATTACCTAGCGGGAATCTAAACGCGGTGAGGCCGCGTCCCGCGGGGTATCCTCACTACCCAAACCTGTGTATGGGTCCCACTCCTGCTGGTAGGGAGGTCTGCCCATAAAGGCCATGGCTGGAGTTCTATAGTACCCCGACGGCAAACGTCCGTACCGAGGTTGCGCCTGTAGCCGCGGGTACTCAGGCATAGGCGGAGGCATGCGTGGGTCTTGAGACCCAACCAGGTGGCTCAAGCCCGCAGAATACTGCATGTACCCTGGCGGCTGCCTAGTGCTCTCCTGACACCCGCCCGTTGGATCCCGTACCTGGGATGGGTGTCCTTGGCCACGTTCCTGTGCCGCTCTTCCCCAATCCGGCACCTGCTGCCGTGGTGGGGATCGTCCCCACGTCCTTGGGTAAGTGGGCTCCGTCTGCTGACGTCCCCCTGCCTGTCCCTGTGACCGATGCGGAGGTGGGCTCCTCCTTGGAGGGGGTGGGGAGCGTTGCCCTCCTTGGTGGGCAGGCTCCTTCGCTGATCCGATCCAGCGCTGCCCCGGCGCCTCCGGAGCGATTCATGCAAAGCAGCGGATGGTGTGCACCCTGGCAGTACCTACAGTTGGTGCTTGAAGGGCACTCTCGCACCTGATGCGGCCCCAGGCACCGAAAACACCAACGCCTCTGCTGTGCCACACCCCGTCTCCTCTGAACCCGCTGCGCAGCAAACTCCTGACACGCTGCCACCCCGTGGCCTGTCTCCCTGCAGTAGGCACACCCTGATTCCAATGCGGTGTTGTACCGCCTGGGTTGCCCACTGTTGCCTCCTCGCGCCGATGCACCCGGCCGTTCCGGGTGGCGAGGGGCAGAGGTCTCTTGCGAGGGCTTCACCAGCCTGGACGTCCACTCGCCTGCTTTCGGCCTCGAGGAACGACTTCAGATCCTCGTAGGTCGGGAGGTGGTCCGAGGACTTGCCCCATGGAGCTGCTCGAATCGAGCGACCATTTCGCTCGGCAGGCGGCGAAGCACTGTGTGGACCAAGATATAACCGTAGCCCGCCACTGGCAAACCCTGTCGCTCTAGTGCGCTGACCGCGACACTGACTGGGTGGAAGATTTTCTCGCGGAGGTCCGTACCTCGCGTTATGGTTGGTATTGACAGCCACTGGTCTAACAGCCTGTCTACAATCAGGCGCTTGTTCCGATACCGGTCGGTAAGGATCTTCCACGCCACCTCATAATTGCTATCCGAGACAGCCAAATGCGTCAGCAATTCATGAGGCTCTCCATGTAGCCTGGACATCAGCTGAGCCATCTTGTACGCCGGCGTTATGTCCGTCCGTGTGTGGACCACACTGCTATACAGGTCCTCAAACGCCGGCCAGTCGGCGTAATCGCCTGCAAAGACTGGAACCGTAACAGGCGGAAGAGGCACCTGTAATCCTTGTCCCACTTTACCACGGAATGGCTCTCCTTTCCGTCACGTCGCCTAGTTATGTTCGCAGCTGCCTGCTCAATGCCCTGTGCCAGCTCCAAGCACTGGCTTACATCGGCCTCGACCCGCTCCTGATCTTCAGGGTTAGGAGTCTCCTCAAGGAGAATGAGGCACTCTGTGAGTTGATCCGACACAAACCGAACCCGTTCATCTACCTGTTGTGCACTTTTCAAGAGCGCGTCCTCCCGGTCCTCGCGGCCGATCATTGCCGCTGTGGTAGTAAACCACCTTAATCCTGACCCTATAGCAGCCTTATACCTGGCGATCGAGGGAGCCATGGTACCAACTTTTACACACTCGACTTAATAAAACGAAAAACAATAAACAAATACCACAAAACAAATGTTAGTTGACTGGCCTAGACCTTACCGATAAGGTACCGTTCACTAGGCAAACAATACAGTCACAAAAAAAAACCGAAACAATATTTTCCAAAAATAATAAAATATGTGGGTAATATAAAAAACACGCTTAATACTAAATTACGGCTAACTATGTTGCAATAAGTAAACCACGCTCTGCTACCAAAAAATGTTTGATTCCGAAGCTGATCTTAGCGCAGTGGAAGCAAATTAAAGTTATCTTAAAATCTAAAACTAAATGGTCGATCAGCCTCGGAACAACATTTGACTACGATTCGTAGTGCTCTTTACTATAGCTAAATAAAATAAATTTAATGAGAGAATTTTGTTCCGGAAAGTTTCCGGCCGAGAAATTCTTGTGTCCAAAATCTACTTAAACAGGGCCCAGCAACAATTGCTTACCGAGCGAACGATGACGCCGTCGTTTCCTTGTAAGTCTAGTTTTTGACAGGAAAAATAGGTATCAGGTTTGAGGAAGACTTTTGGATTGGGACTTAGGTACTAGACTTACTGTACCCGGGCACCAGCTCGCGTGGTACTCCGTCCAACAAGTTTCACAAGCACTTGAGTACTATTGTTCATAGTTCGACATCAAATAATGTTTAACACACAGTAACAAAGATTTCTCCCGCACACCACTGCTCGCGACAGCAACACGTTTTACTGTACAATACGCGAACCAAAGGACACTGGACGCGCGGGTGACTAAAAGTAAGGTTATTTTTTTCCGACGGCCGCGTGGTTATCGAACCGACTGACAATCAAAGCGCCGGAACCAAATACACTTGGTTCTCTTCCCCACCGAACAGGGAAAACCACACGAGAACACCGAAAGCACACTAAATTACACCATTTATAATTACAATTCGCATCAACCAAGCGAGCGACGGCAGAGGACGTGAATGACAGGACAGTGTTGCCAGCACCGCGCGTCCATTTTATACGAAAACTAAACACTTATATATAAAGTACAACTTTATATTACCTCATAGCTCTTTTAATATATTTTTTAATTTAATTTATTTATACACCCTGTTCTAAAAAAACTGGTCTTAATTCTTGTAAAATATTAGAATTAACTAAAAATAATATATAAAATGACAAATAAATGTACCATTGTGCTTTTGTATTATGTATTGTAAAAAATAGAGGTATAAGTAAGTAAATACTTATAAGTAAATTAAGATTTAAGAATTAAATAACTTTTTATACTCAAATTTCGCTTTTTATAAAGAAACACGCCAGTAAAAATTATACTACAAACAGAAATAAAACAAAACATTTAAAACTATATTTATATAATTTATTTATTTATATTAAATTAAAATTTGTCCCAACATTTTCACGAATAACATTACAAAACCAATGATTAAGTTAGTCACTTTGGTAAAATTATCTTAAAAATAACATACAATAAAAAGTACCTTTCTAAAGTACTAAAGTAATCCATTCTAATAGGCCATATTTGATTGCTGACAAAACCTACACTAGAAAATATGTCAACATAGAGAAATACACGTTATATCATAGCATTAACATTCTTTTGACATTTGTCAAATATGGCCTTAAAACTCTGATATGTTGTTAAAAATTGTTGTAAAAATATTTCAAGGTCTGAACCAGCCTAAGAAACTAAACAAAAAGTGTAACTTTTTCCATAATAAAAAAGTACTAATATAGTAAATCGAATTTCGATTTATCAAATATAAATCTGGGACACCCTAATTGTTCAGTTTCAAAGGTTCACCACACCTAAATATTTTCAGCAATTTTTATTCAATATGCGGGTAGACACAATTTATTTACGTAAAATTGTGTAAAAAGCAAGGCAAAAGCGATAAACTTTCCCCAAATGGATTAGTAAAAATATCCATTATTTTCATATCCTCGTATATTATGTAATAATTTGGTAATAATATTCAGTAGCAAACTGAAAAGCAATCCACTACTTGACTGACAAGTCAATTGAGCTACTTTATAAGACGACCAAAAACGATACTTTGTATGAGATTATTGAAATATGACGTCTTAATTCAATATTTTGGATGAAGTCAAAACAATAACTTTTAAAAGATTTTTGCGTTAAATAATTCTAACTTTTAATATTTTGAAAAACGATGAATTAAGTCTGTAGTATTTTTGGGCAACAGTTTTAAGTATAGGAACCATTTTTGTATTTTTTTTACGACCCAGTCAAGTAGCAAATTGTATCGTTTTAAACTTTTACGTTTGCTACCGAAAACAGTGTGCACCTTCTTGTCCTTCTGTCGTGTGGGACACAGAGTCGACGGACGACGCGTTGGACCCTGGTGTCAAATTTTGACCTAATACTTCCTAAAGTCTTTCCAAGTTTTTATTTGATTTTTGACAGCAGAAGCCATACAAGAATCTAAATCTGCGTGAAAAGGACAAATAAAAATTGTATTCACCTGAAAGATTATATTGGGTGCTACAAAACAACCAATAAAGCTGAAAAGATGTCTCATATATCTGAACAATAGCTTTTTTGGTTGTTTTGTAGTAGCGACTTCCAATTCCCATACAAATGTGTTAGAGCCAGACTGATTCATCCATAATATTTATATCGTTACTGTTTACGCTTTAGGTTCTAATTACCTAATACGTAGGTAGCTTTAATTATTGTTTTTACCCTAATACCACCTAACAGTGCCAACCCTATTATCAGGCGGGTCTCGAGCGCAGCAATAACTCGTCAACACCCCTAGGGTTGCCAAAAACAAGCACAATATGGACACCCCACATACAGCTCCTGAGGTTATATCGTTTAAGGGTGTCCCTGGTTTCGGTTGGACGGTTAGCAGAAGAAGTAGACCGAAAGCGCTGAGAAGACTGAAGGATGATAGCACGATGTAGCCTGGAAAAAAGAAGATAGGTCAGTCATTCATATTGTTTATTATTTAGTGACAGGTTTATAATTATTTGACGACAGGTCGATTAATTAACATTATTATTTGGCGACAGATCATTTAATTAACATTATAATTTGGCGACAGATCATTTAATTAATATTATTATTTAGTGACAGATCCATTGTAATTTAATGACAGAATCATTACTGCTTAGTGGCAGAAGAAGTGGCATATTAATTCTTATTCATCTTCATTCATTTGGGACACGGACTCAACGACCCGATGAACCCTGTAGTCAGAGTTTTTCTATTACTCACTACAAGTAGTAGATTCATTATTATTTGGTGAAAAATCTATTATTTATTATTTAGGTACAAACTCATAATAATACATACCCAACATTGCCATTTAGCATTTAGTGATGTATTATTTGGTGGCAGATCCATTATAATTTGGTCGTGCATGATAAAACGTACCTGATACGAAGTTCCTGTTGGGCAGCAAGTGATGTCTTCGAGACCTGCAGCCCAACAGACCCAACACGAAACAAGTAAAGCCAGCTAGGGCCCCAAAGTCAAGGTAGTAGCGGCGGCCGACCTGGAAGTAGAAAAATACTACTGTTAGTTATATTACCTTATCTAGCCGTCAGGATCCCGCTGCTGGGCAATGGCCTCCCCTTCTTCCACTGATCTCGATCCTGTGCTTCCACATGCCAATCCTTAGAAAAATCCGTCCATTTCGTCTCAAAAGACAACAGCTAAAATATATTGGGATATGGGCAGGCAGATGATGAGACAACAGCTAAGTAGGTAGTGTATTGTGTATTCGGTCGGTTGTAAATTATTTTCGCTTAAAAAAGGAATTACGTTATAGGGGTTGATCAATTATTATTTTGTGACAAACCCATTATAATTTTGTGACAGATTTAATATTATTTAGTGACAGACCGATTAATATTTAGTGACAGGTCCACTATTATTTAACATGTGACAGTCCCATTATTATTCAGTGATAGATCCATTATTATTTAGTGACAAATCCATTATTATTTAGTTATAGATCCATTATTATTTTGTGACAGTTCGATTATAATGTGGTGACAGTTGTATTATTTTTTGGTGACAAATCCATTATTATTTATTAATGAACAGGTTCATTATTCTTTGGTGTAATTTATTTTTATTTTTATTTATTTAATCAATTACAATGATATAGCTTAACAGGATAAACCTAATTACTATACAGGGTAAATGAGATCAAAGTTCTTAAAAATAATGAGATCATAAAACATTATTAAGATTGGTTACACCAACAAAAACAAAATAGAAACTAAAAAACATTACTTAAACAAATTATAAATTCTCACAAAAAACTAAACATTCTTTTTTTATATCTGGCCACTTATCTGTGAAGAGATCCAGATGTGGTGCAGCTTGCAGTAAATTTCTCCATAAACTTAGTCCTCGTAGAAGAGGAGACTGGCGGTGAGCCACAGTGCGCGAAGGAGGCAACGCCAGAAGATGGTGCCCCCGTCCACGCAAATATTTGTCAGGAACAAACAAGTGAAATGCTTGTGAAAGCAAGTTCGGGCAACCGTATTCCCCCCGGAGTATGCGACATGTTGGTGACCGGAGTAATTTCAGTGTTTGGCCTGTAATTCCGGTGACTGGCCCAATAATACGTTGGAGTAATACGTTATTTATGACTAATCTCTAATTTTAGTGACCTATAATTTGAACAAAACAGATCTAAGCTTTAGTGACATTATCTAATACTTACGCTGTACATCATATAGAAGCTCAATCCGCTGGTCAATCCCCCACATAAGGTCAACATAAGTGCTGCGATGGTTAAGGAGGCTGTCGCCGAATTGACGGCTTTCAGACTGTTTATTAGACAGCTTTCATATCTAATTGAATTTTATGGACTAATTTTGGTGACCGGTATATAACTTTGGTGAACGGCCTGTAACTTTGGTCTGTAATTTTAGTGACTGACCTATAATTCTGGTCTGTAATTTTAGTGACTGACCTGTAGTTTTGGTGACTGACCTGTAATTATGGTGACTAGCCTATTATTTTGGTGGCTAAACTGTAATTTTGGTGCCTGGCCTGTAATTTTGAACAAAACAGACCTATTATTTGGTGACAAATCTAACACTTACGCTGTACATCATGTAGAAGCTCAACCCGCTGGTCAATCCCCCACATAAGGTCAACATAAGTGCAGCTATGGTTAAGGAGGCTGTTACCGAATTGACAGCTTTCAAATTGTTTATTAGACAGCACAGCTTTCAGATCTAATAGAATTTTACTGAAGGACCTGTAATTTTGGTGACTGACCTGTAATTTTGGTGACCGGTGTATAACTTTGGTGAACGGCCTGTAACTTTGGTCAGTAATTTTAGTGACTGACCTGTAATTTTGGTCTGTATTTTTAGTGACTGACCTGTAATTTTGGTCTGTAATTTTAGAGACTGACCTGTAATTTTGGTGTTTGGCTTGTAATTTTGGTGACTAGCCTGTAAAATTTATGACTAACCTGTAATTTCGGTGACTGCCCTGTTTTTGAACAATACAGATCTTATTATTTGGTGACAAATGTAATACTTACGCTGTACATCATGTAAAAGCTCAACCCGCTGGTCAATCCCCCACATAAGGTCAACATAAGTGCAGCTATGGTTAAGGAGGCTGTTACCGAATTGACAGCTTTCAAATTGTTTATTAGACAGCACAGCTTTCAGATCTCATTGCATTTTACTGACGGACCTGTAATTTTGGTGACTGACCTGTAGTTTAGGTGACCAGGCTATAACTTTGGTGAGATGGCCTGTAACTTTCGACTGTAATTTTAGTGACTGACCTGTAATTTTGGTCTGTAATTTTAGAGACTGACCTGTAATTTTGATGACAAGCCTGTTATTTTGGTGACTCACCTGTAATTTAGATCAGTATAGACTAATTATTTGGTGATCAATATTACTTACGCTGTACATCATATAGAAGCTCAGTCCGCTGGTCAATCCCCCACATAAGGTCAGCATAAGTGCTGCGATGGTTAAGGAGGCTGTCGCTGAATTAACAGCTTTCAGACTGTTGATGGACTTGTATGTCTCCTCGGTGAAGGTGTCGGAAGGTGGCGGTGCTACCCTGTGGAGGAAAAAAAGGTTATTAATGCCTCACCGAGAATCAAACCCGGAACCTTGCGTAACAGTCACACTACCACTGCGCCGATGTCAGCCGTCATTGTCTGATTACCTCAAGTTACAAATAATCATAAATTACACACGGTAAACACGGCAAACACGGTAAACACAAACCGTAGTCTAGTTGGTGAGGTGATGACGGCTTAAAATAGCATCAAACCATTTCTATCCTGTGGGTGCCGTTAGAAGGGACTATAAGGGACACGAGGGTATCATGTGTATTGCAATTTTAGGCGACAGGCTGACAACTTGTGACTATAGTGGTATGATACCTACACGACAATAGTTTAAACGGCCCTCAAATATTTGTCAGACGTAGCCGTAGACGCTCTGCCTATTCCGCAAGTGACAAAGGCGTGATTTGTGTATTTATGTACGTAGTTGGACAGGTCAAGTACCAACATACCTAAAGTATCACCGCTCGAATAAGTAATTACATTTTTCTTTGTTGAAATATCTTTTAGTATGGGTTTGACAGAGCTGCCAAAATTGGCTTATTCGATCGGTGATGCTGTAGAATAACATAAATTAACTCACCTGGGAGATATGACGGCTGTAGTCTTATCCTTCTTCTGACTTCTCCTACTATCTCTGCTCCTCTCCATCTCATCTGCACTCCTGTCCTTTCTAAAACTCGTCACGAACACATCGTGTCTTTCAAAATGCTCCGGCAACCCATAATTCAGTTTCTGTTGGGCTTTCGGTGAAATAGGCGAGGTGTTATGCCGTTGTAAAGATAGATTAGCACAGGACTTCGAAGGAGTTACTTGTGGTGTGCTAGAGATTATGCTTTTTGGTGTATTGTATCTGTGTTCTACAGATTTGTTGGGAGTTATTCTGACAGAAGGCTGACTGGCGTAGCTTTTCAGTTTTCGCGGCGGTGTTGACAGCAATTCATGTAGTTTTTGCGTTGCTATTAGGTTTTTAGCAGGCATTATGGGCGATGAGAATGTAACGTTAGATTTCTTTGGCGTTTCATTGCTTTCGTCGTCAGAAGGGACTATTGCGTATCGCAAAGTTTTTCCGTTGACGGTTTTGACGATTTCTGATGGTATTTCTTTCAGTTCGTTTTCGTCCGGACCGTCGACATTGTATTCTATGATTTCGCTTGAAGGAGCCTGAACTATACGCTTTTTTGTAGGAGAGTAGTCGACTAAGTCATCAAAGTCGTCAGCAATTACTTCATAACGATGTTTTAGTCTAGATTCTTCTAATCCGTCATCGCTTTCGGCGTTCCTATCATATTTCGTTCTTTTTTCCCTTTTGAACTGCGCCATTTCCAAATCCTCGCTCCTTGTCCGACATCGAACTTTATACCTCGTCGGTTTGCAAATTAACGAAGATTGTCTCTGAAAGTTTCTGTTTTGAAACTTAGGCGGCTTTGGAGGCAATTCTGGTGGCGAATCTCTCGTCAATCTTAGAGGATTGTCTGATATATCTGTCCTTACAATCCTATTAGATTCTACTATCTTTCTTGGTGAATTCGCTCCTATAGGTGACATCCTCTGCGTCGTGCGGCATTTTTGAATCTCGCTTTGTCCACAAAACGCGGGATTCGAGTAGTACTTATACACAATTCTTGGTGATTCCATGGTTTTTTCTAAGCGTAGATATTTCCCCGTAAGTTTAAGTCTTAAAGTAACTTGGTGTCTTGAAGCATGATTCCTTTAGGGTGTGCTTTGACCATAACGGTTGAGGTTCGATGGTTTCTTAAGAATAAGTTCTCTTTTTTTTGCAATAACAATTCTTGGGCACTAAACTACGGTTTTTTTTATTCTTTATGTTTCGCCATTCATCGAGTCCTTCGTCAATTCTGTGTCCTACACAAATGAGTGACCGAATGAATCGTTTATTTTTAATTGACGTTGGGTTGGTACTAGATGAATTGAGTCAACATATTACGTCTTCCAGAAGTTTTAAAAGTTATATTTTGTATATCAAAAATGTGTTTAACACGAAATCCTGATAGTTTTTAAACACACACTACACTAACTAAACTTTTAATTTCACTTAAGTGTAACCTTAAGTTTCACATAAAACTATTTTCACTTAAATCACTAAGTTTCACGTTTATTTATAACTAATTTCACTTAATCACTAAAAGAATCTATGTTCTTTTTTCAAACTTATAAATAACGTAATTCCGTCTTTCCTTGGCAACGGTCAACCGTCAACTGGCGAGGGGAGTTCCTTTTTCAAAAAACCTGGATCGGTAACGGCGTTTGCGCACCCCTGCAGCACGCGCTATTCGGAATTTAATTTATATAAAAAATGAGCAAGCGCGAGTTGGTTTAAAGGCTCAATGGTTCCGTCTGTAATATTAGGCGAGAAACACACGCAACGTCGGTTTGTGCGTCGTTCATTCGATTCTCCACCCTACCTGCATATGAATACGGTTTGTGTCAAACGGCATCGCACAACGCTGCGTTGTCTGTCAAATCGTTTGACACAAACCGTATTCGTATAAAAATAAGGTGGAAAATCGAACAAACGACGCACAAACCGACGTTGCGTGTGTTCCTCGCCTTAAGGCACACGTCCGTTGCTACGCAATTTTAGCACCACGTAACGCTTGCGTTAAGAAAATACGAATTTCCACCATATCCCGATACAAATACGGTTTACACTAGTTTATATCAAATTTTTTGACAGACGCATCCGTCGAAACAGCGTTGTGCGATACCTACATACCATCTACGTCTGGCAAACACTTTGACAAATCATATTTGTACGGAAATTCGCATTTTCCTACCGCATGCGGACATTACCTAAGTGAGATTTCCGCCTCTTTTTTACGTGTGTGAAACAATATTTTGTCGATATGGTCTCTGTTATGCATAAGTAGGTACAGGTTTTGTACAGATAGTGTAAGTTTATTCGTAACTCTTCCACTCTAAGACAAGACAACTAGTAGAAAACTACTTAATATAAACTTATTTATCGGAATTTCTACTGGAAAATGCACGTTAACACGTTGGTCCCGGCTTCTGTCTCTACCTTACCTACTCTGACTAACGGTATTGGTTGTGGTCGTTACACAACCATGCCAAAAGTCTACTATTAGTTAGCAGGCGGTTAAAAGTCTGACACCAGGGTACATCGGGTTGTTCGTTGACTCGGTCTCAAACATGAAAAGAAGTAGACTGAAACACTTTTTTATTAGGGTTTAATTTCAATACCTTTTGAGAACCCAACAAAACGGTCCCTAAAAATACTTCAAATTCATAATGACGTAACTGACATATAGTACGAAGAAAAATACACTCTGTGTCCTTACGATAAAGAGTATGTAGTGTAAAAAATACCTTATTGTGCAATTTACTGAATGGCTATTGTACTTAGGGCTGTTTTTATAGGGGTTGAAATGAAAGTAAAAATATTCCGTTAGTCTGACAAATGATAACCTTTTTCGATGGTTTGGCGGTATTTTTGAAGAATCTCACTCAAAAGTGTGGTGCCGGCTTAAAATAGCATCACCCCATATCCTTCCCGTGGGTGTCGCAAGAAGTGACTAACTTAATGTGTATTACAATTTTAAGCGGCAGGCTGACAACCTGTCACTATGGCGATACACAGACTTCTGAATGACTCTCAAACTTTTGTCAGACGTGGTGTAAATGGTAATTTTTACAGCTGTTTACGCCCTGCCTACCCCGAAAGGGATACATTGGCGTTATATTTGTATGTGTCTTACCTGACAGTACGTACGAAACGAAGAAGGATAATGTTATTAAGAGGATTCTGTGCTTCGACACAATCATGTCAGACCCCTACCGCAGGCGGTGTGAAATCTCTGATACCAGGGATCATCGGGTCGTTGGTTTACTTGACGTCCCACGCCATAAGAAGATTTTAGTTACAACACAAATTCGCACAACTTCAAACCTTTAGGTCTAAAAATACAAATGCATTTTAGAATGAACTTTAATTTTATGCAGGTTTTTTAAACACCTGCCTTGGTTGGCAGCTGACTAAGTAAATCGCAGTAGGCATACAGGGTGTAAGGTAAACAGCTCCTCGGTGCATTCAGACCATGAAACTGAACAACTTCAAAATTATTCAGTTCAGCAGACGTAAAATAGGTTTTGATTTCCTAGTACCTAAACGCAGATAGCTGATCGTGCTTTGCAAAAAAAATAACAATCATACATAAGTTTATCACGCCTGTATCCCTTGTGGGCTGTGGGGTAGGCAAAGCATAAATGGCTGTAAAAACAGTCATTTATACCACGCTACCACGCCTGACAAAAATTTGAAAGTCATTCAAAAGACAGTGTATCACTATAGTGACAGGTTGTCTGCCTGTTGCCTAAAAATCTTAACATAAACGAATAAAGAAATTAACGTTTCCTAAAATATTTTCTTGCGGGAATTTCAGGGATTTCATCTTCTTTTTCATGGTCTGACTAAATGTTATCATTAACAGTATTCGGAGAGCTGTCCCTTACACCCTGTACCTTTATGGTTACATACATTTGAATATGTAAAAATATTTTAAAGGTGGGTTCTACTCATAAAACTGAACAACTGTTATTAGAAACTTCTTCAAAATACCTACCTACTATAAATAAAGTTGTCAGTAGCAAACAGATCTTAGTTATACCACAAAGTAAGTATTGGCTAGCGCAATCCAGAGAGTCGGCTTCGAGCAAACGCGGCTAAACTCACTCAGACATCCACACGCGTCGTTTACACGCTCTGTGGAACCGTGTCGAACCGGCTTTGGTTGAGTGTGAACGGCGCGTTCGGTGCGGGCGGACGGAATGGCGAGTAAATAAAAATATTTTTGTGATGTGTTTGGGTGTAATAATAATAACACCACAGAAAATAATGAAAAGTAAGTAGAACTCTTAATATTTGATAAATAAATACATACGTACTTCAAAACACTAGAAATGGAGGGATTTCTTTTAAAAATCTTATTTTTCGTTCGTAAAATGTGCTTTAGCGTTTTAGGTACGTACCTACGTAGAAGTAGGTAGGTTGCGTTTTAGTTGGATTTGGTAGGTTAAATGGGTTAAGTAAGGTAGGTACCTATCCACAGTAGATAGATACCTACCTAGTCAGCATTTGAGGTGTAGCGATGAGTACCAAAATACCGATAGCAAAAGGTCCAGGTTATGTGATCTTCATTTCCGATCATCAGGTAGGTACCTAGTACCTACCTATGGTAGTCCAAATGATATTTATTATCAGGTAGGTACCTAGTACCTACCTATGGTAGATATTTTTTCATTACTTCGTCACGGCAGCTGGTGACCTTCGAAACTATAGTAGGTAAGTAGGTACTTATACTTCGAAATTTAGGTAGGTACCTACCAACTTACACCTACAGATACAGCTGCCGATTTTTTTCCGGGCGCGTCCCCGCGTTTTTCATGTCGTCATGTTCATGTCATGATAGGTACCTACCAACCTACCTACCTACCGTTCCCAGCGCGTATCGCCCGCCAATACATTGGTAGGTAGGTAATCTGTGTGCGACTGACTACTGACGGTACGTTTGTCTTTCATGATTGCTTGACTCCCTGTTCAAAAATACCTACCTTTCAAGTGATGGCAAGATAGGTGTTTTTTGGGCCTTTCTTTAGATAGAAACACTTGTTTTCCGTGGAAAACACCGACGAACGACGTGAGGAACCCTTTTTCGTGTCGGTCATTGCCGCCGGCTGGTCCTCTACCTACCTACTACCTACTTACCTACCTGCCTACCTCGCTATGCTCACCACCTAGTCTTGCCAAACGCATTGCCTATCTACCGATGTAGGTGGGGACCTACTTATTTCCTATTAGAAATATGACTTTCTACTCAGGTAAGTAAATACCTACTTCCATAAGGTAAAAAAAAAACATATCGGCCAGGTAATTTCGGAGTTTATCAATTGCATAATAATATACCTAATTCATACTTACAAACGATAGGTAACTTCATAAAAAACAGAAAGTAAAAGTAGCAACCCTAAAGAGTAGCAACCCTAAGGAGCTGGCCTTCTGTAAATTCTCTATTTTGTGGTTATGTCGCAGCCAACTGGTTAAAAACGCTGTGTAATTAAACAACTAGTTATTGAATCAAACGCCGCCATCTAACCAAACAACTAGTTCACTAGCTGAATTTTAAAGCATTCCAAACGTTCAACACAGCGACGGACCGAAAACCCGCTGTATAATTGAATAAGTACGTTTTTACGCCACTGTGGCGCTAGAGTCGGTTTGTTTACAAGATGGCGTCAGCAGCACAAAAATCAAGACCGTATTTTGTTATTTTATGTTAAATAATCAGTAATTAGCGTAATCAGTGCTGTTTCATTGTTATAAGTGATGGAGACGCCTACGGGGGAAACGTCTGAACAAAAATTCAAACAGTTGTTTGAAGAAACTCTGCGAAATTATGAAATCTAACATCAAGGTACTTTTGTTGTTATTACACGAATATTGAGTCATTAAATGTTTATTGAACTGTCACAAACCTAATAAAACATGGGTAATTCGTTACGTAATCATTCAATTTGCAGTATCTACTAATTTTCGATCAAAATAGAGTGATGTGAACGTAGGTACTTACAAAGTATAAAGCCCTATACAAACTGCAGCGGGATTCGGATGGGTACTTGGGTAGCGTAGTGGAACTCAATCGCTTGACAATGACAATATGTACCAGTCACAATACCGCGCACCCACGTACAGAGCCGGTTCCGCTCCTGTTTGCATAGCTCATGCTCGGGGTTAGACTGTAGGGGAGACTGGGGTTGCTTGCACTTAAGGCAAACGTTGTTACTGATGAGCAACATTTTCCATTCCCGGTCAAAAAATTTTAGGTCATCATGGCGACCCACAGGTCGAATTATTTATAAGTCCCAGTATTAAGACTGTAGGGCCCTACAGGCTAATCTAAGCATCCCAGATGAAAACTTTTTAGATAAAAGTTGTTGTATATGAGCCATTCTAATCATTTCCCTCAAAAAATAGATGGGTCCATGGGATCCTTTAACGGGGCCCTGGGGGCCTCTGACCGATTTAGGGCCTCCAGAGAAAAGTGTTCTAGGTAAAAATTGTTGCTGATGAGCAACCCTTTACATTCCCGTCAAAAAACAGGGGAGTCAATATGATCCCAAGGGGGCTTATTGTGGAGGGGAAAAGGGGGGGTCAATTTTTTTCTTTTTACTGGCAGCCTCCTTTCATATAGCTCAATCAGTCAAACCACCCTAACTAAGAAAATTTTGAAAAAGTGTAATTTGTATGGCCGCCCCCCTAGTGCACTCCAACCCCAGTCTCCCCTATAGTCTAGCCCTGAGCATGAGCTATGCAAACCGGAGCGGAACCGGCTCTGTACGTGGGTACGCGGTATTCTGACTAGTACAAATATCAAGTAATTGAGTTCCGGACTTCCGTTACTCACGTACCTACCCACCCGGATTCCGCTATATTTTGAATAGGCTTACTTTCAGATCACAGAATCAGACATACGCGGGCTCTGCGCGTGTTGACAGTTTGGTACGCACCCACTGGGCAAACCACGCGCTGCCCTTGCGTTTGCGACTCGCAACGCAACGCGTAAGCTGTGCGTGTGACATTATAATAACGCGTGTGGCGCCCGCGTATGTGTGAATATGCCCTAACACACATGGCTACCCTAGCACATTGAACGTAAGCCAGTTGGCTAACCGTCATATAGCTGTAGTGTAGAACGTTATCTTCAACCACTTAGCGGATGAATGTTTAGTTGTTTGGTTAGATGGCGACGTTTGATTAAAGAACTAGTTGTTTAATTACACAGCGTTTTTAACCAGTTGGCTGCGACAGTTATACTATGTCTTCGGCTATTAGATAAAAAAAATTCAACATTAAGAAAGTAGGTAGCTGTATAGGTACATTGCTTATATTGCTTACCTACTTACATTTTGAAATGGGAAGGACAAGGACAACATATTATACATGCTTAAAGTTCCAGTATGAGATACACACAGCCAATTCGAAAAAACACAACAACATTTTGAATTTGGAAGGGCATGGTACTGATCTCGTACCTACTGATCGACCACTTTCGGCAGCCAGCAGCCAGTTTGAATTTGGAAAGGCATACCATTTCTCGAGGCGCCAAAACGCTCTTAACACGTTCCCTGCCAAATACGAGTATATTCGTAGTAGCTGACCTGGCACCCAGTGCCACCTACGAGTATAGTCGTAGAGGTTTGTATGAGATTATTAACTAGATTTTTAGGATTGGCAGTGGTTGGAGGGCGGAATGAAATAGTTTGGCATTGGAAGTACAACATACTTTTATCAGGTAAAAAGTTACATAATTATTTTTTCGAATATATTAGGTTGAAAATATGAATGAGTGCAATATTTTGAAACAATTTTCTACGCATAGAGCGGGTTTTCGGGGCAAACTGGACAGTATAAATCGTTTCCCTGCGATTTTTTTCTTTGGTGCATATGTAGCAGTACGATGGTAGAATTAGGATTTCGGCCTAAATACTAGATTTTTGGCCAAAAGTCGGCATATGGCAAAATCGAAGACTTCCTTCGACCAACTTCCTAAGCTGATCCAGGTTTTTGGTCAAAATCCTTGAATTTTACCGCTACCTCCAACCCTCGAGGGATGCCCTGGACGGCAGGGGGTAGCGTCGGACGCCCAGGAAAACCAACGCCCGCCACCTTTTATCCTTCACAGTGTCCGGCGCCACCCACGCCCTCCAGGGCGACCGGCGCTACTTTGTAACGTAAAAGTAGGTCCGACTCTACCCCTTCCCATCCATGGCGTCCCTAGAGGGTTGAAGGTAGCGTCAGACACCCTGAAAGGTAGGAGGTAGGATTAGACTTCCTTGAGGGTGGGAGGTAGCGTCAGACGCCTTGAAGGGCGTGGGTAGCCTTGTACACTCTGGAGGATGAGAGATGACGGGCGTTGGATTTTATGGGGGTCCGACGCTACCCCCTGTCGTCCAGGGCGCCCGACGCTATCTCCGATCCTCCAGAGCGTCCAGTAGTACATCCAACTTGTGGTGTCCGACGCTCTCCCCTACTCTCCAGGGCGTCCGAGGCAATCCTGCTGTTCAGGCTGTCTGACGTTATCCCCTCGCCCTTCAGGGTGTCCAACGCCTTCAAGGTGTCCAACTCTACACTTACAGACCAGAGGGAGGTGCATAACGTGCATCTCGACTCCTTGTTCCCCCGATTTGCAAAAAAGCCATAGAAATGAAAGGAAAGCCAAAAGATTTCAGCCAAAAACCTGGATCAGCTTAGGATTATGGCCTAAGGATGTCTACAACTTTGCTATATACCGGCTTTTGGCCAAAAACCTAGGATATTGACTAAAATCTTAATTCGGCCATCGTACTGCGACACATTATACGACATGGCTTTATTATCACCAGATACGATCATTTTATATTTGAAACTCATTATGTGATTCACATCTTTGAGATGTACATCCGGTGTGTAGCGCCCTTTACTATCGCAACTGAGGTATAAAGTGGGCCGAAACTCAAGCGATGCGTCTTGCCTTCATACGTAAATGAACAGGGCTAAAAGTTACCCAGAAATACCCTGTTTTCCCACCAAAATTTACTACGATTATACTCGTAGTTGGCAGTGTCATACAAAAACCATACCTAATTGCCACACTACGAGTTAACTCGTAGTTTGTACCGGGCTCCCTTGCCAACTACGAGTATACTCGTACCTACCATTTTGTATGGTGGCAAATGCCGTAAGAAATATTAGCTACGAGTATACTCGTAATGGCAGGCAACGTGTTAAAGTGTCAAATATGAACTTCGGCTACCAGATAAAAAATAACAACATTATTACTATTACATATTTTGAATTTTGAAGGGCATGGCACGTGCGCACGCGCACGGGAGTGTAACGGTCGCGAACAGCTGCTCGCGGCAGATGTGCGCAGGGGTCGACAACCGTGCGAGTCCGCACTACAGACAGACTACTCTCTCTCTCTCTCTCTCTCTCTCTCTCTTCGCGTGAGACACCTAGGGACACCCAGTCACCTAGTCTTCCAACGACCTGGTATAATCCATCCGCTATCATAGTGTAGTACAAGCTTAAACGGGAGGCCAATTTACGCTGGTCGCAATACTAAGATTACTACGCGAGTCGCGACCAGCGTAACTTGGCCAGCCGTTTAGGCTGGTCATGAGTCATGAACATGATTATGACCATGACACTATGATAGCGGATGGCTTATATCAGAGTTTTGCTAGCGCCTAGCGCCTTCTACATGTAGCAGGCCTAACAATGAAGGCGGCAGTAACAACCGCCGTCGATGTAGGTATTCAAATCATAGACAGCAACCGGGACCGACGGCTTAACATTCTCTCTGAAGCACGGAATCTTCTTACTTTGTGGACAATCAGGTGGTTCGCCCTGTAGTATCCTAAACAGACTAGGAAAAAATCACAAAGTGACTTCAACTTAGTGAGTGAAAAGGACCGAAGGTCAAAGTAGGTCCTACTTACGTTATAATAAGTATAACATAACAAAAAACATAACCCTGCATCTGGCAGTCGGGTATAAACATTGGTAAAAATCGATTAACTGAGCAATTGCATGTCTACGGAAGATATTATGTTTGACGTATGTTCTTTGGGGAAAGTTATTCAGTTTAATCAGTTTAATTAAGCTTAGTTTAGGTTTTTTTTTGTTCGGAACCGGATCAATGTTTGTTGGTCCAAAAATAAATGTACCTACAAAATATGTTTTGTATCCCTGCAATTTAAACGTAGGGGTGTTTGCCCGCATACAATGCTCAAGTTTTGAATGATATTATTGACGTTGTACGAATAATCGATATTTTGACCTTGGTAAAGGTCCTCTAATCTTTCTCCAGTTCGCGAAATACCCGCTAAACCTTGGTATTAGGTGTGTGGTGCCGGCTTAGAATAGCACCACCCCATTTCGTAGGTGTCGTAAAAGACATCTAAAGGATAACTCCAGGGAATGGGCAGCAGCGATCCTTGTGAATATTACATCTTGCATTGTACTGCCCTCGCCAATCCGCCTGCCAAACGTGGTTGTAATGGCTAATACTCCTTAATATGCAAGGTAAGGCAATGCCAACAGTGGACTTCAGGTAGCTGTTATAGTGGTAGTAAATAGGTTAATAAATTGACGTGAATCTCGAAGCACAGAAACATAATATCAATTCGTAGGCATAATCAGATTGTTTTCATTGCTTACTAGTCCCGTTAGTTAGCCGATTAATACTTCGGATCGTCATACCGGTACCAAATTTTAATATGTCAATAAACATGACATAAGCTCTAGAAAACCGCCGGGAGACAAGCTGATGAGGGCCTGTCTCCCGCAGAAATGACGTCATCAAGATGGCGGCCGCCGCATTTAGAAAACTGCAAATTGTTTGAAAACTATAAGTTGCATTGTCATGTGCATGGTATCAAATGAAAGCTAATTAATTGTTCTACATATTTGTCTTGAACTACGACCAGGTACATAGCATGATTTTGAAATTAAAAGACTTTATGTAAAAAAAAACAGTAAATAGTTTATTTGTATGGCTATAGAATTCAAAATAATCATTTTTAACAAAAGTGATATAGAAGAAAAGTAACGCTCAATGCAATAGCTAAAAAAATCTAAAAGAACTTTATTGTTCGAATAAAGAGACCTTAAGTTACACTGATTTGAGTACAACGCTGTCTCTTTCCGCGCCACTTCTATTTGTTGTATATGCACGTGTGTGGTGTCAAATGAAAGGTAATTAATTGTTCTGCATTATTCTTCTGAAGCACAACCAGGTACATAGCATGGTTACAAAAATTTAAAAACTTTAAAAGCTATTTTTTGTCAGGTTATAGAAACTAAAATAATACTTACTTACTCCGCTGGTTCAGCGACCCGAAGTGGATCTTGGCCTCCGATGCAACTGCACGCCACACTTCCCTGTTCTGCGCAGTTTGCTTCCAATCAGGCTTTTGGAGTGTAGGTCCTTCAGAATTCCGTCAGTCCAGCGAAATCTAGGTCTTCCGACAGGAACTCCAATACAGGTTAGAGGGTTTGGAGGTCTAAAAATGCATTGAAAAGGCTGGAAAATTTGCGAATCCGAGCGAGACACACTAAAGAGGTGAGACTTAAGATCTTAGGGTGAAAGAAACTACACTGAAAGAGAAAATGTTGGACACAATGATGCGAAATAGATGTAGAAGAAATCACAAAATCCTAGCGGAACAAGATAAAGAGTGGCAGGATAAATACGATAAATTGCACACAAGATGCAAGAATACAATAAGAAATGCTTACGTTCTAGGACACTTCCTAGAACGCAAAGTTGGAGAAATAAAGACACCAATTAGATCAAGTGAAATTCGTAAATTTTATCAGGAAATAAGATTGGTCAAGAAAGGATACCAGCCCGTCGCTCAGTTTCTTGATAATGACGAAGGAAATCTCGTTTCTGACCCGGAGAAGCTGTAAACTGAACGGTACAAATATTTTAAGGCCCTGCTAAATTGCTTGCTGGTAGTTTTCAGTCTAAATTAGCGAGATATATGTGAAGCGGAAAGCTATTATGCACCTGAAGAACAACAAATTCCTGAAAATTTGCGATTTTCACTTGATCTAATTAGTGTCTTTATTTCTCCAATTTTGCGTTTTAGGTGGTGTTTTTTCGCATTTCTTATAGTATTCTTGCATCTTGTGTGCACTTTATCGTACCACTCTTTATCTTGTTCCGCTAGAATTTTGTGATTTCTCCTTTCTTCTACATCTATTTCGCATCATTGTGTCCATCATGTTCTCTTTGAGTGTCGTTTATTTCTCCATAAGATCTTAGTCTCACTTCTTTAATGCGTCTCATCGGGTCGTTGAACGACTCGGTGTCCCATACGAAGAGAGAGAGAACGTGTCTCGGGTTCGGAAATTTCCCAGCCTTTTTCAATGCATTTTTAGACCTCCAAACCCTTTAACCTGTATCGGAGTTCCTGTCGAACGACCTAGATATCGCTGGACTGACCAAATTCTGAAGGACCTGCACTCACTCTAAAAGCCTGATTGGAAGCAAACTGCGCAGAACTCCAAAAGCCTGATGGGAAGTATAGCGTGCAGTTGCATCGGAGGCCAAAATCCACTTTAGGTCGCTGTGTCAGCGTAGTAAGTAAGTATTATTTGAGTTTCTATAACCCCATAAAAAATTGGTTTCAAAGTCCTTTTTTTAATATTAATTCTTTAACTATGCTATGTAGCTGGTTGTGCTTCAGAAGAATAATGCAGAACAATTAATTACCTTATATTTGACACCATACCCGTGCATATACTACAAATAGTAGTGGTGCGGAAAGAGATAGCGTTGTACTCAAATCAGTGTAACTTAAGTTCTCTTTATCCGAACAAGAAAGTGCTTTTAGATTTTTGTAGCTATTGCATTGAACGTTACTTTTCTTCTATATCACTTTTGTTAAAAATGATTATTTTGAATTCTATAGCCACACAAACAAACTAATTGCTGTTTTTTTTTTACATAAAGTCTTTTAATTTCGAAATCATGCTATGTACCTGGTCGTAGTTCAAGACAAATGTGTAGAACAATTAATTAGCTTTCATTTGATACCATGCACATGACAATGTAACTTAAAGTTTTCAAACAATTTGCAGTTTTCTAAATGCGGCGGCCGCCATCTTGATGACGTCATTTCTGCGGGAGACAGGCCCTCATCAGCTTGTCTCCCGGCGGTTTTCTAGAACTTATGTCATGTTTATTGACATACTAAAATTTGGTACCGGTATGACGATCCGAAGTATTTTGACTAAATTCGGGATTAACTTACGCCGCTATACAGGCTTGTCATTAAGAAAGATTGAAAATATCTGATTATCATACGAAAGATGGTTCCGTGCTACGAAGGGCATATTAAACCCTCGTTCCTAGGGTGTTTTGTAGGCTTGACCTTATAATTGTCTGATGTTTGCGTGCTTCGGAAGGCACAACCGTCCGTCCCGGTCACTGCCTACGATTTTGGTATGAAGACGGCGTTTGTTACATAACCTACTAGTAGTAGGTAGGTACTAAGGCAGATGAAAGACTTTGATACGTGGTTCATCGGGTTGTTTTTTTAGCTCGTTATCCCTTACGACAGAAAAAGACCTTGGACCAACCCATCAGAATAGGGAAGCAAACAACAATGTTTATTTAGTTTATTGTTTATTTTTTTATCTTTTGAGTTTTTTATTACAAATATTGATATTATTTTAAACAAGGTTTCCATACAAAAGACATAAACGCGTTCGATCGTGTAGGTGACCAAATTGAAAACTAGGTACTATGGCGATTTTTTACATTTTTCTTTGAAGGTAGGCTACCTTTATCTAAAAATTTTGTTAAGTATAATATAAAACTACCTACATAACCGCGAACAATGCCTCGCTTCAAACATAGCTAGTTGAGAACCGTTCAAAAGCTACGTAAACGCAACAAAAACTATGAAACCGCTTTTCATTTGTGTGTTTCAAATACAGTGTGTGTTCGAGATATACCTACCTAACAAAATGTCGAAAATTACCAAAGCCAAGAAGAGTCGCACGAAGTCTTCGCGAGCTGGTCTTCAGTTCCCGGTCGGCAGAATCCACAGTTTCCTACGAAAAGGGAACTTCGCGCCAAGAATCGGAAGCGGTGCCGCTATCTACCTGGCAGCTACGCTGGAGTACCTGGCCGCAGAAATCTTGGATCTAGCCTCGAACGCAGCCGAAGACAACAAGAAGACCAGGGTGCAGCCAAGGCATATACTTCTGGCCATCAAGAATGATGAAGAGCTCAACAGAATGTTGCTAGGAGCAACCATTTCGTCAGGAGGTGTCCTACCTTCGATTCAACCACAATTGTTACCAAAAAGAACAGTCAAAACCAGTCAAGAATAGAACCAGAAGAATGTTTGAATAGAAAGTTGTTCCGAAGAGGAAAATCGTATTGCAATTTACCTGATTATCACGGTATACCATAGTAAGGATGTCTAAGTAACTTTTATGTATTCAATTCATTTATTAAATACGACACATGGCTTACAGTTTAAAAACCAGGCGCACACAATGCTGAGTCAATAAGTGTATATTTATGTATAAGTATTTATTCACGAAGGCTGACGAATAGCCTGATGACAAAGTCCTTTTCAGGACTGCAAGTACTTCTGGAGTTTCAAATTGATTACCGTCTATACTCAAAGTTTACGATTTCATTAACTGCCTACTTATCGGAACTTATCCCTTACACACACGTGGAGAAGAACGAGATATCTCCGAGAAGTAACAAGAAGGGTACAAGCCAAAAGGAGATCAAGATATTCATAAAACTGAACAACTTCCCCCATGGAACAGGTCGGGATAAGAAAAATGTTAAATCAATCAGCTGATCGGCAATTTTGTATGGGAGATCCAATTTTTTTTCGTATTTCGTCTCGTGTTTCAAAGTTGTTCAGTTTCATGAGTACTTTGACCTCTTTTCGGCTTGTTACTCTCTGTGGATGCCTAGAATCCCCAGTTTGATTAAATGCCCGCTTGCCGCACACTGTATTTTATCGTGATTTATTCGTGACATCACATAGGAATAGGACTACAGCAGTTCACTGCTGGACGTACACCTCCCCCATAACCTGATTCATAGAAAAATGGGACCCGAAATGGCAACACTATTGTTTGCGTCTTTTTCTTAATACATGATATTTAAGCAAGATGATAAATATGCCATTTCGAGACCCCTTTTTCTATGAATCAGGTAGTTCGCCACAAGGCACGACCACCTAGATATCATATCATACTAAACTGTCCCACCAAGATATAGGTTTGTGGCGATAGAGACAGTATTAAACGCTCTGCCTAACCCACAAAAGACAAAGGCGTGATTTATGTATGTATATCCAACCAAGGTCTCTGTAATAGCGAAAATTGTGTTTTTCATTTTGTAGGTTATGGTTTGTAAAAATAGACCTGGAGCTGAAGTAAATAAAATCTTTATATATTAAATTTTATTCAATTAGTTTGCTATTCCTAAAAAATAAAAAATTATGTTCATTTATTAAACTATGTTATTTTATTAGCTTTTAGAGTTTATTAGGTAAATAGTAATAACCGAATATGCTACTGAGTTTGAAATAAATAGGTAAATTCATAAAATAAAATGTATTGTATAAATAAAATGTAGTAGATAATATTCTAAATGAGTGATAGTGGGTTTTATGAACTACCCGTAAGTTGTAACGTATAAAATATCTTGGGCTTCGTGGGTCATTGAAAATAAACTAATTATTTCGTACCCTTCAACACAAACGATATCATCAACAACCAACAGCCACACACAAGTTCACAGTCGACTACTGCTCTCTTCGTGTGGGACACCGAGTCATCCAATAACCCGATTAACCCTGGTGTCATAGTTTTTCAACCGCCTACTACAAGTAGCAGGCCTCAAGACCGCCGTCTTATTCATAGTCCACTATTGGACGTGAGCCTCCGAAATTGGCGTCAATTTACTATAATTATTCACAACCTACTTTAAAATGGTGTGGTCCTATCCCATCTAAACACACGCTCTGAAAAATATGTACTTACCTACATTATTCGTGCTTCAGAAGGCATGATCAACGGTGTGTCCCAAGAAGTACCTTAAACAGTTTAGCTATCTGACAGCTGACACCAAACCAAAGAGAGAACAAACTACATACATATATCACGCCTTTGTTATTTGCGGTAACGGTTACGGCTGTAAAAAAATGAGTATTTACACCACGTCTGTCAAAAGTTAAGTCATTCAGAAGACCGTCGTTCTATCACCGTAGCTACAGATCTTCAGACTGTCGGCCAAAATTGCAATAAACCACCTTTCAAATCCCTTAGTCGCTTCTTACGGTGGTGGGGTAAGAACAAACTCATAATGATGAATTGATAATATGAAGTATGTGTGTCGCCAGGGAATTGAACCCGCTGTCTCAGCCAGCAGTTGAACAAAGGTTTGTGACCAGCCTAAACGGGAGGCCAAGTTACGCTGCTGGTCGCAATACTTAAATACTACGCATCCAGCATAACTTGGCCTCCAGCTTAGGCTGGTTGTGATACTATGATAGCGGATGAACTATATTAGTCGTTGAATAGACGTATTGCCTTCTAAGAAACTTAATATATTGCGGCCCTGAAAAGGGCCTTGTCACACTAAAATTTTTATATGCCAAAAATCAACGAATATCTTCCTTAATCATCTTCTTATCCGCCAAATCCATATAATGTTCTTCCTTGTCGCTTCAACGCGTAGACGACGTCCATGGCGGTAACGGTCTTCCTTTTAGCGTGTTCTGTATAAGTGACAGCGTCGCGGATGACGTTTTCTAGAAAAACTTTGAGCACGCCTCGAGTTTCTTCGTAGATAAGTCCAGAGATCCTCTTGACGCCGCCTCTTCTGGCTAATCTTCTGATGGCCGGCTTTGTGATGCCCTGGATGTTGTCACGAAGAACTTTTCTGTGTCTTTTCGCGCCCCCTTTACCTAATCCTTTCCCTCCTTTTCCGCGACCTGTCATTTTGACGTTTGATGGTTATACAAAAATTGTAGATTATAGTAACTGTCTGTTTGCTTGAGATTTTGAATTTTGAATGTGCGCTCGCGGCTGTGTTAGCGCCTTTTATAAGAATTGATGAGATTTTTTTTGAGGGTAGCTATAAAAAATCTTTTCAAGTCGTAACCTACGAAAGTTACAATTATGTTGGTTGATCTCTCTGTACTCTCGCTAATGTAATCTCAAGATGGGAACTATCAAAATGTTACAACTATGCCATCATTTCCTCACAATCAGTTTTTAAATCACTTGTGACGAAAAAAACAAAAATGGCGCCATCCTCATCAGCGAAAAAACCTCCGAAGGCGTTAATGAAGCCAATCGAGAAACCGATTTCAAAATCGAAGAAGATCAAGAAGAAGAACTACCAAAACTTTTCAATATACCTCTACAAGCTGCTAAGACAAGTGACACAGGACAAGATGGGTATTTCAAGAAAATCCATGCTGATTATGAACAATTTCGTCTACGACATGATGGAGAAACTTGCATCGGAAGCGGGAAAACTAGTATCCATATCTAAGAAGAACACATTGAGCAGTCGCGAAGTACAGACAGCAGTGAAACTTATAATCCCGGGAGAGTTAGCAAAACACGCAAACATGGACGCCTTGAAAGCAGTGACTATGTACCACAACAGTCAAGAGAAATGACGACTTTAGGAAGAATTTAGGAAATAAATTAATGATAGAGTATTTTTAATAAATAATGTTTTTATTGTGATTTTTCATAGAAGAATTAGGCCCTTTAAGGGCCGCCAAATGCTTCTCAAGTTTCATGGTAACTACGTCTAATGAAATAAGGTATACAAAAATTACACTGTCTTACAAACAGTTACAAAAATTCACATCACATAACTGCACCCTACTCTGTTTTATTATCTATTTTTGATGCTGGCTTTAAATAGCATCACCCTATTGCTTACCCGTGAATTTCGCAATAGGCGACCAAGGGATACGAGGCGTAGGTACATTTGTTTAACAATTTTAGTTGACAGGCTGACAACCTGTCCCTACTAGTACATAATCTTTCTTATAAGGCCCTCAAATGTTTTATTAGACGTTTTGATATCACCAGTTTCTTTTATGTGGTCATTTTGTTAGTGCTCTGCCTACCCTGCAAGGGGTGAAGGCGTGATTGGGCGCCCGCCAATACTTATTTAAAGTGTGTATGTGTATTTGTAGGTATTTTACGTATGTTATTTTATTTATCAAATACTATTGTATCGATAAGTAAAAGCTAAGTAGGTACATCGGGTCGTTGAACGACTCGAGAGGGTGTAGGTGTACATTATTTTATTTCTAGTAACCTACATAAGGTGTAAAAAAATCAAATGCATATATTTTATCGGGTAAACCAGCCCATGAAACTGAACAACATGCCTTAATCACGCCTTTATCCCTTGCGGGATAGGCAGAGCGCCAACGGCCGTAAAAATACGGTCGTTATCGTCACATCTGACAAATATAGGATGAAATTTTACTAGTGCTTGATATCAACTGAGAACCAGCTAGTTATAAGGAACAACTTCCCCCATAGGTTGAAATATAAAAAATATTTTGGACGTCCCATAGTAAGTCTAATCAGCTGATCGCCAATTTTGTATGAGAAGCCTACATTTTTTTTCTCCTTTGAATCTATGTTCCTTGGGGAAAGTTGTTCCTTATCACCAGCCGGTTCTGAATTTTCGCTCACTAGTAAAATTTCACCCTATATTTGAGGGTCGTTTTAGCTATTATCATGTATCGCTATATCAATAGGTTGTCAGTCTGTCGCCTAAAATTGAAATACACGTGAAACCCTCGAGTCCCATCTTACGACACCCACAGGAAAGATATGGGAAAATTAAGAACATCTACGTAGGCACTAATCTAATCATAAACGACGGGACTAACAGATTAACATGTCTTCTGAAGCAAGCCCTTACACCAGCTTTTAAATAAACGAATAAGGGTACGCAAATATTTCTTTTTTGTCACCTACCCTCGATTTAATCTGTTATCATCTTGTGGGTAGTTGACAAAATCTTTACATGCTGCCACCCTCTGGGGTGAAAGTGCCGTGCGGTAGCGGCTAAGAATTGTACCACCCCTATTCTACTCAGGGTGTTTCGTAAAAGGCGACGTAGAGTTTTTGACCTTGGCTACAATATCTGCCGACTATGATCAACCGTATCGTGGCGGTAATACCACCTACTACGGGCATTCCAAAAGAGGGTTAACGTCAGGCAGGCGGACGGTCGTAAAAATAAGCTGTATCCTTTTGCAACATGATTTTGTGTTCAAACAAAAGATGTGTGCCGACCCCAAGTAATTGGGATAATGGGCAGGAAGATGATGGACCCTCGCGTGTTTAACTGGAGTGACCAAAATGAATTGATTGAGTAAAAATTTCGTTTTTGTACTGAATTTATGCACCTTAGAACTCATTATGTTTAAGATTAGAAAGTACTAGTAATAAAATCAAATAAATGTGCCAGTGGTATTATCAAATTTAGTAAAAAGATTTACTCATCGTCAGAGTCGTTTGTCGACTCGGAAAACTAGATGTTACTAAAAGAAGTTTATCTTCTTATTTCGTGTGGGACACTAAGTCGACAAACGACCCAATAAAGAATAAACCCTGGCGTCAAAGTGTAAAGTATTCATGATTGTACTGATTAAGGAAATCTGAACGTGAGGGTAGACAGAATCATAACACAAATGCAACTACCCTCAACTAAGAAACTGAGCTCGCTGAACTACACACAAAATGCGAACCTAAAAATACTATAAAAGCACCCACAAAATCGTGCTCCCGATTAGTAAGTCTCTTAACGCTGCATCACAAACTTGACAAGTCAGAAAATGGCGCGAACCAAACAGACAGCTCGGAAATCCACAGGCGGGAAAGCGCCCAGAAAACAGTTGGCGACAAAAGCAGCCAGAAAAAGCGCTCCAGCAACCGGAGGAGTGAAAAAACCTCATCGCTACCGTCCCGGCACCGTCGCGCTACGAGAGATCCGGAGATACCAAAAAAGCACAGAGCTCCTCATCAGAAAACTACCGTTCCAGCGATTAGTTCGAGAAATCGCTCAAGACTTCAAAACGGACCTGCGTTTTCAGAGCTCGGCGGTCATGGCATTGCAGGAGGCTAGTGAGGCGTATTTGGTTGGGCTGTTTGAAGACACGAACCTTTGCGCGATCCATGCGAAGCGCGTCACTATCATGCCAAAGGATATCCAGTTGGCGCGAAGAGTCCGGGGTGAACGAGCTTGAAGAAATAAGAAAATCAAAATGGCTGTTAATTTTTTAGAAGTTTTTGAAGAAAATGTGATTCGCGCCATTGCTTTGACGCAACTGCAACTTTATATAGCTAGATTAAAATAACCTAATTTATTTATGACAGGTGGTGGATGGACAAAAGCCCTTTTTAGGGCTGAATATAATAAGTTTCAAATGTCTACGTCTATCAGTCACACACGGCCTTTCCCTGGATACCCTTGCCTTTGTGGATGTTTGCTACACTTGTCTCACACTTTAGTAGTAGGCGAGTGCAGTGCAGTCCAAAAAGGTGTGATCACAACACAGTTCATTGTTGGTATTTATGACACACATGGGTAGTGCTACTCTAATCTCCCACCACACTTCACCACACCAGTATAATTCAAGAAATATCGAAAAATCTAATTGGGCTATTGGTACCTACATCCATTAATGTTATTAAATTAAATTAATGCTATTAAATCAGGGTTCATTGGGCCGTTGGACAACTTGGTGTCCCACTCGAAAAGAAGAAGATTAATGCTTGTATATCTACCTACTCATTTTGAGAATGAGACATAACGTGCCGAGATCTACCTGTAACGTCCCAGTAGGAACATACCTGCTTTATAGCAATATTTTATATTTATCTATCATTCAATACAGTCCAGAATTGTCCGAAAATAAAGATGGTTCCGTGCTTCGGAGAGCACGCTTACTAAGTCGTCGGTCCCAGTTGCTGTCTATGATCATTTAGCCGGCGGTCGTTACACAACCATGTCAAAGACCTGCTACTAGTAGTAGGCGGTTGTAGAACTCCTGACGTCAGGGTTCATCGGGTCGTTGGATGATACGGTGTCCGGCAAGAAAAGAAGAAGGTTCAGATCAGTATCGCCCAGCTTATACCTACATGTTAAAGAACATTCTTGTAACTGCATAGGTAATAAGAAATTTCCTAGAAATCAATCATCAATCATCACATAAAATTGTAGAAGGTAGAATCAGAAAACAATTTATCATAATACCTTATTTTTGCTAAATCAGCAGTGGCTTTCTCACTGGTATTGCTCCAAATATACTCACTGGTGGCGCCACCTGGTGAGCACTTTATAACTAAAGTATTCTGTACCAGATTTTTTAAAATTCGACTGTTTTTCGATGTTTTAAAATAAATTCTGTTATATTTTATTGAACTATTTTTAATCTTATTAACTTATTATAACGTATAGGTGATCAGTTCGCACGACGTTTAGAGGTATATTTGTCATTTTTTTAGTTTGTCACTATACTAAAATGAAATACCTAAAAACTTTAAAAATTACGCCGACATAAGGCATTGACTTTCCGGCAGCTATCACCATTAGTGTTAATTAAACAAACGTGCAAAAATATTTTAGTGAAACGTCACAGAATACCTAAATAATAGTCAAAAGTGCCCCAATTCTAGTAAATTTGCGTTTGATTGGCTGCAGCTGCAGTTATTGATGTTCCAAATTCAAATTACCTTTAGTCGCCAGAATATAAAAGGCAGTATTTTTAATTCAGCTCTTGGTCTATTTTTACAAACTTGCCTATAACATTCTAAACAAACGAGAAATATACCGAAATTATCAAAATGGTATAACAGCGATTTTGTATGGGTGACCCAATTTTTTTTTTCATATTTCGACTTATGTTCCAATATCCGACTGCCAGTACCTACATTTTCGTGGTGCATTTTACGACCTTTGATGATGATGATTTCGGCCAAGGCGACCACTTCTACCTACTCTACTCCTACTCCCATAATCAAGTCGGCGCCAAATCGTAGTAGGTGGCTACCAAGGTCCGAGTGCCACCCACCAAAGCTTGCTAAGCCACTGAGCCAACCCATGTAGTACCTATAGGTACCTACTTAGTGACTATACTTACTCACCTACTATCTTTCTAATCATAGATAATTTTTTTGTTATATGTTAAATCGATAAACCATTCATTGTGATGAAGAAAGACACAATAAACCGAAGTTAAACCCACAGAATAAGAAGTATAACTTGCGCATTTAAAGAATTTATCTGAGTAAAACATATCTCAAAAAATCATATTTGCATTTTTTGTGGGTGAAGGTGAAACCACTAAGCAGGCAGTTAGTTGAAAATAGTTGAAATAAATGATAAAATTTATCAATTTTAAGATCGTATCATTCTTTAATTTGTACATTATCAACATTTGGTGCAGTGATTTCGAGTGTGAAGCAACATTAACATTGATTTTCCATTTATTTTGATAATTCGAGATTATTTTTGTGAAACATCTGCTAGGAATTTTGTCTGAAACTCATACCTAGGTAAGTTTACCGAGACGTATTTTTGAAAGAATTTCGTATGCGAATGTCTGCAACGAGTGGTCGTATTACCATTTCTATAAGTTTTTAGGGTGCCTTACCCAAAGGGGGAAAACGGATCCCTATTACTGAGGCTTCGCTTTCTGTCCTTCTGTCACAGGCTATACTGGGTGTTACAAAACAACCAATAAAGCTGAAAGGAGGTCAAGGTACTCGTGAAACTGAACAACTTTCCCCATGGAACATGGGTCGAAATATGAAAAAAAAAAATTAGACCTCCCATACAAAACGAACTTAATTTGTATGGGAGTTTTTATGGGTTGTTTTGTAACACGTTGTATATCGAAAAACTATAATAGTTATGCATGGTTTGCCGTGTGATGACGGCTTAGAATATCACCCCATTTCTTTTCTGTAGGTGTCGTAAGAAGCGACTCGAGGGTTATATGACATGTGTGTGTACCTACCTATTGCAACTTTAGACGACAGGCGGACAACCTTTCCCTATATAGTGATATACGGCAATTATAGCTAAATGGCGTTATCGAACGTATTTTTACGGCAGCTGTTGATGCTCTGCTTTACCCCGCAAGGGATAAAGGCGTGATTTAT